>MNCI01005250.1:329339-374918 GCA_015680685.1 Gnetum montanum | reverse complement strand
TTCTTAGTTAGTTACTTCTGGGTTTTTGTACTTAACCTTCTATAACCGTTAATCATCCATGAAGCCCATAGACTCTTTGGTTTGAAGTTATGCAAGGGCATAAAAGGCCTATGCCTACTTTGGGGAGGACCTACTTGCATATCTTTTGGTTGGATTAGTTAAGTTCTTTATCCTTAGACATTTTTACAATCAAATTCTTTTTGTTTATCCCATCAATAACATCCAGTTGTACACATCTTCATAACAGTTTTTAGTGAACTCTTCTTTTCATTGTTGTGAATTCTTATACCCTCTTCGAATATATCCTTGTATTGAACTTTTTCAAATTTAATGGACCGCTTAATTTAATTAACCTTATCTATCAGCCTTCCCACTAACACTACTCAAACAAACCAATCTACCACAATCACAACTTAGCCAAGTGTAACCATTGACGAGATAGGGCATTTAATCACTATGTGTTACACATTACATACTAATTCATGATCCTATTGTGATTGCAGTGGGAAGCATGGACTGGAAGTAGGACTATCTTCACTAAGGATGATGCAGCGATACCACATAATGAGGACCATTCGTGATCAAAAGATCTCTTCTCTCTCTCTCATTATCTTGTTGCCAAGAGGTGTTGGATGTTAATATTCTCCAAGGTGTTGACTCCTCTTCTCATGAATAGCCAATGTTGTAAAAATTTTAATTCCGTACACTTGGATACTCAAAGTTTGTATGTCTATTTCATCTAAGTCGGTTTGTCATGTCAGTTAATAACTCCATACCTATTGATGGGACACGATATCGCATGGGCCGCGATATTGCGTACGCAATATCGCGTCTGCTGTGACATCGCATCCCCCGCGATATCGCGTATGCGATATCTCATGGGCCACAATATTGCGTATGCAATATTGCATCTGCCGTGATATCGCATCCCTCGCAACATCGCGTCTTCCCCTACGATATCGCGTACGCGATATCGCAGTGCATCGTCAAATCTATAAATAAGAGGTGGTTCTACCTTGTTTCTAAGTCTAGGCCTAGACCATAGTGAAACTCTGGTAGTTTTTCCCCTCCAGAGATAGAATAATTTCCTTGTGCCCACAACAGGAGCTCCAAAGTGAACGAATCTTTATTCAAGAAAATATTGTACCTGAACATAAGTTTGTGAACGAAAATAAAGACAAACTTCTTGGATAAACCTTGCAGTGCATGGAATAGGCTAAATAGGATTTTAATTATTATTATTTATTATTTATCATTTAAATGCTTTATTAGTTAATTAAACCTCTCTCAACCCTTCTCCCATAGTTAAGTGCATTCAGTACGACCGCTTCGAGCACGTGCGTTACGCTTGGTGATCCCAGTAATGAATAGCATTTGGTAACCAAGGTTGCATTGGTACAGGGTGTGAATGGTAAGTGGGAATGAATACTGATGCTAGGTTAATTAAGGCTTAGTTAGTTAGTTAAAGTTAGTTAATTAGTCTCTTCACTCTTCACCTCATTAGCATAGGAGATTAAACAGAAAATACATAAAAATCATATACCTTAGACTTAACCATACAACTATGACAAATACAAGTAAGTCTGGGAAGACAAATGATGAGTGGCGAAGTACCCCTACACTCAACCATACGAAACGAGTGTAGCATGCGCGATATTAAAAAAACCTATTATTGATATGGATTAGATTCATTGATGGCAACAAACTACTTGTAGAGTAAAAATTTATGCAAGATAGTTTAGAAAGTAATTTCCTAAGCCAAAACATCAAATTAAAGAAGAACTTGTAGAATTTATTAAGTAGATGAAAATAATGTTACTCTAAAAATTATGAAAGAATCCAAAGAACAAGGTAGTGATTATGACCGTAGGAGAAGGAAAGAAGCTAAATGTGCCCACCAAAGGGGTAAGGGCAAGGCAGTGACAGTAGAAGAGGTTGTGGAGTTATAATTAGATGATGATGGTGCATGTGACATCTACCAATATGATCCCAAGGGATGTTGTCCTATTATGTCACACTTACATGAATCTAGGGTGTATGCTCTAAATCCTAGACTAGCATGAAGGCAAGTACCCAGAAGATGCCTTTATTCTCAAGGCAATCCAAGATAGTTTCACTAATAGCAATAGTGGTGAGGGATGCCACCACCAAGGCAATAGTACCCTTACAGGCAACCAAATTTGTATGGGTACTACGTTTAGTAACCAATGTCTCCATGTGACTCTTCTAGTCACGCTTCTTTTTAGCCTCTCTACTACCCTCTAGAGTATTATAGAACTCATTCTCCATCTACTAGAGAGGAAATGTCACATCCCTATCATCCTCCTCATCCTTCATCACATGTTACTCCACCCTCAACCTAATTACTACATGCTCCATCCATGCAAGATGAGCTTCTAGCCCAACTACAATAACGTAATGTTACCAAGGTTATTAACTTACAACCAACTCCTTAGCTGAGTGGTTCAGAACCAATATCCTATAAAAGACCATTCTTCCAAACCAATAGCCCTACTAAATCCTTACCTACTTATGCGGCTACTCACCTTGTATCTTTTTCATCCTATGCATTTATTCCTTTCAAGAACCCTTCAAACCAAATGCCTCTCAAGATTTGCATAGTTATGTTAACCCACATTATATCTGATTAGATCTAGGAAAAGACATAATCTTAAAAGTCCTTTCATCTATTTGTAGATTGTTGGGAATGACCCATGCAAGGCTCTTCTTGACTTAGGTTCTAAAGTTAATATGATTTCTTATGAAATGTATAATGCTTGGAACCTCCCTCCTCTTAAGAAGAGCAACATCTATTTAGAATTGGTAAAATAGTCCATCACTGTTCCCTTGGGAATAGTGGAGGATATTGTGACCACTATTTATGGGTGGTCATATCTTGCTAATTTCCGAGTAATAAAAGTTAACAATTGCAAGGGAGACTTCCCAATCATTATGAGAAGGACTTGGTTGAGCACTGTTGATGCATGAATGGACATCAAAGATCTTTCCTTAGAGAGTTCTAAGGAAAATGCATTCAAAAAGATCAATAAGAAGTGAGTTCCATGCATTGTTTCCAATGATACAGGTGGCAATGCATGTAGAAACTCTAGTATGTGAAAAGAGCATTCAATTTTGCATGCAGATAGTGTGCAAATGAGGCAGATATTCAAAATTTCTTGTATGTAGTAGTGATAAAATAGGAGGACATGTAATGGCTGATAGCTAATCCTAGAAGTAGCAAACTTTGCATGGAACCTACTAAGAGCCTGACATATGCCTATGTTGAAGGCATGGATGCACCGGAGCAAGTTCATCACTAACTCTTTGATGATGTAAATGATGATATCTATTGGGAAGAGTTGAAAATCCTTGAAAATTTTAAATAATAGCCCTTAGAGTTGAAAACTGTACCTACCAACATGGAGTATGTATTTTTGAAAAATGACAAGCTGGTAATCATCAATCTCAATCTTGCTCCTGAACAGAAATGGATGTTGTTGAGGGTGGTCAACAAATGGCCAACAACCTTTGCTTGGTCATATCTTAAACTCATAGGGATGATCCTAGGATATACCAACATCATATCTACACTAATCTAGCCATAAAGCCAAAGAGGCAGCAGCAACAGTGGTTGAATCCAAAATTGAAGTAGATCATTAAAGAGCAAATTGAATAACTCCTCAAGGTGAGGTTTATCTATCACATTGTAGATGGTGAGTGGGTTAGCGCACTCATGGTGGTGCCAAAGAAACATGGCAAGTGGCAGGTCTGCATTGACTCCTGGTTGTTGACTATGGCAACATTCAAAGATCACTTTCCATTGTCATTTGTGGATCTAGTGGTGGACACTATATCTAGGAATTACTATTACAACTTTCTAGATGGTTATAATGGCTATAACCAAATCCAAATCATGCTAAAGGATCAAACCAAAACAACATTCTCGAGTTCCTAAGGTACTTTTGCATATCAAAAGATGCCTTTTGGTTTGTGTAATGCTCCTACAACATTCCAATGCTTGTTCTTAAGCATTTTTTAGCAACAAATTGGTTGTGGGATGAAAGTCTTCATGGATGACTTCTCCACTTATGGCACCAAATTTGAGCAAGTGTTGGACCACCTTGAGCAAGTACTTAAAAGATGTAGGAAGAAAAATCTTTAGCTTAATTCGCAAAAGAGCCATTTGATGATCCAGGAGGACATTGTAATAAGGCATAGAATTTCTCAAGTAGGGATTGAGGTGGACCCTAAAAAGATAAGGGTCATTAAAGGAATAACTAGCCAACCAGAAACCATTAAAGATGTTTGATCATTCCTTGGACACACTAGCTACTATTAGCATTTTATAGAGAATTTCTCTAAGATCACAAAATCATTGGTCAAGATTACAAAGAAAGATGCTCTATTCATCTAGACCAAGAAATGCAAAAATGCATTCTAGAGCCTCAAGTAGAAGCTCATAGAGACTCCAATTCTACAAGCACCTAATTAGTCCAAGCCATTTCATATAATGACAAACACATCAAATTATGCTTTGGGAGTTGTGCTTATGTAGTTGGATGATAAGAAACGTCCATATTACATCCACTACGTGAGTCAAAGCATTGTGGGCACATAGCTAAATTACACCATAATGAAGAAAGGACTAATGGTGGTGCTGTACACTTTAGAGAAGTTTAGGTACTATGTGCTTGGATACAAAGTGTTTATGCACATTAATTAGAGTGTCATTTGCTTCCTTATGAACAAGTCAACAGTGAGCCCCAGTATCATATGATGGTTGGTGATCTTGAAGGAGTTTGATCTTACAATCGTAGATCAAAAGGGGACTAAGAATGTGTTCAATGATCACTTGTCTTATTTATGATGGGATAACAAAGAGGAGGAGAGCCCATTCTCTGACCAATATCCTAATGAACTCCTCTTTACAAGTGCAATAAATGAACAAGTGCTCAATGAACCAAAATGGTATGATGGCATCCTCACTTATCTTTTTACTTAAGAGATGCCACAAGATCTGGACTACAAGAAGAAATAATAGTCTATTCATCAAGACAAATGCTTCATGGAAATCAATGGATACTTTTACAAGGTGTGTGCTAATGGCCTAGTTCATTGGTGTATACCTAATGTTGATCAACTGCATGTTCTCTAGGATTCTCATGAGAGTCCTTGTGGGGGCCACTATGTTGGGAGGTGCATAATCATTAAGATCTTGGTGGCAGGGTATTATTGGCCAACCATCTTTAGAGATGCCCACCAATTTATCCACTCTTATGAATGCTTTCAACAAGATGGTGGGATGACCACTCGATTGAAGGAACCTCAATAGTGAATTCAACCACTGGAATTCTTCAACACCTAGGCCATCGGCTTCATGTATCCCATCATGCCCATGTCAAATGGAATGACATACATAATCATTGCCATTAATTACTACACAAAATGGGTAGAATTAGTAGCTATCATCGACTGTACATCATCTACTGTTGCATGGTTTGTACAAAAAAAGTTGTAAATAGGTTTGGAGTGTCACGTGCACTGATTTTTGACAATGGAACTCATTTTAAAGGCACTAGCTTTTGTAGGTTGATGCAATTCTTGGGGGTTGAACATAAACTAATAACACTCTACCACCCCCAATCCAATGGTTAAGTAGAAGTTACTAAAAGGGAGATCACAAAGATCCTAATGAGAAATATTAGCAAATATAGGAGAGAATGGAGCACAAAACTAAATGATGCCCTCTAGGCATACCAATCAACATGGAAACTTCCTATAGGCTACTCTCCCTATGAGTTGGTGTAAAGAAAATTACCATGTCTACCTATTCAATTCAAGCTCTATAAACTTTCAATAGCTTGTGACTTGGACCTTGACCTTAGCCTAGCATGAAAAGAAAGATTAATAAACTTGAAGGTTCTAGATGAAAATCAATTGGTAGCCCTATCCTTGAATGAAGTGCATAAGGCATTCAACAAAAAGTGCCATGACCTTAGGATAAGGAAAGTGAAATTTCAATCTAGAGACAAGGTCATCTACTAGAACTACACACATCTACCTTAACGAATTAAATTCCAAACATTGTTGGAAGGGCCTTATATCATTTATGAAACTTTTCCTTGTAAGGCCATGTTTATCTACAAACCTAAGAGCCCAAACAAAAAGTAGCTGGATAACACACAACAAGTTAAGCCTTTCCATGAGCCTAAGCAATCTAGTGGAAGCAACACCTTAATAGATGGACAATGATGCTTAATTTTTTGGATTTCCTTCTTACCACTTAGTCATGGGGGAGATGGCCATCCATGCTAATCATTTAAAGTGGCTCCTCACTTTTTCCTCATTTCTTGTTTTACACTTTCTTTGTTTTATACCTTTTTTTATTTTACAACATTGTTAATATGTTTTATTTTTCTTGAATATTTTACAATTTTTTTATATTTTCATTTATTTTAGTGCAAATTTTCTTTATTTTTTAACAAAATTATTTCATTTCTAATAGGACATAGTGGTGATATAGTTGTTTGCTAATGGTGGTTTGTACTTAATATTTTTAATTAATAATGTCTAATTTTTATTTTTGAATTTTGATGATAATAACTAAGACAAAGTTTCTTTTTCATGGAACAGGAAATAAGTCCACATCATCCACCCATCCACAAACTCTATGGTTTTTCTTATTTTGGAAAAATGAGATATCTTTTTATTAGTAAAATGTTAATAAACTTATGACCTTGGTAGTTTCTAGACTTGGAAAAGATTCAAAGGTTTGAAAAGGGTGTGACTTCAAAGGGATTTAAAGCTCTCTATATCTTCTAACATCTTGGGTGCAAGTGTGTTTTTCATAGATCTCTTAATGTTCCATGTTAACTAATAACATGAAGTTAAATAAGTCTTTGCATGATGTGGTTCCCATCTAAAAAAAATGAATGATGGGAATTCAAAACATGATACAAGAACTGGTTATGGACCTAGAAAGACATGTTATCCATGCCTAAACGTCCCCTCTAACTATGGTCCTTTCTTGCTTCCTAATTCTCTCTCTTTTCTAAAAGGAATGATATTTGATCTATGGGAGCATTCTTGCATCTTAAGGGGATGGATTGGTCTTAGAGTGGTGATGTGAAGTCACTAAATGTGATTGGTTTTGGTCTAGACAATGAATGGACTTTATCAGGTCATTTAACCACAAATTCCACAAGGGACTTCATGTGATCAGGACTGAGAACTCCATTCCACTCTCTCTATTATCCATTAATTCTTTCATAACTCACCTCATTGCTGGTTGTCCATGTTTTCATCCAATGTCTTAGTTTGATGTGTTAAAATTCTTAAATAGATTCTTTGGGTTTGGTCCTTAACTTTTCGTAACCATTAATCAACTATGGGGCACACAGACTCCTTAGTTGAGGTTATGCAAGGGCAAAAAGGGCATGTGCCACTATGGGGAAGATCCACTTGCATATCTCATGGTTTGGTTAATTAAGTTCCTTACCTTTAAATGTTGCTGCAATCAAATTTTTCATGCACTCCATCATGCATCCAACTATGCATTCCTTAAGGTATTTTTCTATATAAAACCTCATTCTCCAATCATTTCTTAATTTTTTGAACTTCAAAATCCTCTTTTAATGTTTTCATCATGTTCATGGCTTTTTGGGCTTCCATTTAACCCTCATTTTATGCAAAAACTCCTTATTTTTTATTACTTTTGACAAAGTTAATGGTGGTCAATTGTTGGGTTGACTCAGCCTTGTCGACTAGGCCCCATCAATGTTGTGCAAAAATTTTATAAATAGCACCCAACACTTTGAAATTCTTGTCATTTTCTTCAAAAATAGAAAGGGAGTTTTGGCAATTTTTTAGAGCCCAAACCTTTTAGGGCCCATAACTTTCACACCATTTGTCCAAATCACTCCGTTTTTTTATTGTAGCTATTAGAGGTAAGCTCTTAGTTATGGGGGCCATAAACCTTAAGGTTTCTGACAAAATTTTTTCAAAAGCTTTCTAACTCTCCCAAAGGGTTGATAAATAGAATAATATTAAACCATCAATTTTTGAAAGTTTAACCCTTTAAACCTAAAATTACTTATTAATATTTAAATAAAAATAAAATAATAATTAAAATGATCAAATCGACCATGATCACAACTTAGCCATGTGCAACTTTCCCAAAGAGATAAGGTATTCCAATTATTTCAAGTTACATAGTAAATGCTAACCGTTAGTCATGTTGTGATCAAAGATGGGACCAAGACCGAAATGGCCACAAAAATAAGGATCATCCCAACAAAAGGACAAGTGATCTAGAGCTGGAAGGGAGTAGCAAGAACGAGCTCAGGAGCAAGTAGCAAAAATTCATGCAACAAGACCTCTTCAAGAAAAGCCCAAAGTGGAATCTATTCAAAAGATTTCTAAAAAGGAGGCTTCTATTGAAAAATCTCATTAAGGGGAGGCACCAGGGTCTATACCAAGACTTGAGGTTACATTGACACAAGCCTTCCTTAATACAATCAAGCCTCATGATGTCCAACACTTAGTTCTCCAAGAACTAAACTTTGGGCCATTCTTAGAAAATGCTCCACTAGAAGTCAAGACGTAGTTGCAAAACTCTCCCATGTGTCCAATCATCACTTCCAATGGAGAGTGGTACAAGGGAGAGACATATTTCTTTTGGAATAGTAGAAAGGTAGGAGCCACTGTGAGAATCAAGGACATTCAGGTGTTCTACTTGATGGAAGCTATTGCATAGGCTCTTGGTCTGCTTGCTTCTGGAAATCATATAGCAGAGATCTCCATGCAAGCAAACCTAGAGGCAAAAAGGAAGTGAACCCAACAATGTTATAGGGTTGACTACAAGGAGTTTAGCATGCTCACACCAACGAAATGCATATACTTCAAAATAGTGGCTTATCACCTCAATCTAATGGTGAGGCCTAGCAAGGTGACTACTTTTACTGCTCATGCATGTGTCACTTTAAGTGGGAAATTCCCTGTTAACTTTCCATAGCTAATCTAGCTGGAGATAGAAAAGTGCTTCAAGGAAAATGAACATGGAAGGAAAACCCTACCCTTTTCATGTCTTATCAAAAAAATTTGTAAAAGGACAAGTATAGTATTCTATGCAAATGACAAAATCAAGCATACTTCCATTGCCTCTTGGTCTAAAATGATGAAAGATAAATCCCCTATTGTGTTCAAAGAAGATGAGTAGTAATCACCACCTCCACCACCCACTTAGGAAACAACACTGGAGGCCCACACTACCATGGAGCATTTGCACAAAATTTGAAAGAAGCACTTGCATAAGTGGGAGTAGCAATAATGAATAAGTTATGGGAATCCATCTATGCACCATCGTGCAATGAGTTACCTCAATGAAGTGGCTTGAATAATTAGTCAGATGGAGGAAGGTGGGCCAATATTCTTAGCCCAAAGAACATAGCTATCCCTAAGGTTAAATCTTAGTGCCTAAGAGGTAATGGTGTCTCTCTCAAAACAACAAAAATTCCCAGAAATATTTGGGAATGCTACTACATTCACAGTGTGCTTGGAGGAGGGCAAGGGGGCAACTATCTTGGTGATGTAGTACCAAGGATAAGAGATGGTAGTGAAAGTGATTATTGATCAAATCACTGAAGCACTTAATGCACTTGTAGCATCTATACCAAACATTTTTGCACTTAGAAATGTGTAGATGTCCATAGGAGCTATTACCTGCAAATTGAGTGCAACCTAGCACGAGGAGTTTATGGATCGACTAGTGGGAATCGGGCATATGATTTCGGATATCTTTGATTTTCTAGATAACATCACTGCAACCTAGTCAAAGCTTCTTGAAGAAAGGGAAAATGCATCATTTTGGAAGGGCAACTTGAAATAGCTCAAGCACAAAACCAACACTTGGTCATAGAGGTTGCCGAATTAAGAGCCTACCTTGCTGATCCTACACTTCTCAACCCTACACTTATAAAAGATGAAGCTTTTTGATAGCTTCAAGATAGACTTAAATAGGTTGAGGTAGGGATGGTGATAGCCATCTTTGATTAGCCTATGGTTGAGGCCAAGACATATTTAGTTCAAAAGGACTTGGTCAAGATGCAACTAGAGAATGAAATGCTAACCATAGAGAATCATCACCTATGGAATGTTGATGTGTAGAAACAATAAACACAAGAATTCATCCATCAATAGTAGGAGTAGCTAGCCAGGGTAAACACTAACCTAAGAAGACTGGTAGCCAAAAATAGAAATCTCTCTATAGAGAAAGTCCATGCCTTATGCCAAAAATCTATGATTGAGGCTCTCAAATTTAAGAGAGTCAAGAACCACTAGAGAGATCCACATGAAGGATAAGGCAAAAGTTAATGAGATCCTCCAGCAACTTTAGTAAGGAAAAGAGGTATGGCAACCTATCATTGATGGGATATATGCCTACAAAAAAGTAGAGATCCCCATGAAAGAGCTGCAAATTTAAGAGATGAAAAAATACATGGAGTTCATCAATCTCTGGTATGCAAACCTAGCAATGTTGATTGCCAAATGGTCATAGTTAAAGTTAGTGAAGTAGGTGGCCAGCTCGTACTTGCTATACAAGGTAGAGTTCAAGCACCATAAGGAGACCAAGCAAAAGCTTGAGACTGAAAATGCTAAACTCAAAGTTCTAAGGTCAAGATTCATTAATCAAAGATCAACTACTGAGAATCTAGCTAGAAGAATGAACGATTACCAAGAACTACAGAATGCAATCAAGGCATTTGACATCAAACATAAACAATTTGTTACATTATTTATCTATGTCAAGGAGATATTCCCAACAATGCCATGTCCTTGGGATGTGCCTATTTTGGTCCATCTTGGAAAAGTTGCGTGGATTGTGCACGATCCCAACAGTAAGGAGGAGAAGATGAAAGCATTGTTGAATGCTTTCTACCTTCCATTGAAAATTGCAATTGTAGTAGGACAATCACAACAACCTCAAATATTGCGTGTGCCTAAAGTAGGAGAAGGTTCCTTGGAACCTTAGGAGGCTCCACTGCTTGGAACCATTTAATCTTCTTCATCATATTCATGCCATCAAAAGGGATTGTGTTTGTCAAATTTTGTCCTGGTGCTCAATTTTGTAGTGTTGAACACCAAAAGAGTTTTGTAATAATTGTATATCCATACACTTAGACAGTTAGTGATTGCTTGTGTTTGTCATATGTCTATCATCAGTCAATAATTCCATACCTTCCCAAATTTGTAAAGAACTCAAGGACAAGTTTTCATTTAGTCATGGGGGTATCATGAGTTGTAAATTAGTTACATTGACTAGGCCCCGTCAACAAATGATTTGATGTGTTAACATGGCCTCATCGACATAGTGTTTGTTTTTGCCTATAAATATGTGCTCACCCATTGTGTTTAGGTAATATTTTATCATAGCTGCAGCGAAGCTCTTGCAATTTTATCATTGAAAGTTAGAATATTTCTCTAAGTGCCCGTAGTAGGAGTTAAGAGTATATGGATCTTTATTTGAGCACTGTTGTACTTAAGCATAGTAGTGTATGTGGCAATAAAGAAAAGATTTTTGATAAACCTTGCAGCACTTTGAAATAGGCTAATTATTTATTTATGCATTTAATGTTTTATGTAGTTTCCTTTAATGCTTTAAGTAATTAAGTAATTAATTAGGCTAAATGAGGATAAATTAATCTAGATTAAATAGTGATTAATTAAGCACAGAAGTATGACCACTGCAAGCATACACTTGGCACTTGGTAACCCCAATAACGTTTAACATTTGGTAACCTAGAAGCATTAAGTGTGTTCAAGATGTTTACGACAAGTGGGAATAGATGCCTATGTTAGGATTAGTTAGGTGTAGCTAGTTAGATTATTTTAGAAATTTAATTATCTGATTTTTATTCATTATTCTTTATCCTTAGGCAACTTGAAACACAAAACATAAAAATGATAAAAATCATATGCCTTGGTAGCACTTAACCATACCCTTGCATTTCACAAGTATAATTAGGAAGGCACCAAGTGCAACGGTTAGTTCCACTTCCTAGAGACCAGTGTGCTTCCTAGAGCCATAGGGCCTACTTGCTGCTCATCAGTGATGCTTAAACTCAACTTCTTACAACAAGTATGAACTAGCCACCTGCTTCTCTAATTTAGACCATAGTCATTCGGTGGTCAACATTGCCAAATTTGCATAACAGAGATTGGCAAGCTCCATGTACTCCATCTTCTCCTTGATCTGTAGCTTCTTCATGTGGATCTCCTTCTTATTGTAGTCATGGAGCCCATTAAAGATAGGTTGCTAGACATCTCCTCCTACCTTGAGCTGCTGGAGGAGCTCATTTACTTTTTCCTTCACCATCTATATATCTTTTTCATTGATTTCTTTTTGTAGACCAACATGATCTCTGTAGTAATTTTTAACTCTCTCAAATTTGAGAGCTTCATTTTTCTAGGTAGCTATCTCTATTGTAGATTTCTTGTGAAAACCTAGCCTTTCTCCATGGAGACATTTCTATTTTTGACTGGCAATCTCCTTAGTTCCATGTTTACTTTGGCTAGCTATTCTTGCCGTTGATGAATGAAATGTTGTATTTGTTGCTTTTACACAACAACATTCTGCAAGCATTGATTCTCTATAGTCAAAGTGACATTCTCTTAGTGAGTCTAATCCAAGGCCTTTTGGATATTTTTCATGGTAACAATAGCCAAGGATTAATAAGAAATCACCACCTCCTTTACATCCTCAATCTTCTTGAGCTTTTCCTGAAGCTATTAAAAAGCTTCATCATGAGTCGGCGCAACACTAAGAAGTGTAAGATTAGTAAGGTAAGCTCTTAATTTAGCAACCTCTGCATTTAGGCATTGGTTTTGAGCCTAGGCTATTTTGAGTTTTTCCTCCATGATAATGCATTTTCCCCTTGCTTCCAGTAGCTCTGATTGGGTTGCAGTAATTGTATTCGGAAAGTTGAAGACATCCAAAATCACTTGTCCAATTCCTACTAGTCGATTTAGTAGCTCTTTGTGTGTGGGGTTGCACTTACTTTGCCACGAACAATTCGTACAAATGTTTGCACATCTCAAAGTGTAGAAATGTCTAGTATAGATAATGTAGATGTGTGTAATGCCTCAGCAATTCTATTAGCAACCACCTCTATTGCTACATCACCAAGATAGTTGCCCCCTCACCCTCCTTTACCTGCACCAAGAAAGTAGCGATATTCCCAAAGATGTTTTGGAGTTGCTATTATTTTGAGAGAGAGACCATTACCTATTAGGCACTAGGATTCGATCTTATGGGTAGTTGCATTCTTTAGGTTAAAAAGATTGGCTCACCTTCCTCCATCTAGTTAATGCTTCATGCCACTTTGTTGAGATGACTCATTGTTGGATGCTACATAGATAGATTACAACCAATTTTTCTTGCTCATGCAGAGCTACTCTCAGATCTCATGCATTCATTCAAAGGTAACATGGGACTTTGGCATTATTTCATGAGTGGGTAGTGAAGGTGGTGGTTGTTGCTTCTCTTCCTTGATTGTGGTAGAGGTCTTGTCCTTCATCATTTCTACCTAAGAGGTAGAAGAAGTATGCTAGAGTGTATCGTTGGCATAGGAAACTATTCTTCCCCTTTTGCATAATTTTCTGATGAGGTAGGGAAAGGGAAAGGTCTTTCTTCCACATTCATTTTCCTTAAATCACTTCTCTATCTCTAGATAGATCAATTGTGGAAGGTTCATAGGAAATTTTCCACTTAGAGCAACAAATGCATGGATGGAGAAGGTAGTCACATTATTGGGACTCACCATTGGATTGAGGTGATAGGCTGCTATCTTGAAATATACATGCTCCACCAAGGTGAGTGCAGCATACTCCTTGCGGATCACTCCATAACATCACTAGGTCCACTCCTTTGCCTTCAAGTTTGCTTGTGTAGAGATCTCTACCAAATTTGTTCCAATATCCAGCAAGCCTAGGGCCTTCACAATAGCTTCCACTGAGTAGGACACTTGAATGTCCTTGATCTTCACAGTGGCTCCCACTTGCCTACCATTTCAGAAGAGATACATCTCTTCCATGTACCACTCCCCACTGAAAGTGATGATTGGTCACATGGGAGAGTTCTACAACTACATCTTGACTTCATGTTCCAAGAATGATCCAAAGTTTAATTCTTTGAGAATTGAACATTGTATGTCATGAGACTTGATCTGATAAAGGAAGGCTTGAGTTAACATGACCTCAAGTCTTGGCATCGGTCCTGGTGTCTCATCTCGATGGGATTGTTTTGTTACGGCCACTTTAGGAATCTATCGAACAGATTCCACTTCAAGCTCCTCTTGAAGAGGTCTCATTGCATGAGTTTCTAATACCTACCCTTAGGCTTGCTCTTGTTGCTCCCTTCTAGCTCTTAATAATTTGTTCCTTGATTGAGATGGTCCTCCTTCCTACAGACATTTTGGTCTAGGTGTCATTTGTAATCATAACATGACCATGGATTAGCACTTAATGTGTAACTTTAAAACATTTGGAGTACCTTATCTCTTGGGGTAGTTACACTTAGCTAAGTTGTAATCATGGCCTATTTGATTATTTTAATATTATTTTATTGTTATATGATTAGATAGGTTACTAGAGTGTGTTGGAAGGGTTTAACTCTCATAGGTTGATGATTTAATATTATATTATTCATTAAACCCATGGGGGAGTTAGAAAAATTTTGAAAAATACTCTATAAAAAACCAAAGGTTTGTGGCCTCCACAACATAAAGCGTACTTCTAAAAACTGCAAGGCTGAAGAATGGAGTGAATTGGACCAATGATTTGAAAGTTACAAGCGCTGGAAAGTTTTGGGCTTTGAAAAATTGCAGAAACTCTTCTTACATTTGAAGCAAATGGCAAAATATTCCTAAGTGGTGAGCACTATTTATAGAATTTTTTCCTTGTGTTGACTAGGCCTTGTCAATGGGGCATAGTTAATGTGGTCAACTACATTGATTGGGCCTAGTTGATGGGGCTATTGACCTCTGTTGACCAAGTCAAAATTTGAAAAATATAAGGAGTTTTTGAATGAAATTAGAGTCAAATGGAAACCCAAAAAGCCAAGAATACAATGAAATACATGAAGAGGATTTGAGAGTGCACAAAAGATGGAGAATGATTGGAGAAATACCTCAAGTAGTACATGGTTGGATGTAATCGATGGGGAGTACAAAATATTTGATTACCAAAATGTCTAAAGAGAAGGAACTTAACTATCCCAATGAAGAGCTATGAAAGTGGGTCCTCCCCATAGTAGGCTTATGCCCATTTTTCCCTTGCATAATCTTAACTAAGGAGTCTATGGACCCCACAATTGATTAATGATTACAAAAAGCTAAGGACCAAAATTTGACGAATCTACCTAAGAATTTCAACGTGTCAAACTAAGACATTAAAAAAAAACATGAAGTGGCAGTGAGGTGAGTTATAGAAAGCATTGATAGATGAGATAGATAATGGAATGAATGTCCTAATCATGGTCACCTGAAGTACCTTATGAATTTCATTCTTAAATGACCCAATAAAGTCCAACTTTAGTCTAGACCACCACTTTCAGTGACCTTGCATCAGCACTCTAGGACTAGTGCACCTCCTTGAAACATAAGAGTGCTCCCATGGACAACTATCATTCCTTATTTGAGAAGAAAAGAGAAGAAAGAAGTGAGAAATAACCTTAGTTATAGGGGGTCTTCAAGCATGGGTAACATGTCTTTCTAGTCTCATAACCAGTGCTTGTGGCCAATTTATTTTGTATAAGGGGTGTTCTTTGAATTCCCATCATGTTTTTTTATTTGAATATTTTTGGATGGAAACCACATCTTACAAAGACTTATTCAACTTCTTGTTATTGGTCAACATGGAATAGTAAGAAATCCATGAAACAACACATGCACTTAAGAAAGTAGAGAGGCACAAAGAGTATTGAATCCCGTTAAAGTCACACCCTTTTCAAACCTTTAAATCTTTCCCAAGCTTGAAAACTACCAAGGTCACAAGTTTGTTAAAGTTTTATTAATGAAAAAGGGACCTGATATTTCCAAAATCAGGTTATCGTAGAGTTTGTGGATGGGTGGATGAGTGGACTCACTACTTATTCCATGAAAAAGAAACTTGTCTTAGTTATCAATCATCAAAATTCAAAAATAGAAACTAGACATTAGCAATTAAAAACATTAGGTAAAAACCACCATTAGTAACTAGTTACATTATCACTAAGTCTTGTTGGCAATGAAGCACTTTTATTAGAAGACAAAGAAAAAAATTCACACTAAAATAAGGAAAAATATAAAAGAAATTGTAAAATATTCAAGAAAAGTAAAACATATGAATGATGTTATGAAACAAAAATTTTGCAAAATAACAAAGTGTAAAACAAAAAGTTGTAAAAATAAAAAAGTAGAAAAATTTAGAAGCCACTTATATAGTTAGCATGGATGTCCATATTTTCCATGACTAAGTTGAAAGAAGGAGATTCAAAATATTGAGCATGATTATCCATCTGATGAGGTATTGATTTCATTGGCTCTTAGGTTAACTAGCTATTGCATGTTAACCAGCTATTTCTTGTGTGGTCTCTCAGGTATGTAGATGAACATGGCCTCAAAAGGAAATGCTTCATAAATGATGTAAGGCCTTTTCCATAACATCTAAAACTTAGCTTATTGAGGTACATGTATGGGGTTCTAATAGAAAACCTTGTCTCTAGGTTAAAATTTTACTTTCCTTATCTTAAGGTCATGGTGTTGCATATTAATACTTTGTGCACTTCATTAAAGGATAGGACCACCAATCGATTTTCATCTAGCATGTTAAGGTTTTCAATCTCTCTTTTTGTGCTAGGCTAAGATCAAGTTTAAGGTCACAAGTTGTTGAAAGTGTATAGAGCTCAAATTGAATTAGTATAGTAATTTTTCATATACTAGCTCATACAGAGAGTAGCCTATAAGGAGTTTCCATGTCGAGTGGTATGCCTAGAGGGCATGATTAAGTTTTATGCTCCAATCTCTCCTATATTTGCTAATTTTTCTTATTAATATTTTTGTGATCTCCCTATTGGTAATCTCTACTTGACCATTGGCTTGGGGGTGGTAGTGTGTTGTTAATTTATGCTCAACCCCAAATCTTTGCATGAGATTGCAAATGGTAGCATCTATAAAGTGAGTACCATTATCAAAAATCAGTGCACGTGGCACTCCAAACTTGTTTACAACATTTTGTTGTACAAACCATGTAGTAGTGGATGATGTATAGTCGATGACAGCTACTACTTTGATCCATTTTTTATAATAGTCAACAATGACTATTATGTATGCCTTTCCATTTAACATGGGTGTGATAGGATCCATGAAGTCTATTTCCCATATGTCAAAGGGTTCCAATGGTTGGATCCACTGCTAAGGTTCCTCCATTTGAGAAATCATCCCACCATCTTGTTAATAGTGTTCACAAGAGTAGATGAATTTGTGGATATCCTTAAAGATTATTGGCCGATAGTAGCCTACCATTAGGATTTTAATAACCATGCATCTTCCTACATAGTGGCCTCTACAAGGATCCTCGTGAGTGTGTTGAAGAACACACAGTTGGTTAGCATAAAAAATACACCAGTGAACTAGGCCATTGACGCACACCTTGTAAAGATGTCCATTAATCTCCATGAAGCATTTGACTTGATGAAGAAATTGTTGTTTCTTCTAGTGGTCTAACTCTTGTGGCACCTCTTGAGTGAGAAAATAAATAAGAATTTTATCATACCATTTTTGTTCAATGAGCACTTGTTCATTTATTGCACTGTCAAAGAGGAATTCATCAAGAAATTAACTAGAGAGTGGGCTCTCATCTTCTTTGTTGTTCCATCATAACTAAGACAAGTGGTCAACGATCACATTTTCAAAACCCTTTCGATCTACCACTATGAGAACAAACTCCTATAGGATCACCAACCACTATATGACACAAGGGCTCACTATTGGTTTATTCATTAGAAAATAAATGGCACTATGATCAATGTGCACAAACACATTATACCCAAGCACATAGTACCTAAACTTCTCCAAGCATACATCACAGCCACCATTTCTTTCTCTGTCATGGTGTAATTGAGCTATGCATCCACAATGCTTTAGCTTGCACAGTGGATGTAATATGGATGTTTTTGATCATCCAACTATGTAAGCATAGCTTCCAAGGCATAGTTTGATGCATCCATTATGACATGAAACAGACAAGACCAATTAGGTGCTCATAGAATTAGAGTTTCTACAAGCTTCTCCTTAAGTTGTTGAAATGCCTTTTCATATTCCTTGGTCCATATTAGCAAAGCATCTTTCCTTGTGAGCTCAACCAATAGTTTCGTGATCTAAAAGAAATTCTTTATGAATTGTCAGTACTAGCTAGTGTGTCCAAGGAATGAATGGTTTCCAGTTGGCGGGTTATTCCTTGAATAACTTGAATATTTTTAGGTTCCACCTCAATCCTTGCGTGAAAAATTTTGTGCCCCAACATAATCACCTCCTAGAACATTAGATGGCTCTTTTGCCAATTAAGCCAAAGATTAGCCTCCATGTACCTTTCAAGCACTTGTTCAAGGTGGTCTAGGGCTTGCTCAAATGTAGCATCATATGTGGAGAAGTCATCCATGAAGACTTCCACCCCACTACCAATTTTTTGCAGGGGAATTACATAGACGAAAGGGCATCTTATGATATGCAAAAGTTTCCTAGGGACTTGTGAATGTTTTTTTGGCCTGATCTTTGCATGCGATCTGAATTTGGTTAGAGTGACTATAACCATCTAGGGAGCTATAATAGCAATGTCTAGAAATAGTGTTCAACATCTTGTTCACAAATGGAAAAGGAAAATGGTGTTTGAATGTTGCCGTGTTTGATAGCTTGAAATCAATATAGACCTACCACTTGCCATCTTTCTTTAGCACAATTACAAGTGGGCTAACCCATCCACTATCTACAATTGGATAGATGAGCCCTACCTTGAGGAGTTTTTCAATTTTCTCTTTGACGATCTACTTTAATTTGGGGTTTAGCCACAATTACAACTACCTCATTGGCTTCATGGCTGGATCGGTATAGAAGCAATGCTGGTATATCCTAGGATAAATCCCTGTGAGTTCAAGATATGACCAAGAAAAGGTTGTTGGCCATTTGTTGACCACCTTTAACAACATCGTTTTCTGCTCAAGAGCAAGGTTGACATTGATTATCATCAGCTTGCCATTTTTCAAAAATGCATATTCCATGCCTATAGGTAGAGTTTTCAACTCTAAGGGCTCGTGTTTAAAACTATCAAGGATTTCCAACTCTTTCTAATTAGTATCATTAGGTTCATCATTGGAGAGTTGGCAATGAACTTGCTCTAGTTCATCCGTGCCTTCAACATAGGCACAAGTTAAGCTCTTAGTAGCTTCCATGCAAAGTGTGCTACTTTCAAAATCAACTATTAGTCAATGGATTCCCTCTTGTTTTGTGACTGCTGCATACAAGCACTTTTGGATTTTGAATTCATTTGCACATTGTCTACATGCTTTGATTGATGTGCTTTTAATAGACCAGAGTTTCTACACATAGTTACACCTTGTATCACTGTACGCAATACATGGAACTTGCTTTTTCTTAATCTTTTTGAAAGCATTTTCCTTGAAAATCTCTAGGGAAAGATCTCTTATGTCCATTCATTCATCAATAGTGCTTAACCAAGTCCTTCCCATAATGATTGGGAATTCCCCCTTACAATTGTCAACTTTGATTATTAGGAAATCGATAGGATACGAACACCCATAGATAATGGTCACAATGTCCTCCACTAGTTCTAAAGGAATAGTGATGGACTGATTTACCAATTCTACACAAATGTTACTCTTCTTGAAAGGAGGTAGGTTCCAGGCATTGTACATTTTGTGGAAAATCATATTAACTCCAGAACCTGAGTTAAGAAGAGCCTTGCATGGCTAATTTCTAGTAATCTACAAGTAGATGAGAGGACTTCTAGGATCAAATCTTTTCCTAGGAAGGCTGCTAGCCTTGATCCAATTAGATATAGCATGGGTTAACATGACTATGCAGATCTTGGGAGGCATTTGGTTTAAAGAGCTCTCGAATGGAATGGATGCAAAGGATGAAGGAGATATAGGGTGACTTGCTACATAAGTAGGTAAGGGCTTATTAGGGCTATTGGTTTGGAAGAATGGTCTTTTATGGGATTTGGGTTCTAAACCACTTGGCTGAGAAGGCAATTGTAAGTTAAAGACTATGGTATCATTATGCTATTGTGACTACATGGGAATTTGGCACTGCATAGACAGAGTAAGTGGTAATTGGATTGAGGGTGAAGGAGCATGTACTGAAGGATGAGAATGATGATAAGAGTATGGGCTTTCCCTTCTATTTGATGAAGAATGAGTTTTGTGATACTTTAGAGGGTAGTAGTGATGCTAAAAGAAGCATGACTAGAAGAGTCATGTGGAGACATTGGTTGCTAAACATAGTACCTATACGGATCTAGCTATCTGTAAGGGTACTACTACTTGAGTGGTGGCATCCGCCACAACTATGGATGTGGGCATTGGTGATACTACACATACGATTGTGGTGGAGCTCCACTTGGCTAATAAGCCTATTCTTGTTAGTGGAACTACCTTCGATTGCCTTGAGGATAAGACAACCTTTTGGATGCTTACCTTCATGCTAGTCTAGGATTTAGAGCATACACCCCAAATTCTTGTAAGTGTGACATAATAGGGAAACATCCCTTGCATTATTCATATAGGTAAATATCAAACTCATCATCATCATCTGATTTTGACTCCACAACCTCTTCTACTACTATAGCCTTGCCCTTACCCCTTTGGTACGCACATTTAGCTTCTTTCCTTCTCTTGCAGTCATGATCACTATCTTGTTCTTTATATTTTTCTATAATTTTCAAAGTAGTTTAGAATTTTCCATTTAAAGTTTCCCACATTTTATCAACCTTAGCTAAAACTTTAGATATAGATTTTTGAATTAACAAGGTTTTTCACTGCACCACCTCATTAAGTGACACTTCCCCCTCACTATCACAAAATTAGACCTCCCTTTTTCTAATGGAAGGATCCTAGTTATACTCCTTAGCACTTTCTTGTTTTCTCAACTCATCTTCTTCTTTTTCAACATGCTCAATTAGCCTTTGAATCTGATGGACTCTTAGTTTTGAGAGTCTCCCTTAGGTGTAAACCCTAAGAGATTTCCTTGTTTTGGATTGGAGCCCATCTATGATATGGAAAATCTAATCCTATTAAGAATAACCATGGCTAGGACATTTGTGCAAAAGGGAATAATATTTTTCCATGATTGTGTCCAAGGGTTCATGTATTCCTTACTGTCAACCTTCGATTTGCTTTCTCAAATTGAACACTCTAGAGTACATATTGTAAACCCCAAGAGTTTTCCTTGTTTTGGATTGGAGCCCATCTATGATATGGAAAATATAATCCTATTAAGAATAACCATGGCTAGGACATTTGTGCAAAAGGGAATAATATTTTTCCATGATTGTGTCCAAGGGTTCATGTATTCCTTGCTGTCAACCTTTGATTTGCTTTCTCAAATTGAACACTCTAGAGTACATAAGATATTTTTCATTGAACAACTCAAGCATCATAATCCATCTATGAATTGATTCTGGCTATAAGGAGTGGTACCAACTTTCTTCCTCTATTATGAGTATCTTAGGGAATAACTTAAGTTTTTGCTAGTCCTTTTCTATGTTTTGCAAGGCACAAGCATTGTGAAAGACCTAAAGATGGGTATGTGGATCTGAGTTATATGCCCCTCAAATCTGTTTTTGATATTTTGACAAAAGTTGATAAATTATGAAAATATTTGAATGAAAAATTCTAAACTGCTATGAAGATTGTTAAAAAATTCAAAGAGAAAAATAGTGATCGTAATCACAGGAGGAAAAAAGAAGTTGAACATGCCTACTAGAAAGGAAAGGGAAAAGTTGCTGCAGTAGAGGAAGTTGTGAAGATAGATTCTGAAGATGATACTAGTTGTGACATCTGTTAATACAAACATCCAAAGGGGTGTTGCCCTATGGTGTTACACTTACAAGAGTCTGAGGTGTATGCATTGAACCCTCGACTACCATGTAGGTAGGCACTTAGATAATTGCCTTATCCTCAAGGTAATCCAAGGCAGTTCCACCACCAACAACAAGCTTATTACCCAAGTGGAGTTCCACCACAACCATATGAACAATACCAACAATGGTACCAATCATAATCATGGGGACTACCATCGCTAAGGTAACCAAATCCATATGGGTACTATGTTCAGCAACCTGTCTCTCCAAGAAGGTTTGCAAGCTATGCCTCATTTCAGTATCACTATTACCCTCTAGAGCACCATCAAACACATTCACCATCTACTCAAGGGGAGAACCCATATCCATACCACCCTTTGCATTTGTTTGCATGCATCCCTTCACCCTTAAGCTAGTTACCTCTTGCTCCATCCATGTAAGGAGAAATTCCTCCATAGCTGTAGCAATGAAATACTACAAGGGTAGTAAAATTACAACTAGCTTTCCAGCTGATGGTTCAGATAATCAATTCAGGAAACAACCCTTTTTTTTTATCCAACAGTCTTTTCAAACCCTCACAACCTAATGTAGCTAGTCACCCTACATCTCTAACACCCTCATCCTCTACATCAAACACCTTCAAGTTCCCTTCAAACCAAAAACCACCTCAAATTTGTACTATGATGTTAACTCATGCTATTTTCGATTAGATCAAGGTTGAAAATCTTCCTACAAAAAGATCTAACCCAAGAAGTCCTCTTATTTACCTGTAGATTGCTGGACATGAGCCATGTAAGGCTCTTCTTAATTCTAGTTCCAGTGTCAATCTCATCTCTCATGATATGTACAAGGCCTAGAACCTACCACCTCTCAAGAAAAGCAACATCCATTTAAAATTGGCAAACCAATTAATTACTATTCCTCTGGGATTAGTGGAGGACATTGTGACCATATTTAGTGGGTGATCCTATCTTTCTAATTTTCTAATCATCAAGGTTGAAAACTACAAAGGTGACTTCCCCATCATTATGGGAAGGGCTTGGTTAAGCATGGTCAATGCATGTATGGGCATAAGGAACCTTTCCTTGGAAATCTTCAAGGAAAATGAATTTGAAAAGTTAGAGAAGAAGTGTATTCCATGCATTATTTATAGTGATAATAGGTGCAATTGTGTGCAAAATATTTGGTCTATTAAAAGTACCTATATCAAAACATGTAATCAGTGTGCACAAGAAACAAATATTCAAAGGTGTCTGTAAGTAGCAGCCACAAAATAGGAGGGCACCCAGTGGCTAATAACTAACCCAGATAGTAGCACATTATGCATGAAACCAATTGAGAGCCTAACATGTGCTTATGTTGAAAGCATGGATAAAATTGAGAAAGTTCATCACTAACTCTTTGATGATGAAGATGATGATAGCTATTGGGGAGAGCTAGAAATCCCTGATAACTTCAAGTAGGAGCCCCTAGAGTTGAAAACTCTACTGGATAGCATAGAATATGCATTTTTAAATAATGGTAAACTAATCATAATCAATGCCAAACTTGCTCCTAAACAAAAAGAAAAATTGTTAAAGGTGGTTACCAAATGGCCAACAACCTTTGCTTGGTCATATCCCAACCTGACGGGAATAGATCCAAGGATATGCCAACATCACATTTACATTAACCCAACCTTGAAGCCAAGAAGGTAGATGTAGAGGTAGCTAAATCCCAAATTGAAGTAGATCACTGAGGAGGAAAATAGAGCAACTCCTCAAGATAGGGTTCATCTATCCCATCGTGGATAGTGAGTGGGTTAGCCCACTTATAATTGTGCCAAAGAAAGGTGGCAAGTGGTGGGTCCGCATCAACTTTAGGCTATTGAATATGGCAACATTTAAAGATCATTTTCCATTGCCATTTTTGGATCAAGTGTTGGACACCATATTCAAGCATTGCTATTATAGCTTCTTGGATGATTATAGTGGCTATAACCAAATCCAAATTTCATTATAAGATCAAGCCAAGATAACATTCACAAGTCCTTGGGGGCCTTTTCCATATTGTAAGATGTCATTCGGTCTATGTATTATCCCTACAACATTTCAACACCTGGTCCTTAGTATTTTCGAGCAAAAAATTGATAATGGTGTAGAAGTCTTCATGGATAAGTTCTCCACCTATGGAGCTATGTTTAAGTAAGCCTTGGACCACCTTGAGCAAGTATTGAAAAGATGTATGAAAAAAAATTTGTGACTTAGTTGGCAAAAAAGTCACCTCATGGTCTAAGAAGCCATTGTGTTGGGGCACCAAATTTCATAAGAAGGGATTGAGGTAAACCCAAAAAAGATAAGGGTCATCCAAGGAATTACACATTAACCAAAGATAGTTAAAGATGTCAAATCATTCATTGGACATACTGGCTACTACCAACAATTCATAGAGAATTTCTCTAAGATCGCAAAGCCATTGGTCGAGCTGACAAAGAAAGATACTCCATTCATTTGGACCAGGTAATGTGAACATGTATTCCAACAGTTGAAGGAAAAACTTGTAGAAACTCCAATTCTATGGGTACTAGACTTGTCCAAACCATTTCACATAATGACGGATGCATCTAATTATGCTTTGGGAGCTGTGCTTATGCA
Organism: Gnetum montanum; assembly: GCA_015680685.1. Taxonomy (NCBI): domain Eukaryota; kingdom Viridiplantae; phylum Streptophyta; class Gnetopsida; order Gnetales; family Gnetaceae; genus Gnetum; species Gnetum montanum. The sequence goes on along the minus strand of MNCI01005250.1, from coordinate 350,154 downwards.
ATTGGATGATACTAAATGTTTGTATTACATCCACTGCATGAGCCAAAGCATTGTGGGTTCATAGTTGAATTACACCATAGATGAAAAAGAACTAATGGTAGTGGTGTATGCTCTCGACAAGTTTAAGCACTATGTGCTTGGCTATAAAGTATTTGTGCATACAAACTATAGTGTCATCCACTTCTTGATGAACAAGCCAACGATGACTCATGATCTTCCAGGAATTCGACCTCACAATGGTAGATAAAAAAGGAACCAAGAATGTGATCATTAACCACCTCTCTCAATTAAGATGGGATAATAAAGAGGAGGAGAGCCCACTCTCTAATTAGTTTCTAGATGAACTCCTCTTTACAGGAGCAATAAATGACCATGTGCTCACAGAAATAAAATGGTACAATGGCATTCTCACTTAGGAGATGCCACAAGGTCTTGACTTCAGAAAAAAGCAACAATTTCTTCATTGGGCCAAATACTTCATGAAAATCAATGAACACCTCTATAAGGTATGTGTAGATGGCCTAATTTGTTTGTGTGTTCCTAATGAAGATCAACTACTTGTTCTCTAGGATGCTCACAAAGAGCCTTGTGAAGGCCACTATGCAAGGAGATGCACAGCCATAAAATTCCTAATGGTAGGATACTATTGGCCTACAATACTTAGGGATGTCTAGCAATTTATCTGATCTTGTGAATGTTGTCAATGAGATGGTGGGATGATCTCTTGAATGGAAGGTCCTCAATAGTGGATTTAATCACTAAAGCCCTTTGACATATGAGACATTGACCTCATGGGTTCCATCACATCCATGTCTAATGAAAAGGCATATATCCTTGCAACAATTGACTACTGCACAAAATGGGCAAAAGTAACAACCATCACCAATTGTACATCATCCACTACTACTAGATTTGTACAACAACATGTTGTAAATAGGTTTGGGATGCTATGTTCACTAATTTCTGACAATAGAACTCATTTTATAGGTACCACTTTTAAAAATCTAATGCAACACTTGGGGGTTGAACATAAATTAACAATGCCCTATCACCCCTAAGCCATCAGTCAAGTAGAGGTAACTAACCACGATATTACAAACATCATAACAAGGACCATAAGTAAATATAGGAGAGATTGGAGCACAAAACTCAACAATTTCCTATGTGCTCACCACTCAACATGGAAACTCCCTATTGGTTGCTCTTCCTATGAGCTAGTGTATGGAAAACTTCTAATGCTCCCAATTAAATCCGATCTTTGTACACTCTCAACAACCTGTGACTTGAATCTTGACTTGAGCCTAGCACAAAAAGAAAGACTAATCAACCTCAACATGCTAGATGAAAACTGACTTGTGGCCCTATCTTTGAATGAAGTGCACAAGGCATTCAACAAGAAACAACATGACTAAAGAATACGGAAAGTGAAATTCCAACTAGGAGATTAGGTTTATTACTAGAATCCTACATATGTACCTCAGAGAAAAAAATTTCAAAAATTGTGAAAAGGACCTTATATAATTTCTAAAACCTTTTCTTCTAGGGTCATGACCATATACAAACTTAAAATCCCAAATAAAAAGTACTTGGTTAACATCCAACAAGTGAGCTTTTCCTAGAACTAATGCAAGCTAGTGCAATAACTACCTCAATGGATGGACAACCACGTTCAATTTTTTGAATCTCCTCTATCCAACTCAGTCATGGGGGAGATGGTCATCTGTGCTAATCATCCATATGGCTCCTTAGTTTTTCTATTTTACGTTTTCCACATTTTTGTTTTTACAATTTATTTATTTTACAACTTATTGATTTTTTAAAATTTTTTCCATTTTACACCATATTTTGTTCTACACCATCGTTAGTACATTTGAATCTTTATTGAATATTTCATAGTTTCTTCTATACTTTGTTTTATTTTGTTAAAGTGTGGTTTTCAAATTTTTACTAATAAAAGTGCTTTATTGCCAACAGGATACAATGGTGTTGTAGCTACTACTCATGGTGGATTGTACTTAATGTTTGGTTTGCTACTATCTAGTTTCTATTTTTGAATTTTTGTATTGACAGCCCAATCATGGTTTCTTTTTCATGGAACAAGCAATGAGTTCACGACATCCACCCATCCACAAACTCTATGGCTTTCCTTGTTCTAGAAGTTTGAGATCCTTTTCATTAAATCAACTCAATACTCTTGGAAAATTGGAAAGGATTCAAAGGTTTCCAAAAATTGGTAGTTTCCAAAAATTGGAAAGGATTCAAAGGTTTAAACAAGGTGTGACTTCAAGGAAACTCAATACTCTTTGTACTTTTCTACTTACTTGAGTGCTTGAGTGTTTTCACAGACTTCTTACCATTTCATTCCAACCACTAAATAGGAATCCAAATAAGGTCTTTGCATGGTGTGGTCCCATCTAGAAAAAAATAACAAAAATAAAAAAATATTAAAAATGATGAAAATTCAAAGCACAACCCTTAGATAAATAAATGGGCTACAAGCACTAGTTATGGCATTAGAAAGACATGCACCCATGCTTGAAAGTCCTCTCTAACTAAGGCCCTCTATCACTTCCTACTTCTCTTTTCTTCTCTTTATGGAATAGTGGTTGTTTTGTTGTGGGGGTGTGTGTGTGTGTGCTGTTGGTGGGAATAGGGCATTGGGGGGTGGTTCAGTCTTGGAGTGGTAATGCGAAGTCACCGAACAAGGTTGGTTTTGCTTTAGACCAAGGATGGATCTTCTTCGATCATTTTCAACATGAATTCCACAAAGGGCTTCTTAAGACCTTAGTTGGGAATTCCATTCAACCTTCTCCATCATCCATTTATGCTATCCATAACTCACCTTACTACTAGTGTCCATGTTCTTGATTCCATGTCTTGGTTTGACTTATTTGAGATCTTAAGTAGAATCTTTTGGGTTTTAGTCCTTAACTTCCATTGACCAGTAGTCACCTATGGGGCTTACAGACTCTTTAGGTTGAGGTTATGTGAGGGAAAATGGGCATGTTCCTACTATGGCGAGGATCTACTTGCATTTCCCTTGGTCAAGTTCATTAAGTACCTTATCCCTAAACATTCTTGTAGCCAGAATCTTTTGTACACACCTCTTGCACAATAGACCATGTGCTCCTTTACCTATTTTATTCATTACATACATTTTCCATCAACTTTTTCAATTTTTGAGCTTTCAAAGATCCTATTCAATGATTTTATCATATTCTTGGCTTTTTTTGGGAATTCCATGGACCCCAAATTCATTGAAACATTCATTATATTTCTGGAGATATTCAACTTTGAAAATTTTGGCTGATGGGCCCCATATATGGGGCCTTGTCAATGGAGCAGACCCATATACAAGGCCCCATGTATGAGGCCTTGTTGATGTGGTAGAAAAATAGTATAAATAGGCACAACCTCACTTAAAATTTTTACATTTTCTCACAAACGCCAAAGGAGTTTTTCAATTTTTTAGAGCCTAGAACCTTCCAAAGCCCATAACTCATAAATCGTTTATCCAAATCACTCCATTTTTTGAACTTGTAGCTACCAAAGGTAAGCTCTTCATCATGGGGGCCACAAATGTACCATTTTTGACAGAAAATTGTTTACAATTTTTTCTAACTCCCATAAAGGTTTAACTAACAAATCAACTGTTAAACACTAAATTACAAGAGTTGAACCTTTCCAATAAGCTCTAGTGATAATTATAATAAATAATTAATAAAATAATCAATCTACTATGGTCAAACCTTAGCTAAAGTATAACTAACTAATGAAAAAAGGTATTTAAAAACTTTAAAGTTACACATTTCATCTACTAATCCATGGATGTGTTGTGACCATAGATGGCACCAAAAGGAAAGCACACGTAGGAAGTAGGATCATCCCAACCAAGGGAAAAATAGCCTAGAATAGGAAGAGTCTAAGAACAACCCTAACAAGAAGAAATACTCACAACCCATGTCACAAGTCCTCTTAGGAAGGAGGTAGAAGTAGAATCTATCAAATAAATTCTAGAACCAATAGTAGCAGCAACAAAACACTCCCATCAGGATGATGCGCTTGCACAACCAACAAACCTTGAGATGACCTTAACAAAGGGTTGCCTAAATCCAATAAAATTGAGGGAGGTCTAGAAATCAGTGCTCAAGGAGTTAAAATTTGGCCCTTTCTTGGAGCACACATCAAATGAAGTGCAAGATTAGCTGAAGGCCTCTCCCATATGGCTAATCATCACTTCCACTAGGGAGTGGTACATGGGAGAAATATTTTTGTGCTGGAATAATAGGTAGCTGGGAGCAACAGTAAAGATCAAGGAAATCTCAGTGTCCTCCTCAGTGTAGGCCATTGTTGCAGTGCTTGGGTTGCCCAAAATAGGGGCAAACTTTATTGAGATCCTGATGTAGGTGAATCCAAGCATCAAGAAATAATGGATGCAATGGTGTTATGGTGTCAACTGTAAGGAAGTTAGCACACTCACACTAGCAAAGAGGATCCATTACAAGATTGCAACCTTCCACCTCAATCCCATGATGAGGCCAAGCAAAATCACTACCTTCTCTACCTAAGCATGTGCCACTCTAAGTGGGAGATTCCCAATCAACCTTTTGTACCTGATCTATCTAGAGATGGAGAAGTGCTTTAAAGAAAATGAATGCGGAAGGAAGGCACTCCCTTTCCCATGCCTAATTAGGAAACTTTGTTAAAGGTGAGAGATAGTCCATTACACCAATGACAATGTCAAAACTATTTCGACTGCTAGTTGGGCAAAAATGATGAAGGAAAAAATGCCTACAACTATAATTTAAGAAGAGCAGCAGTGACCTTCACCACCTACCACTCAAATAATAGTGCCAAACATAGCTACAATTGCCTAATGATTGTGTGAATATAGAAAATGGCTCTTGAGTGAATAAGAGCAAAGAGCATGCATGAGTGGTGGGGACCCATTTGTATATAGACAATTAGTCTAATGGGTGAGCGTGGATCCATTTTCTCAGCCCAAAGAATGTAGCTACCCACAAGGTCGAATTTGAGCACTGGAGAGCTCACAATATCTCTCACAGGATGACAACCACTCCCAAAAATTTCTGGGAATGTTGTGACCTTCTCGGTGTGCTTGGAGGAGAGTGAAGGGGCAACTGTTTTGATGATGCAATACCAAGGGTAAGAAACAACAACAGAAGTGGTCGCTAATAGGATTACTGAAATGCTCAATGCACTTGTGGCATCTACACCAGACATCACTACACTCAAAGATGTGAAAATGTCCATGGGAACTATAAGTGGCAAAATAAGTGTAGTGTAGCATGAAGAGCTATTAGACTGACTAGTGGGAACTGGGCAACTACTTCTAGACGTCTTTGACATTCTAGATAACATCATTGCAACCTAGTTAGAGTTGCTAGAGGTAAGGGGAAAGAACATTCTATTAGAGGGGTAACTTAAAACAGCTAGAGAGTGAAATGAACACTTGGTTGCAGAGGTTGCCAAAGTAAGAGCCCAAATTGTAGATCCTATGTTTCTCAACCCAACACTCACAAGAGATGAAGCTATGCAATAGCTTTAGTCTAGACTCAAAGGGGTTAAGAATGCAATGGAGAGGGTGGTGTTCTATAGATCCTTAGCAAAAGCCACGCAACATAAGATTTAGAAGGCCTTAGATCAGACTCTCTAGGAGAATGTCCAACTGACCGCAAAAAATCATCACCTACAAAATGTTAATGTGCATAAGCAACAGTTAATAGATTTCATCCTTTAATAGCAGGAGCAATTAGTCAAAGAAAATATAGGGATAAGGAGACTGGAAGCAAAGAATAAGAATCTCTCCATGGAGGAGGTGCACATGCTTCACTAGAAGACTGCAATTGAGGTAGCTGCCTAGAAATCTAAAGCTCTCAAATTTGAGAAAGTTAAAGATCATTATAGAGAGCAGGTTGGCCTACAAAACGAAATAAATGAATAACATATTGAATTAACAAAGGCAAAGGTAAATGATTTCCTCCAACAACTCTAGCAAGGAAGGGGAGTTTGGAAACCCATCATTGATGAGATAAATGTCTACAACAAAGTGGAAATATGCATAAAGGAGTTGCAAATTAAGGAGATGATGGAGTATATGAAGCTTGCCAACCTCCATTACTCAAAATTGGCCATGTTGACTACCAAATGACCATGGTCTAAGTTGGAGAAGCAGGTGGCTAGCTTATATTTGTTGTATGAGACTGAGTTCAAATACCACAAGGACACCAAGGACAAGCTTGTGGTGGATAATGTTGAACTCAAAGTTCTCAAGGCACATTTCACAAATCAAAGATCAACTATCAAGAACATGGAAACATGGATGAATGACTACTAGGAGTTGCAAAATGTAGTAAGGTCATTTAACATCAAGCATAAATAGTTCACTACCTAGTTTGTCAACATAAAGGAGATGTTTCCAATCATGCCCTATCCATGGAATGTTCCCATTTCGGCCAACCTTGGTGAAGCTGCATAGACCTTGAATGATCCTTGGAGTAAAGAGGAGAAGATGAAGGCATTTATTAATGCCTTGTGCCTTCCACAAAAGGTTGCAATTGCAACAAGATAGTCATAGCTTCTTCAACCACCACACGGGCCCAAAGCTAGTGAAGGTTCTTCAAAGCCTCAGGAGCCACCACCACTTGGGACTATCTAATCTTCACCACTGTCTTCACATCATCAAAGGATGTGTTGTCAAAATTTTTTTTGAGTCATGTAATGGTGTTTAATTTTGTGTCGTGAACATCACAATTTTTGTAATTTGTCGATCTGTACACTTGGGCACTTAGTTTTATTGAGTTAGTTTGTTTTCTTTTGTTAAGAGTTAGTAAATAATCTCATACCTTCTTAATTTTGTAAAAGAACTTGAGGATGAGTTTTCATTCAATCATGGGGGTATGATGAAGCATCAATAAGCTACATTGATGGGCCCTTGTTGACATAGCCTCATCTACGGGCCCTTATTAACAAGAACTCATTTATGTGGTGTTGCCTCATTAATGGGGCAATGTCATTATAGCATCTGCTATGGTGATAGGGTCCCATCAATGTAGCCTTAGTGCAAAAACTATAAATATGAGCTCCCAACCATGTTTATGGGCATCAAATCCATAGTAGTAGCCAAAATCTTGTAATTTTACATTTGAAAGTTAGAGTGTTTCTCCCAAGTACCTGTAGTAGGAGTCAATGACTATACAGATCTTTATTCAAGCATTATTGTACCTAAGCATGATAATGTATACAGCAATAAAGACAAGCTTCTTGATAAACCTTGTAGCATTCTAGATAGTTTAGATATTTATTTATGCATTTAATGCTTTTAGTTAATTATTTAATGTTCTTCAATAATTAAGCAAGATAAGCTAGATAGATTAAATACATAAGTACAATTGCTTCGAGCGTAACACATATTTGCTTGGTAATTGTAGCAGCGTTATTGCTTGGTGTGCCTAGTAGCATAGAACTTGGCAACCCAGCAATGGATACATAGGTTTAGGACATGTATGAAAAGTGGGAACAAATGCTTATGTTAGGATTAGTTAAAAACTAGTTAGTTAGTTAATTTAGATTAGCCATTAAATTACTTTATCTTCCTCTCTCTCTCTTCAAGCACCCAAAACATAAAACATAAAATGATAAAAATGATATGCTTTGATTACTCTTAACCATACCATTATGCTTCACAAGTATAATTAGGAAGATAACGAATGACCTTAGGGCAAGGTTCACTTCCTAGAAGACTAGTGTATCGAAAATTGTAAAGTCCATAAAATTTGACCAGATCACGCATGAACACTTTATGATTCATATTGTTGGGTGTAGGGGTACCTTGATGCTCATCAGAAAGCATGGATGAACTAGAAAAAGTTTATCACCAACTCTCTTATGATGCAAATGATGATACCAATTGGGAAGAGTTGGAAATTCTTGAAAATTTTAAACAAGAGCCCTTAGAGTTGAAAACTCCATGCACCAACATGAAGTATGCATTTTGTAAAAAAGGTAAGCTAGTAATCATCAATGTCAATCTTGCTCCAAAATAGAAATAGATGTTGTTGAGGGTGTTCAACATATGACCAATAGCCTTTGTTTGATCATATCCTAAACTCATAGGGATTGATCCTACGATATGCCAACATTGTATCTACACTGATATGGCCATGAAGCTAAAGAGGTAGTTGCAGTGGTGATTGAATCCCAAATTGAAGTAGATTTTCAAAGAGGAAATCAAACAACTCATCAAGGCATGGTTTATCTATCCCATTGTGAATAGTGAATGGGTTAGTCCACTCGTGATTGTACCAAGAAAGGTAGCAAGTGGCAAGTCTACTCAACTTCTAATTATTAAATATGGTACCATTCAAAGATTACTTTTCATTGTCATTTGTGGATCAAGTGTTGGACACTATTTTTAGGCATTGCTATTATAATTTCCTGGATGGTTATAATGGCTATAACCAAATCTAGATTGCACTAAAGGATTAGGCCAAAACAACATTCACTAGTCCTTGGGGGACTTTTGCATATCAAAAGATGCTTTTTGGTGTGTACAATGCTCCAGCAACATTCCAATGCTTGGTCTTGAGCATTTTTCAGGAACAAATTAGTTGTAGGATGGAAGTCTTCATGGATGACTTTTCCACCTATGGTGCTACATTTGAGAAAACCTTAAACCACCTTGAGTAAGTGCTTAAAAGGTGTGTGGAGATGAATCTTTGGCTCAATTGGTAGAAGAGTCATCTAATGGTCTAGGAGGGCATTGTATTGAGGCATAGAATCTCTTAGGTAGGGATTGAGGTGGACCTTGAAAAGATAAGGATCATCTAAGGAATAACTTGCCAACTGAAAATCATTAAAGATGTTTGATTATTCCTTGGACACACTAGCTATTACTAGCAATTCATAGATAATTTTTCTAAGATCACAAAATCATTGGTCGAGCTAAAAAAGAAAGAAGCTCCATTCATTTGAACCAAGAAATGTGAAAATGCATTCTAGAGCCTCAAGTAGAAGCTCATAAAGACTCCAATTCTACAAGAACCTGATTGGTCTAGATCATTTCATATCATGATAGATGCATCAAATTATACCTTGAGAGTTGTGCTTATGCAGTTGAATGACAAGAAATGTCCATATTACATCCACTGCACAAGTTGAAGCATTGTGGGTGCACAATTCAATTACACCACAACGAAGAAAGGACTAATGGCAATGGTGTATGCTCAAGAAAAGTTCAGGCACTATGTGCTTAGATATAAAGTGTTTGTGCACACTGACTATAGTGAAATTTACTTCCTGATGAATAAGTCAATGATGAGCTCTCATGTCATATAGTGACCAATGATCTTGCAGTAGTTTGATCTTATAATGGTAGATCAAAAGGAAACCAAGAATGTTGATCACTTGTCTTGATTACAATGGGATAACAAATAGGAGAGTCTGCTCTGTGATCAATTTCTTGATGAACTCCTCTTTACTGATGCAATAAATTAATAAGTACCCATAAAACCAAAATGGTATGATGGCATCCTCACTTATCTACTAACTCAAGAGATGCCATAAGATTTGGACTATAGTAAGAAACAATAGTTTCTTCATCAAGCTAAATGCTTCATGAAAATCAATGGACACCTTTATAAGGTGTGCACTGATGGCCTGGTTCATTGGTGTGTACCTAATGTTGGTCAACTGTGTGTTCTTCAGGATGCTCATGAGGGTCCTTGTGGAGGCCACTATGATGGGAGATGCACTACCATTAAGATCTTGATTGTGAGGTATTGTTGGCCAACCATCTTTAGGGACATCCACCAATTTTTCTACTCTTATGAATGCTATCAATGAGATGGTGGGATGACCATTCAAATGGAGGGACCTCAAAAGTGGATCCAACCACTGGAATGCTTCGACATATGGGGCATCAACTTCATGGATGGAGGTGAAAGGAAAATTAGCAAATTAGCAATAGATGCTCTTGTTGTCACCATTTCGAATTTCACCTTATCCCTCCATGATCCTAACTTATATAAAAGCTTAATGCTTATAGTTTATATTTCGATAGACATGGAAGAAAAAAGTATCTACACAACCATAGGAACAAGATTGTGCTTTAAATTATTTCATTCAACCAATATTAGAACTTTACTACCCTTTGGAGAACAAGCAGTATAAGTTGGCTCTACAAACATTGAATATGGGATGAATATTAACACAAAAGAATTCCTAATTCACACCCAATATCTTGATTTAACAAATCTTTAGGATAAGTATTATGAATACTTAAAACCTTCTCAAACCCATTCAAGAAGAAGATACCAAGTTCAATTAAAACCTCCTAGGTCAAGATCCTTTCCAAGTTTGTTCCTCATCTTGCTCAATCATACCAACTTTACCTGTTGTTACTCCACAATCAAGCCAAGAACTATCTCACTTAGATATCATTGAAAAACAAAAAATTGTAGCAAATCTAGCAAAAATCATTCAGGAATTAGGCATTAAAACACTAGTAGAAATAATTTTAGGAGAAATTTCTACATTACCTGAACAAAAAGGGAAAGCCAAAATAGAAGAATGTACTTCTTCTAAAATTGATTCTGATTCCGAGGAAGCATCTTCATTTGATCCTTCTTGCAAACATCTACACATAGAAAAAATAGATTACTAGTATCATTGCAAAGAATGTGATGCTTTACTTAAAATAAATACCAACAAAGTAGATGAAGAAATAGAAAAATTGATAAAAAAATATTATATCTCCTGACAATAAATTAGGACCTAAACACAATTCATTGCTTAAATAACTAGAAACTACTAGAGAATATATTGATAAAAGAAAGTTTATCAAAGGACAAAAAGAACCAGCATACATTATCAAACTACAAAATTGGGCTAATATACACATAGATCAATTAGTAGGAGAAAGTCAAAATCATACATCTAGTTTAGCATTCCTAGAAAATGAAGTAAAACAAATTAGGTAAGTTTGGGTTCCTAAAGGAACAAAATCTTCATCTTAGCTTAAATATGCTGATAATATTCCTTTTACTAGATCTCCACCACACATAGGAAAATCCCATACAACTAGATACCAAAGAAAATAAAAAGAACTAGCTGAGAAAAAAAGGAAAAGGAATAACTATTAACGCTAATACAACAAAAGACATAAATTCTAACTCATCAACAACTGCTCAAGAGTCAAAAGCCTCTTATGACACAGAAGAAGAGTTATTGATAAAGAAAACTATCACAGGTTATCAAGTAGATCCTATTGACTTCTCAGGAATCCAAATTAGAAAATCCAAAGATAAACATCCAACCTTTAGCATGGATAATAAAGATTTAAAAGGTCTTCAAGATACCATCGATGCTATCCAAGGATATCTAGATGTTGAAATCTACTTAGAAAAGAAAGAATCAAAATTAACTATCTTTAATACCACCTATAATTTTAGAAGAATTCTACAAAGATGGTGGAATCATATTCCACTAGGTATTAAAAGAAAGTTAACTTCCACACTAATAGTTTTCTTTCTAAATGCAATCATTAAAGAATTCATTGGTAATAAAGTCAATCTTGATCATGTATATTGAGATAGATTTTTTAAATCTAGATTATCTAGAATCTAGGATTTACATACATTTCTGAATGAAATGGAACAATTATACTATTTTGATAAACTGATGCATGAATTCGGTGCCAAGGAACATTTGTTAGGGTGCTTACCATAGTCATTCTACAATAAATATCATGCAGAATTAAAAAGGCAAAATTTAAATTTAAGTGAAATGAGTTTTGGTGCCATATCCCTTCTAAACATTCTTTAGAAAAAAGCCTAGACAACTTCAAACTGAGTTAAATCAATTCATGTGGAGAAAATATAGGATTCAACAACTAAAAACATTCATGGAATGGGCCTCTAAAGAAATTCAAGAATTAACACTTGAAGAGGATAGTGAACAAAGACTTTAGTATCAAGAAGAAACTACTAAACAGACCTACTAGTAAACATAATAAATGAAAATAAAATACAAAACCCAATGGTTCCTATGTGTACATTATTGATTAAGTTACCCTCCTTTAAGCCATACCCAATAGATGCGTTATTGGATAGCAGAGCAAAGATTTTCTTAGGAAGACCTAGTATCCTACCTCCGTTTCTATGGAAACCAAGACGAACAATGCATGTTGCTTTCAACACCCACAAAAACATCCCATAGAATTTGAAGGAGACCTTCCTATTTTAGCTTTAGATAATTCCATAATTTTCTTTAAAATATTTCAATTAGATCTCCCATTTTACGATCTTTTAATTGGTATAGATAACCTTAGTCAGTTTGAACCATATATAGTAACAAATACTACTATAATTCTAAGAAATTTCCAATATCCTCACTTATCACAAAATAAATTAAGATTTGAAACCGTAGTACCTCCAAAAATCTACAATACCCAATGGATAGTCAATCAAGTAAACATGAGGAGCAATTTGAGAAATGAAAGAAAAGTTATTAACAGTAGCATCTGATGATCCAGGTGCTTTTCAATGGAAAAAATAGCACTAGTGCCATATTGATCTAAAAGATAATATCAACATCAAAGCAAAAGCGCACCATATAGGAATGTCGCTTGAGTTAAAAAAGAAATGTGATGAAGAAATAAATTAACTTTTACAAAGAGAATTGACTCAACCTAGTACAAGCATGTTTTCTTGTGCTACCTTTTATGTAAATAAAAGGACAGAACAAATTAGAGGTAAAAAAAGATTAGTTGTTAATTATAAGTCTCTAAATGACTTAATAAAATTCATGCAACATCCAATCCCTAGTAAGGCTGATTTACTCTAAAAACTACCAAATACTCAAATTTACTCTAAATTTGACTTAAAATCTAGTTTTTGGCAGATTCAAGTGTACCCAAAGGATTGGTGGAAAACTGCTTTCACCGTTCCAGGTGGCTTATATGAATGGACTGTTTTTCCCTTTGGAATCAAAACAGCTCTCTCCATGTTTCAGTAAACAATGGATAAAATTTTCTCATCTTTTTCATTTATTATAGTTTATATTGATGATATCTTAGTAATGAGTAAAAATTCTATCCAACATTTAGAGCATCTTGAACAATTTTTCAAATTAGTACATAAGAATGGATTAGTACTCTCACCGAAAAAAATTTAAATAGTACAAAAAAAGACTAAATTCCTTGGATTAGAAATTATCCATGGAAAAGTAACACTTCAATCCCATGTCTTAGAAGCAATCTCCAAGTTTCCTAATGAATTGTTAGAAAAGAAACAATTACAATGCTTTCTAGGCTGTGTTAACTATGTGTTTGGATTCTACAAAGATTAGCCAAATATCACAAGCTACTAAATGAACTTAGCAACAAGGCTACTGCGTGAACTACCCAACACACAAACATAGTAAGAAAAATTAAGGAACACTATAAAAAATTGCCTCAACTACGTCTACCAATAGATGGAACTCTAATATTAGAAATTGATGCATCTGATGAATATTGGAAAGTAATGTTAAAAGAAGACAAAGATGAAGTGATCTACATCTGTAGATATAGTTCTGGTAAGTTCTTATCAAATCAAAAGAACTATCATAGTACGCATAAATAACTACTAGCCATAGTTAAAGGAATTGAAGCCTTTAGATTATTCTTACAAGAAAAAGAATTTGTTGTAAGAAGTGACTTAAAACACTTTGACAAATATCTACAAGTTAAAAATCTTAATAAGGTCGCTCACACCTATTTAATAAGGTGGTATTTATTTCTTGCTAATTTTAGTTTTAAAACAAAATATATTAGTGGTGAGAATAATAGTTTAGCAGATTTCTTAACAAGGGAGTTTCATCTCTCTTAAGTACTAATGTTTTCTTGAGTTTCTATATATTATGTATAGGTTTTTTTTAAGCAAAGGGTTGGACTCTTCAATATTCTAGGAGGATAAGAAGCTGTCGAAAAAATGAGACATACATGCATGTTCTTGAACAACATTAAGTTTGGCTCCAACATTCATCAAATTGGTTAAATTTCATTGAAACCTCTAGAGCTTTCAACACTTATTGTATAGCCGCTCAAACCATCTTAACTACTTTTAATGAAAGGAGACATCCATGAGAATGGCTATCTCTAAATAATGCTAATATACCTCCTTACCTCCACCTTTCTACCTTTGTAGAAAATCAACTCATGGAGTTTGACCCCATTCTATGGATTGGCCATTAAAACATCTAGATCCTTGCCATATATACACTATTGAAATCAATCCCACAGCCACACCAGACCCTTAAAACCATGCATTCTAGTCATGTTGGACTAGATATAGTCATTCTCCCAAGTATACTCCTCCAAATTATCCAAGAAGCCTTTATCATCAATTATTTAGTCATAGAGGTGATTTTCTCTACTACAGTAATCAACAATCCTACAACTGGCATTTTATCAACCAAGGTCGCACACCTCTTTATTATTTAAGTACTTGTATTTCAAGAAGACTTGACTGGGAGGCTCCATGGGGATATGCTTTTTACCAAAATGCTTATACTAGTAATCCCTACAATATTCAAGCGCATTATCACCTAAACGGGCTTATAACACAAACTTTAGAATTACACACCTTGGACTCCAGAGTAGCCAGATTCCAACAACATGATGGGTATAAGCATCTCATTCATCTAGTAGGATGGCAAGTTGAGCAAGAATGGTATCCTGATTCTTCCAACAGTTCAAAAAGTGGAGATTCTCCTGGTCATAATGATGACCCTGCCAACACACTGTAAAAGTAAATGCCTCCTTGGGAGGCCTCCTCTATCTTTTACTTTTGTGAAGGGTCATCCTACTATTTCAAGATTTAGTTATCTTTTACTTTTCTAAAGAGTTAGTTATCTTTTACTTTTCTAAAGAGTTAGTTATCTTTTACTTTTCTAAAGAGTTAGTTATCTTTTACTTTTCTAAAGAGCCAATCATGTGAAACAGTTGTCTTTTACTTTTCAGAAGAGACACCACTATTTAGAGGTGCCTTCCTCTTCCTCTCCTATAAATTGAGTCTTTTAAATCCTTATAGGCATTAGATAGAGAGAACTAAAGAGCAACATAACACCCCTTCAAAGCATTCCTATCTAAGCATCCCTAAGGCTTTATAAAAAAGCTTGTGTGTAATAAAATTTGCTTTAGTGCTTCTCTCTTGGAATTTGTTCTCTGCGTTAGAAATGACACAATCAAGCATACTCTCATCGCCTCTTAGTCTAAGAGGATGAAAGACAAGACCCCTGTCATGTCCAAAGAAGAGGAGTAGCAACCACCACCTCCACCACCCACTTAGGAAACAACGTCAGAGGCCCATGCAACCATTGAATGTCTGCAAAAAATCCAAGAGCATCTCTTGCATGAGCAGGAGCAGTGAGTAGGAATAAGTGGTGGGGATCCATTTGTGTACCATCTTGCAATGAGTCATCTCAATGAAGTGCCTTGAACAATTAGTTAGATGGAGAAAGGTGAGCCAATATTCTCATCCCAAAGAAGACAGTTGCCCACAAGGTTGAATCCTAGTGCCCAAGAGGTAAAAATTTATTTTTCACAACAATAGCAATTCTCAAAAATCTCTAGGAATGTTGCTACCTTTTTGGTGTTCTTGAAGGAGGATGAGGGATCAATAGTCTTGCTAATGCAACACCAAGGGTAAGAGATTGCAACAAAAGTTGTTGCCGATCAGATAACCAAAGTACTAAATGCACCTACGATGTCTATACCAAATTTTTTTTCACTCAAAGATGTGCAAACATCTATAAGAACTGTTAGTGACCGATTGAGTGTAGCCCAGCACAAGGAATTGTTGAACCAACTGGTGGAAACCATGTAACCAATTCTAGATATCTTTGATTTTCTAGATAACATCATTGTAACCCAGTTAGAGCTTCTTAAAGCAAAGGGTAAATGCATCATTTTAAAAGGGAAACTAAAAATGACTCAAGCACAAAACCAATGCTTGGCCACAGAGGTTGCTGAATTACAAGCCTATCTTGCTGATCCCATGCTTCTCAACCCTACACTAACAAGAGATGAAGCTTTTCAACAACTTCAAGATAGACTTAAACAAGTTAAGGTGGGAATGGTGATGGTTGTCTTTGATCAATCCATGCCAAGGCCAAAACATATTTAGTTCAAAAGGACTTAGTCTAGACATTCCTAGAGAATCAGATGCTGACTATAGAAATTCATCATCAATGGAATGTTGATGTGCAGAAACAACAAATGCAATAATTCATCCATCAATAGCAGGAGCAGCTAGCCAGGGTGAACACTGAGCTTAGAAGATTGGTAGTGGAGAATAGAAATCTCTCTATGAAGGAAGTTTGTGCCTTACGCCAAAAAATCTATGATTGAGATTACCTCCTAGAAGAATGAGGCTCTCAAATTTGAAAGAGTCAAGAACCACTACAGAGATCAAGTTGGCCTACAGAAGGAAGTTAATGAAAAACATATCCATATGGCTAAGGAAAAATTCAATGAGATCCTCTAGCAACTTCAATAAGGAAAATAGGTTGGCAACCTCTCATTAATGGGATAAATGCCTACAATAAAGCAAAGATATGCATGAAGGAGTTGCAAATTAAAGAAATGACTGAATATATGGAGCTTGTCAATCTCTGATATGCAAACCTAGCAATCTTGATTGCTAGACAACCATGGTCAAAGTTGGAGAAGTAGATGTCCAACTCATACTTCCTATATGAGGTATAGTTTAAGCACCACAAGGAAACCAAGCAAAAGATTAAGACTGAAAATGCTAAATTTGAAGTTCTCAGGGCAAGATTCACCAATCAAAGATCAATTGCTAAGAACCTAGCCAAAAGAATGAATGATTACCATGAATTGTAGAATGCAATTAGGGCATTCAACATCGAATGCAAACAATTTGCTACCTAGTTCATTAATGTCATGGAGATGTTCCCAACAATGCCCTATCCTTGGGATTTGCCCATTCCATCCTACATTGGCCAAGCTACATAGACTGTGCACAATCCTAGGAGTAAGCTTCCACTGTAAGTTGCAAAAGCAACAAAACAACCACAAAAGCCTCAACCACCACATGCACCTAAAGCAAGAGAAGGTCCTTTGGGACCTTAGGAGCCTCCAACACATGGGATCCTTAAATCTACTCCATCATCTTCATGCCATCAAAGAAATGGTATTTGTTAATTTTTTCTTGGTGTTCAATTTTGTAGTCCTAACCACCAAAACACTTTTTTAAATTGTATATCCATGCACTTGGGCACTTATTATTTGTTTGTGTTTGTTTATGTTTGTTGTATGTCTATCATCAGTCAATAATTCAATACCTTCCCAAATTTGTAAAGAACTCAAGGATGAGCTTCCATTCAGTCATGGGGGTATGATGAATCATAAATGGGCTGCATTGACTAGGCCTTGTCAATGCATGATTTGATGCACTTACATGGCTTTATTGACATAGTATCTATATTCGCCTATAAATATGCTTTCACCCGCCATGTTTATGGCATGTCTTGTCATAATTGTAGCAAATCTCTTACAGTTTTTCTTTTCTAGAGTTAGAATATTTTCCCAAGTGCCCACAACAGGAGTCATTGAGTGTATGGATCTTTATTCGAGTATTGTTATACCTCTGTATGATAGTGTGTGCGACAATAAAGATGAGCTTTCTGATAACCCTTGCAGCTCTTTAGCTAGATTAAATATTTTTTGCATGTATTTAATGTTTTAAGTAATTCTATTAAATGCTTTTAAGTAATTAAGCTAAATTAAGCTGGATTAAATACTAATTAATTAAGCACATAAGTACGACAACTTCAAGCATGTGCATCACACTTGGTAATCCTAGTAACGCTTAATGTTTGGTAATTAAGTAGGATTACACATGTTCAGGATGTGTATGGAAAGTTGGACCGAATGCCTATGTTAGAATTATTTAAACATTAGTTAGTTAGTTAGATTAAATTAGCAGTTAAATTACTTCATTCTTTCAACCTTTATTTTAAGTAGCCAAAACATAAAACATAAAAATAATAAAAATTATATGCCTCTATTACACTTAATCATACCTTTGCATATCACAAGTGTAATTGGGAAGACAACGAATGACTATTAGGATAAGTTTACTTTCTAAAGGCTAATGTACTAGAAGACATAGAATCCACAAAATTCGATCAGATTGTGCATGAATGCTTAGTGATTCATATGGTTGCATGTACGGGTATTCACTGCTCATCAACCTCTAACTTCTCTTTAATGTTTGGCAACATCCCCCAGCCTCACAAGCATCTTGACACTATTCAACATTAGTTTGAACATCAAACGAATATCCAAAAGGTTGGAACTAGCACTCAAGAAAAATTATCAAAATTTGACTCTAACACCAACGTCAATGTCAATGTTAGTGTCACCTTTCCAAGTTTCTAGACTTTTCAAAGTTGAAGGCCAAACTTGCCTTCCTTAAACATAGGATCAACTTTTAGAAAGCATCACTTAATCCTAAGATTAAATTTGGTAACCTAAGTTGGAATTAACAACTTTGTGCCTATAAATATAAGATCCAAACCCAAGTTCTAGGTCGATTTCTTAAGATCTTAAACACATATTTTGAGATTTTGAGAGATTGTGAGCATGTGCAGTAGACCTCCCAAAGTCACTAGCATGCTCTATAGTCACACCTACACCTCTAGGACTAGCATTGGCATGTATTCAATGTCACTTAACAAGCATCAACATTGGTTCCTAGAGATAGAATTTTCTAGCCTCTAATGTCACCTTCAAGGGACAAAAATTTTCATGCTCTAGCATCATTACTAAGGCACTTAGTTAAAATGACCCTGTTTTGACTCCAAACTAATCTTGAATCATTCTTGTAACTTCTTCATCCAACTACCTACCTTCTAGAGATTCAAACACATACTTTTCTCTTGAATTAAGCTTACATTATCAAATTTTCTATACTTACGTTTTTGTAAATACCTGTAGTTTGGCCCTCCTTAGGAGATGACACCCATTTTATGAAGAAATAATGCATTTCTATCATTTAGGAAGGAAATCTAAAACCTTCCTCTATATCATAGCATCTCATACTTAATATTTTATGTTCTTTACGCACATTTTTACATTTAGTTTACATTCTATTAAGTGCATATAATTCTATTTACCATAAATTCTAGTGTTAATGTTTTACCTTTTTATTATTTTTAGGTGTATAATTCAAAAAATCCATAACTTGTTAAATTTTAATTTTAATTTTTTTATATACTTTTAATGTCTTATTAACTAAAAAAGAATTCACATTAAAGGCAACTTAACTTTCTTATAATAATTTTATTTTCAAATAATTATTAAAGTAAAAAATGGTTTAAAGTAAATGTTAATGCATTACTTAATACTTTGTTTTAAAACACTAAGTGTGATATAATAGTTAAAATATTCCTTTAGATAAAAAGATATAACATCAAAGTAATGACTTTGTACAATAGTTGCTAGATGTAAAATTTTTCTACATATGATATGGCATCTAAAATTTCATGCTTATTTGTCTTATTCTAAACTAATTCATGAATTAATTGTTATATTCATCTTTAATTATTTTAAAGTATTATTTTGGCTGTGCTTAAGGGTGTATATATATTTAATCTTTTGATTTTTAACTTCTCCGCACTTAATTCTAATTATTATTCCTAAAGTATCATGTTGTCTTGGAGTGTATTTATTAAAAATAAATAAATCCTATAGTGGTTTCATAATCTTTTAAGAAAAATTTGCATTACTGCTTGGAAAAATATTATGTGTAGCTTTGATGTTTATGTATAAAATAAATGACCTATTGCTGTGAAATTATGAGATTAATGTGTTCAGTTATTGTTGAACCATGACTCATAACCTCCTACTAAAAATCCATATCTAACAATGAGCTTTACATATTATTTATAGTTATGAGTTTTATATTAATTAAATCAAATAATATGAATATGTTGACCATACTAACATCCTTAATTGTAGACATTGTTTATTACTCTTTTGCATTATTCTCTTTCATGTTTATTTACAAAACTATATTCATATCATCATCATCATCATCATCATTCTTTCCTTGTCCCAACAAAATAGGGTTGGCTACATGAGTTCTTTTTTATCATTTCCCTCTATGAAGAGCTAGATCTTTGTTTTGGGTAATGATATTATGTGTTATTTCTAGAGGATGCCCTAGTAAGTTGTTTCTAAATTTTCATAGCAATGAGATCATGTGACTATTACATATCACATATAGGGAAAGCCTTAGCATCTATAAAAGTTGAAAAAGAACTCATCAATGAGATTTGACAAGGTTTTATAGCTGATGAGACATGAAATTGCTCATATTGCTGGCGGTCGCCTTAAGGCACCCACGATAAGGCACCCACGTTATATCATGGGTCGCGATATCGCGTATGCGTTATATCATGGGCCGCGATATCGCAGTCAGCCGTAATTTCTATAAATAAGAGGCGGCTCTCCCTCATTTCGATCCCAGTTTAGTTCTGTAGCGAAGCTCTGGCAGTTTGATCCCTCCAGAGTTAGATTTTTTCCCGTGTTTGCCCGCAGTGTGGTGAATGTAATTGTACGGTGTCTTTATTCGAGTGTGCCGTACTTGGACACGTACATGGCAAGCAATAAAGATCGAGATTACTTCATCATTGCAGCATTCACTTAGTTTATTTATTTGTTATTTATTTAATGTTATTTATTGCTTTCATAGCGCGGTGTGAGTACGACTTGACTACGAGCATC
>MNCI01005250.1:301097-323210 GCA_015680685.1 Gnetum montanum | reverse complement strand
ATCGCACGTGCAACGCTCGTTTCGTATGGTTGAGTGTAGGGGTACCTCGCCACTCATCAATAGCTAGCTTCCAACCTAACACTAATCCTTCTCCTTTCGTATCTAAGCTTGAGATCGGCATTGGTAGAGTTATTTACAAGACTATATTGTTTTTTCAAATCTATTGACCATTAAGATCAATTTGGTTGTTGTCATGTCTCTCTACTATTTCTTAACATATACGTACATATACACTTTGATTCATGTTTTTTAACTAATTATTTACTTATTATTCTTTAAGTGTTAAATGTTGGAAAGTACAAAAAAGGCACGAACAATATATTGGTGTGGTAGAAATGTGAAGGCTTTGATAGACATTGAAAGTTACCAAAAGAAATAAACTAATTAATACATATACTAGAGAAAGACTTGGTGTGGCTTCTATTTCAGATAAGCTATAAGAATGGTAGCTTAGATAGTTTAGACATATACAAAGAAGATCAGGAAATGAGCCTATAAACAAAAGTTGCTACATCCCTCTTCTAGGAAAGCCACCGAAAGGAAGACCAAAGAAGACATGACTAAAAATGATTAAGAATGATTTGAAGAAACTGCAAATAAAAAAAGATCTAAAGTCTTCATAGAGGAAAATGGTAAAAAATAACTCATGTAACTAACTCCATTTTGTTGGGACAAGACTATAATGATGAGCATTTCTTCCTTCCTTTGTATTTGATATCAAAAAATTATATAGAAGTGACAAAATGTTTTAGTTTTTTTTCGAGTAGTTTTGGAATGTTATTTTCAATTATGTAAAAAGGACTAAATTGTTGATATCCCTAGTTCTTTTTTTTTAATGAACATTTATGCTATAGTTTAATGTAGTCTATTTATTTGTTGCATATATAGAATTCATATTTGATGTAGTCTATAGTTGTTATTTTACATGCTTATGTTTTGTTAGAATCTAGAATTCATATTTGATGAATTTGCAGTACTAAAATCTATTTTAGCATTACAAAAATGCATTTATATTTTGTTTAAATGATCAATGTGATTTTTGCATCTTACTTCAGAAAGTTATTTACTACATAGTTTCATGTTATGCTTTTCTACAATCTTATTATATCTAAATATTATTGAACTTTTAATTAAATTGAGCCACATAGTGAAAAATAAATTCACTTTCCCTTATTTTTGGTTTAATAATTTCAATTTTAGAACTCTATATACACTGTACTAATTGAAATTATTCTTAGGTTTTCATACCCATATCAAAGGTGCCCTAGGCAATAGTGTCTTGAAATGAGTTATTAAGGATATTATTTATGACCAAAATTAACACATCAACAATTCCAACCATTCATCCCAAATAAGAGGCCCAAATAATATTAAAGTATCCTCATCCCAAATTGAAAAATGGAAAACCAAACCCCTCACCCTCACCAGTAAGTATCTAATCTGTAAGTCTATTTGTGCCTTTACCCATGTTTATTATTCGTCATGTTGGGCCCCTTCCCATGCTTCTTATCAAAAGCTTGAACGATTATTTCGAGACTTCATGTGGTCGTCTAAGGACTCCCAAAAAGGCTTTCATCATGTTACCTGGAATATAGTAACTCTTCCTAAGAACAAAGGTGGATTGGGCCTTTTGAACTCCTTTAAGCAAGGTCTCACCCTTGTTGCTAAGTGGTTGGTTTAGCACTTGGATGCCCCCAATATTATTGGGAATCTTTTTCAGTTAAGGCTTCGACAAGCATTCCCTAAGAATAGGTCTATCTGGAAGAGTATCCACCCTATTAATTGGATCCTTTCTCCTCATGACATTATCATTCCTGGAACACATATTTTCAAAAGCATTTTGAAGGCTTGGCAGGTCTTACATTCTCATGTGAATTGGAATAATATTCATATCAATCCAACTCTGCTTTCTAAGATTTGCCCTTGGTGGCTGCCCCTATGTCCTGCTCCTCTAGCCACCTCAAATGCTAGGATAGCCACCATCTGGTTTCAAAAGGGAGTTGTTTCCCTTAGATGTCTTCATCTCACCAATCAGTGGATTACTTGGGATATGCTCAAAAACTTATATGGGGCTTCCAGAACTATGCATCATTGCCTTGATAGACTTTATCACTTCATTCATCATTATTTGCATTTGGATGCTTCAGTTCCTAGTCTCTTCCATGGTCTTCAGTGGACTAATGGATTGAACCGTCTACCCTATAAACCACATGTGCCCTTTCAGTTGTTGCATGATTCCTCTATGATTGTTAATTGCTGTAATCGATCATGGCACAAAGAAGAGTTTGAACAGTTTTGGCTCTCTCTCTTTTCATGAGTTTGGAACCTTCCGACTCTTCCAAAAATTAAACAATTTCTTTGGTGCCTCCTGCATCAAGGCCTGCCTATCGGCAAATGTCGTGAATACCTTGGGATTCCAAACCCTAATTGCCCTGTCTATGGAGGTCCTGATGATTTTGTCCATGTTTTTTGGCATTTTCCTTTTGCTCAGTCTTCATGTGAGTGGGTTTCTAAAGTTTTTCCTTTGTGCAAGTTTTCCCATGAGGATATCTTGTTCGGATTTTTGGCCACCCCCTCTACTGACCTTCAGTTTCTTTGGAAAGTTATTAGGCCCCTTGTTCTTTACTATATATGGAAGCGCAGATGCACTACTCTTTTCCAAAACACTGATTCCTCCAACTCTAACCATTTAACTATTATGAAAAAATCTCAAATTATTTGCCTCGTGCATTTCCAAATTTTATCTCATACTTCTAAGTTAAAGTTGGATACTAATCAGTTGTTTTATTGTTTGCAGCCTTGGAGCAGATACACTAACGCGTGCACTCTTCCCAATCTTGATCTGCTACATCAGAGTGTGTTATCATAATTATGATCATTTTTAGCTCTTTGTTGTTCTCTTGGTCTTATTAACTCACAGTTCTTATTGATTCCCAACATAAGGTTGCTCTTTGGAATGTACTCCTNCCCCCCCCCCCCCCCCCCCCCTCTTAATATTTGTTACAAACATCATTGTTTTTTAAGTAAGCAATTTAAAGGATTTTTGAGATTTCCACTTTAGGCATTTACAACTTAATATACATGGAGAATTGAGCTATGCCTTCTACCTAGAACTTCCAAACACCTTTCACTGCTACTTATATTTCATTCTAATCATTCTAGATTTTTTTCCATTTACAATTACGTCTATTATGCTTCCACTACACATACAATATATATTTCTTTTGTCCAATAGATCCTAAGGGTCTTTGGAACTAATTAAAAGCATTTGAGTTCCAATAATAAAGGCTAATGATTGATAAGGCGTATGTTAGCTTCTCTACAAAAGCTTTGGTAAAAAGAACTAATCAATCTACTACAACCATGAATTTATCTAGTTTACAATAAATTCCTTGGTCTCATAATTGTAAATTTAACCATGTGCACTAAGTAATGAGCTTCGACAATGGTTTTAATTTATTTTGGAATTCAAAATTGTACTATCATTTTGTGGGATTACTTTAATATTATTTTTAATAGTAATATGTTTTATTACATTTTTATTGAAAGGGTGAATATACACAATTACCATTTATGTAGTCAAGTAGGATGTAGGTATACAAATGTGTTTTTCTCCAATTAAAAACCTTACAAAAATTTAAACTAACATGACAAGGTTAAATGGTGGGGAATAAATGGTGTTGTAACTTAAAATAATTTAACTATAGGTGCACTTCTACATATATAACCTATATGATACATGAAAAGGTTAAACATGTGGATGTTTAGTAAGTTTTTTTATTTTTAGCCTAGTGGTAAGATCTTAAATTAGTAAACCTAGTCATAAGCTCAATTCTAATGGGTAGCACTAAGGATCATCATTTGAGGCCACAATACTAATCCTGCTAAGCGGGTCCTGAAAGGGTTGGTAGATATGCAAAAGCCTAACCTCTTTGAGTAGTTATGCCTAGGCTTGAACCCAAGTCTTCGACTTGAGAAACAAGCATCTTACCATCACTACAAATAACAATTCCTATAGTGGGCAATACTAAGTTATAAATTTTTCTAAAAGATCTATAAAAATAATTTTGAAATTAGTTTGAAAGATCCAAGGGATCTCAATGGTTGTAAGTAAAAGTTTAGCTTTAGTCTTGGTTAATTGCAAAGCTTTTAAAAAGTAAAACTAAAAAATGAGAGAAGGGAGGATTTCAGAACCTGAAACAATGTGCTTATAAGTTCACCTTACGAGAAATAGTCAACATGATACTTCAAAAGAATTATAGAGAAATATAATGATTCTCCATAATAAGGTTAAATATTAGAGGGTAGGGGGTGTCATATCTCGAAATAATTTGGCTATAGATGCATTCCAAGACATATAACCTACATGATACATATATAAAAAGGTTAAATATATGGATGTTTAATAGGGTTTTTTATTATTAATTAAAAATATTTTAAGAAGTAAAAGTTACTAAAATTTAATTAAAACTAACGACCTAAAGGATCTACTTTATAAGTATTACATTTGTATCATTAAAGTCAAATATCTACTCAACAAATTGGTCGATTAACACTGGATGTAACAAAAAAAGATCATGTAGACTTTTCTTATAATATTGTATTTTTGTTTCAAATATTCAATCTCTTTAACCAGATAGCCTACATTTGCATTCTTCTTTACAAAGTTACATTCATTTTCCACTTTCTATTATAGAATGATGTGAACTTAAATAAAGCTTAGTAATGAAAATGTGACATCTCATTGAGGGTATAACTAATAGATAGTAAAGTTTTCATTTTAATTAATTATCTCTTATGCATTCCTATTTTTTGTTGTCTTCTACACTTGATCATAACTTTATTAGAACTCATTGTTGAGCCAACTTACAAATGTGCTTTGGATTACTTTGTATCCTTTCCAATGAGATATCCCAATTCTTCAACCATTGTATCCCTTAGAAATATAATTCCTACTATTTTTTGCTTTCAAGAACTACTTTAGAAAATTTTATCTATTTTGTTTTTTCTAGTTTATAAGGATAAGTAATAACTTGACAACTAGCTTCTAATTTTAGATGAAGTAGATTACACTATAACAAGAGCATGAAATAAGATGTTTGTTATTTCACCTTTAAATCATCAAATAAAAATATCTTCCATACTCTTTTAGGCCTTTTAATTTTTAGAGTTAAGACTTGGTCCCCAAACTATGTATCTAATGAGCTGTGACCATTTTCTATGTCCAACCATACAAATCATAAGCATTGCAAGTGATCTTATCATAATCTATGGTATAAACTAGCAAGATTTCTAAAGAGTTAAAACTATACTTGTAGTGGCATTTAGTTGATATGGTTAAGTATAATTGAGGTACATCAAAATTGATGTTGTGTGGTTATGAGTAAATAATATTAACATATAAAATTTTAATCTAATTAATCTAAAGTGTGATGAAGTAAACTCTAATCTCACCTAAGGCGATGAGTGTCTAGTTCTACTTTTTATACATGTCTTGAATGCACGCATCCCTTGGTAGGATTACCAAACATAGTGTTATTAGATAAACCAAGTATGAATGTTGCTAGGTTACTAAGTGAATATGTGTTACACTTGAAGTGATCATGCTCATTCCACTATATCTAGTATGTACTTAGAAAGTAGATTATAACACTAAGTATTTATAAAAGTAAACATTAATCTATTTTCATGTAAAATTAAAGAACATATAAAGTAAAGCTAAAGCTAATTCAAAGTGCTACAATAGAAAGAAATAATCTCAATCTTTATTTTTTTTAATGCAAAGTGTCCAAGTATAGGTCACTCAAATAAACACTCCATTTGATGAGCGGTGGAGTAATCTAACACCCAACCATACAAGTCACAAGTGTTTCACAAGCGACCAAATCATAATATGTGGATGAGGCAATGTGATTATGCTAGTAATTGGTTTAAGTTCACAATCATCATCTTCCCATGTTGAGCTTAGTGAAATTTGACTGTATGGTTTATCTCTTTGTGAGGTATGAGATAAGTGATGTTGTTTGGCCCATTTGGCTCCTAGCATAAATGATGAATATAAAGGTGAATTCTAAACTAAGCAAAACAAATCATGAATCTAGTCTAGCCTAGTGCAATGAGTATTCATTCCTAATCTTCTGTACACACCTTGGGCTTCATGTAACTACCACTAGGATACCAAGTGTATCACTACTAGTCATACAAAACGATAGCACTATTGGGTTGCTAAGCAATTACACTTAAGTGCTCAAGATTAGTCGTACTTATTCCACTTAATATGAACAAGTAAAAGTAAAGTTCTTTAGAAGAGTAAATCATTAAGCTAGAAAACAGTAAGAAAATTGGTTTAAGTGTAACAATAAATCTAGGAGAATGCTATAATAATGGGAAATAGCTCTATCTTTATTTCTGGTCACACTTATGCCCAAGTAGAAAATTCCCAAATAAAGATGTTGTTCATTAGTTCACACTACCCTGTGGACATTCACACTTCTAGTTGCTAAGTCTAAATTCATAGAAAAAAACTGAAAGAGTTTCGATAAGGGTAGACGAAATTGTGTGTTGGACCATCCACTTTATCATATTTATATGCAGGTGTGTGTCTCACGATATTAGATATCCAATGTCATAACTTGTGCTTTGATATTGGATACACAATATCACAACTCTAATATTAGATACTTGATATGGCAACTGACAAAATTCATCTTATCATACCCCCACAATTGATTGAAAACTCATCCTTGAGTTAAAGCAAAAATAAAAATAGAATTCCTTACAAAATTTGAAGGTAGATTTACATGACTGATTAACTATATACATAACTCTTAAATGTAGCAGTAGTATTTTACAAAAATTGACACAAGACATGACATGAAATTTTTCAAAAAAATAATAAACAAAACTAGATAGAGCACAATGTAGCTTACGTAGTGCCTGGTGGTGATGGCTCCTTCATTGGTTGCTTTCCCTTGTCATCAAACTTCTAAAATTTGTATCTATTGACCAATGCTTGAAGTTTCTCTTCCTCCATTCTAGGGTCATGCATTGTCCATGCTTGTTGTGCAATGTGTGATGGAGCTGGTACATCCCATGGACATGGCAACTATGAAAACATCTGATTGGCTTTCACATACCACGCTACAAACTACATTCTCTATACCTTGAATGTCCTAGCCTTGGCTCATAACTCATGCTAATTAGACAATCTTTGAGCCAGGTTCACTACAACATCTTTTTGCCCTTAGTAGATAACCTTTACTGCCCTTAAAGGAGAAACTCCAGGCCATACTTCAACACCATCAACTCTCAAAACCTAGAGCACAAGACAAAGGGAAAGCGCCTATGGAGGAGCCACCACGACCAGGAACTACATGAGTTCCACTAATTTTGTAGCTGTAGAATTTCCTTTGTGTTGTGTCTCAATTTTGTTTTCATTCCACACTGTGGCATAAACCCATTTTCACCATCCAATAATCCCATACCTATCCACTATGTAATCACTGTAACTCAAGGATGAGTTTTCATTCAGTCGTGGGGGTATGATGAGTCATCATTTAGGCAACTACGATATTGCGTATGCGATATCGCAGCCTGTCTCCTCATCTATAAATAAGAGGCAAGCAGTTCCAATAGGGAGTTAGTTAGTTTTAGAGTTAGTTTTGATTTTAGTTTTCATTTTTCTCTCAACCCTTTTCCTCCCAATGTATGCTTGCAGTTTGGTGATTGTAATTGTACGGAACCTTTATTCGAGTGTGACATACTTGGACACGCACATGACCGGCAATAAAGATCGACATTACTTCATCATTGTAGCATTCACTTAGCTTAATCATTTAATTAATTATTATATAATTCTTTCTTAGTTAATCTCTTCTCACCCTTAAACTCATGTTAAATGCAAAATGAGTACAACTTGATTACGAGCATTTAAGTGTGACTACTTGGTAACCCAGTAGCATACCTAGGATCTGCGCTTGGTAATCCCAATGGTAGTCGTGCACGAAGTCCAAGATGTGTATGGATAATCAAGGAACGGATGCTCCTCGCACTTAGGCTAGCTTAGATTCTCTCACACCCTTCTCTCTTAGCTTAGTTAATATTATCTTCCATTGCCTTCAGGAGTAGCATTAGCATAGGAACACATCATACACCTCACTCTGGGCTACATGACAAAGTTAACACTAGTCCAAGTGGGAAGACAGTGAATTGCAACCTAAGGCTAACTGTCTAGATGCCACAACTAGTTCGCTTGTGGAGTTCAACCGGATCACACGTGTAACGCTGGTATTCATATGGTTAAGTGTAGGAGTACCTCGCCACTCATCATTGGCACCATTGTTGGGGACGGTGTTAGTAATCTAGATTAGTTATATCATACAAGGTCACTATATAGGAATTAACAATATATCTTTTAGTAAAAAGAAATAATTATAACAAAGTCACATACAAATTCACACACAATTTCGCAACCATGGCTCTCCTAGAATACTATAACAATGCCACACCTAGTGAGGAAGTTCATTGGAGAACCAATGAACTATATGACAATGAAGATTGGAGTACATAACCTGAGGTGGGGGTTTCTTATAAACATAAAAAAAAAGCAACGTCATCTCAACACATAAAAACATAACTTACCTGATGACGATGAACCCCTACTGGCCACTACAAGCCTAACGCAAATACAAGAGGTTGTTTGAATCTCTCATAGGCATCGTAAAGAGAGCCATCTACCCAGGCTCAATTTAAACAACTTCCCTAATTTCTCAGGTGGCTATGACTTAGATCCACATCAACATTTACAAGCCTTCTACGATGCCTATGCATGGAACAACATTGATAACGATTGGCAAAAACTCAAGCTCTTTCCTATGACACTCGTTGGCCAAGCAAAAGTATGGTATAGATCGTTAAAACCAAATTCAATACGACGTTGGCCAACAATGGTAGAACTCTTTAACAAAAGATATTAAACCTTCGCAAGAGTGTCGGCCCTGAGGAAAAAAATCCAAGAGTGGAAACAAGCATAGCATGAACCCTTGGACATGGCCTTAGAAAGATATTATACACTGTTAAACAACTGTCTAGGCCATGAGTTCTCCGAGGAAAGGCTAATGTGCCATATCATTGATGGGCTTCGTGATGAAACAAGAGAGACCTTAGGAATGTATGCCCAAGGTCAACTATACAAACTACAAACCCATCAAGTCCAAGAGCTTATTAACCGGGTAGAAAAAGAAGAAGGAGAAATGGCTGGATGGGAGAGTGTTGAAAAACATCAATGGGACCAAAGTCTCAACTTAACAAAGGTCCATGATCATAAAAAGGAGAAATCAACCTATCACAAGGGGAAAGAACCATCTTTTCTGATACAACAATCATTAGATGAAGTCAAGGTAAAGATCAATAAGATGTTGGAATGGA
Source organism: Gnetum montanum (assembly GCA_015680685.1). Classification (NCBI taxonomy): domain Eukaryota; kingdom Viridiplantae; phylum Streptophyta; class Gnetopsida; order Gnetales; family Gnetaceae; genus Gnetum; species Gnetum montanum. Next base: position 313,784 of record MNCI01005250.1, on the reverse strand, counting down.
CGCATAAAAAGTGTGGAGAATTTATCGACATCATTGGAGATAGAGTTTTGACAACCCAAGAAGCAGGACAAAGTATTAGTACACAATCGGAAAGAAGGGATAAGGAAAATAAGAGCTCAACTGCCGATCATACATATGAATGCAACATTTGCCTGTATGATCACTCCAAGGGCCAATGCCCAATCTTGTTACATTTATATGAGCATTGGGGAAGCACGTTACATCCAGAGTTCATACAGAGATATTGTGTTCGATCACAATGGCAACAATCCCAATCGTGGGGGAAGCCACCCCTAAACTAGAGACACCCTTCATATCATCTAAATCCAAATGCTTATCTAGTCCAATACCCTATTTCTCCAACTAGGCCAACATACTCTATCTCACTACAGTATCACTCTCCTTAATACTATCAGCCCATGTCCCCAACATAATCACCGCCTTGTGCACCTTATACTTCTCCTACTTTTCAACATTCTCATCCTTTCCCTCCTTCTACATCGCCACCAACTATTCCTAAGGTATCTACACCACAACAACAACCTCCAAACGTTACTTGTGCTTCCATTGCCAACAGCAGTGAGAGACCTCAACAACATCAAAGGCGTCCCTTCTTTAGAAATGACCTTAGGAAGGGACAACACAATTCCAAGGCCGCTGCATCCTCCAACTCAGCACAAGTCCAACACTGTGGTGCATCCTTATCTTCAAATCCAATGCCTCATGTTACTTCATCAGGGCCACCAATTAACGCTCCAACAACCATACGGCCCAATGAACACAGCCATGGAGGGTAGCATCCCGATCCTTGCATACCATCTAACAGTCCAAAATATCATAGTGGGTCAACTCTTTATTTGGGAACCACATTTCATAAATTGCCCCACTATGCTTACTATAACCAAGTGTGTGAACCCTAATGGGGTAAGTATGACCAAGTCCCAATATTTCCAACATGCAAGGATCCTCATCTTCCATTTATTAATCCTTGTCATTCTCAACCGTTTAGTTATGGGGAACATTCCCCATTCTAGTAACAAGCAGGATTAATAACCACTTTTTATTTTCTTTAATTTTACAACTTTTTGATTTCCAGTTTTTTAGTTTTCAATTTCTTTTTTTATCATTTTTTCTTTTTCTCTTTGTATGTTTTTGTAAGTAATCTCATCTATCAATAAAACGCTCATGTAGCTCGTCGGTTGAGGTGTGTTCTATGTTATCAAGTCTCGAGTGATCAATTATGTGGATAGTGAGCCCATTACACCCACTCATCCATTCTACAAATAAGAGGTTCTAATCGAGGATACAGTGATATTCTTAACATTTTCAAAACTTAAAATTAATTTTGTGTTCATTGTACCCAGAATGAAGAAGGATGGACCAACAGGGAATGATTAGGGTGTGACATCAAGGGGACTTGCAAATTCTCTTTGGTGACGTCTATGGGAGTTGTCATACAACGTGGTTATACTAACATCCTTGTAGATCTAACGAAAAATGGGAGAAGAGTAGTCAAAAGGGCATTCAAAAATCCAATGCTATTCTAGGGGGGGTCCCACTGGAAAGACATGTACCCATGCCTAAAGATTGGTGACTTCTCTAGATTCACTGATTAAAAAAAAATCCCCCCAAGAAGTGCCACAAAACAAAAATCACTCCTCCCTTGAATAAAACACCAAGTGATCATACGCCTCATTGTTATGGTACTCTCATAGTCGCTCATCATGGGATGAAACAATGCAGTGTCACTGATCGGAGAAATGGACTTGGTCCTGATCTTGGAATGACAGGTTAATGACACGTTAATCATGCTTTTCACGCAGGATTCACTGTGCCTTGGGTCAGTTACCTCATGTCCCAATCTCTACAATCCCTTCTATAGTTCGTCTCATCTCACTATTCGTGTAGTTGTAGCTTGTATCTCATATAGTGTAGAATTCTTACCTCATTCCAGTGATATTTACATGTGTGTGTTTTGTGGAACCAGTGCAGATTACATTTAACCCTTCAAGTGCCCACAAACACTTTTAAGTGTGGTTACACAAGGGCAATATAGGTTTGAACCTACTTTGGGGAGGACCCACTTGTGTAATCTCTCATAATTCTCACTTATGACATAGCTCACACATACCATTTCTTACTCTTAGCATATTTTTCGACGATTTTCTTTCCCTACTACTATCCCTCTGAATAATAACGTTCCTATGTACCATTACATGGCCTTTTTCTCTCACTTACCCACTGAGGTTTTATTGATCAATTACACACACACATCATTATTTGTGCCTTCACAACAAGCTAAATTACCTTAGAACCCCTTAACAATAGCCCAATGTCCTAAGTTTACAACGTTGATTTTAAGAAAATCTTCAAAAATTCGGTATTTTTCATGTGCCTAATGTCACTAGGGCCACGATATCGCATCTTGTCTGCCTATAAATAGCGTAGCCCTCCGCAACACTTAGCATTATTTTTCACAATTCACGCCAGGGAACTTTTCGAATTTTTTCTCTATGACTTACGATTATGCGACCCTTGCTTTCTATCCATAACTCACTTACTGGTACTTCGATTTTCATTTCATTTGAACCTACTTGAACCCAGAGTGTTCAACTTAGTCATGGGGGAGGGAAACACGCTGAATAGCATATAAATTTTTTGGAATTTATCATTTCCTAAAGGACATTATCAAGGATAATTAGCTATAACATTAAGAATAAATTGTGCCAAAAATAATTTTATCCCTAGGTATACCAGGAAACTAAAATTGGAAAACCGCCTAAGTAACAACACTCACTATTACAATCATTCGGGAAACATCACATGGAGATAAAATAAATTAAATTAGTTAAGGCAAGCAGTAAGGTATAACTTAGCTTCGGAAACAACCTTACTAACGCTTGGCCTCGTGTGATTACAGATGGCCCCGAAACGAGAACAACGAAAAGGTCTTGCTCAAGGTGGAAGCAAACGACCTAGGAGAGGAGAAGAACAAGTTCCTATCAGACAAAATGCAGAGAAGGAGGTACAATCATTCAGTATTCACCAAGAAGACCCTACTACTGAACAATCTGGATAGGTGGAAGGAGGAGCTGTTGTAGTGCCTGAATAGGGACAACATCTCATGTTGCCCCAAGATTGTGTTCAGGCTATCCATGAAAGATCCACATTCACTACATTGATTGTGGAATTAAAATTTGAATCCTTTGCAGAATTTGCTCCTGAGGCTATTAGGGATCACCTCAAGGGATCTCCCTTATGGCCTATCCTCTTTGAAAGCAATGCCTGGTACCTGGGAGAGACGTACTAGTTCTGGCACAACAGAGAACAAGGCACCACCGTTAATATTTGTGGTGTGACACTAGATTTCTCCACGTAGTCCATTTCAGACATGTTAAACCTTTTGAATATAGGGCCCAAGGTTGCTCAGTTGTCTACCTGTTCAGACCCTGATGTGTGATGAGTTTGGTTGGAAATGATATATGGCAGGGAAAAGACATTTGGAGAGTTGACGATGGAGGAGAGGATCTACTTCAAAATTGGAATGTATCACCTCTTCCCCATGAAGAGTTTAAAAAGAATCTCAATGTATGTGGCAAGAGGATGTGTAGTGCTGATGGGAAAGATTAATGCTAACTTGCCTCATCTATACCTTACGGAGATCCTGAGGCAGTTTGAGGAACGAAAGATAGGGAAGATGGCGTTGCCCTTTCCCTTCCTTATCAGAAAGCTATGCCAACATGTTGGTATCAGGGGGTACACCAATGATGTCCTTTGAAAAGCCCAAAATGCTTCATATGCTGAATTGTTAAAGCCACTAGCTACAAGAAAAATCACTGGTGAGACGTTGGGACCAAAATAAGAAGAAGAACAAATGGCTGAACCAACTGTAACTCAACTTGCATGACCCAGCCAATTTCTAAGTATGGGACCCAGCCAACAACAGGAAGCAGGAACTAGCACGGGCCAGGATCAACCACCACTGCTGCAAGACTACAAACCGTCAATAAGCCATCTCAAGGCCATCGCTGAGATGGTCAGTTGGGGAAGTCGTGATGACATAAATCTCTTCCGCATCATTGATGATGTCATACAGCCCACAGTTTCCTTAGATCATACAAGGGGTGAAGTGTTTATTCATATAGGAGGAGAGAAAAGTACTTGGTCACAACAGATCTAAGGAAACGTGGCATCTTTCCAAGTGCAATTAGAAACTAGTGAAGGGGCCACTGTGGTGGTCATGAAACACCAGGATGCTGCGGGAGCTGCAAAATTCGTTGCAGACCACATTAAAGAATCATTCAATGTACCTATTGTACCACCAGAAAATCTCACGGGAGCACGGGATGCTCAAACTTTGGCCAGAACCTCAATGACTCCTATGGAACATGAGGATGCGCTTGATCGATTGCTACAAATAGAACAAATAATGACATCTCTGTTTGATATCCCTCAAGATGTTACAGCAATTCAATCAGACCTCATTTCCACTAAGGGGAAGATAGTCCTAATAGAGGTGAGGGTCGAGCATGCTGAAGTAGAGGTGCAGAAATTGCAAGAGTAGCTTGTGGCCCTACAAGTAGCACAACGGGATCCTTTGCAATTTGTTCCCACAGACCAACTAGACAATTGCAAAACTGAGCAACTAACCAAACTACTAATGGAGAATAAAAAAGTGGCTAAAGAAAAAGAGAAGGCTGTTTGGGATGCCTCTACAGCACAGGTGCAAACTTATGCACATATCAAGGCACTTAAAGCCTTACAGGAGGAAAACAAGCAGCTTGTTGCCAACAACCTCCGGTTGACTGCTGTGGAGAAGCAAAAGAATGTTCTCGAAGAACATTTTCATTAGCTGCGAGAAAAATTCATCCAGGTCAACCAAGACATGAGCTGTTTAGCTAGGGAGAATTGAACCCTCTCAATGGAGGAGGTATGCGCCATCCACCAAAAGATAACTATCAAAATAAGCGCGTGGCAAAATGAGGCTAAATGGCATGAAAAGTTAAAGGAGCACTTCCGAGACCAGGTGGGGATGTACAAATAGATCCTTGAGAAGGATATCCATATGGCCAAGGCCCACATCAACGCTATCAATGCTCAACACACTGACTGGCAGGTCATATTGGACACATATGCATTTTCCCACTAGGCAGAAGTTAAGAATTGGGACCTATAGATCCAAGATCTTACAGAATACATGGAGTTGACAAACTTGCGGAATGCCAACCTTGCCATGTTAACAGCAGGGTGCCCAAGAACAGAGCTCGAGCAATAGGTAGCTACCACCCACATCAAATATGAAATGGAATTTGCAGAATGCAAGAAGATGTTGCAAAAACTGGAGATTGCAAATTCTGAACTTGAGGTGGTGAAAGCAAGCTACCAAGGATAAAAAGGTGTCATAATAGATTTGGCTTGATGGCTTGTGGATTTTCAAGAATACAAAGATAAAGCTAGAGCCTATGAGGAGGAATCACAAGTATTCGTAGCTTGGTATGTCAAGGCCAATTGAATGTTTCCGCAACTACCCTATCCGTGGGAGGTGCCAATTCCATCAAACATAGAAACATTAGCATGGATGGCACAACACCCTTGAACCAAAGAGGAGAAACTCCAAGCCATACTTCAACACCATCAAGTCTCAAAACCTGGAGCACAAGACAAAGGGAAAGCACCTATGGAGGAGCCATTGCCACTAGGAACTACATGAGTTCCACTAATTTTGTAGCTATAGAATTTCCTTTGTGTTGTGTCTCAATTTTTTTTTCATTCCACACTACGGCATAAACCCATTTTCACCATCTAATAATCACATACCTATCCACTATGTAATCACTGTAACTCGAGGACGAGTTTTCATTCAGTCATGGGGGTATGATGATTCGTTATTTAGGCAACCGTGATATCACGTACGTGATATCACACCCTGTCTCCTCATCTATAAATAAGAGGTAGGCAGTTGCGATAGGAAGTCAGTCAATTTTAAAGCTAGTTTTGATTTAGTTTTCATTTTTCTCTCAACCCTTTTCCTCCCAGTGTATGCTTGTAGTGTGGTGATTGTAATTGTATGGAACCTTTATTCGAGTGTGATGTACTTGGACATGCACATGACCAGCAATAAAAATTAACATTACTTCATCATTGTAGCATTTACTTAGCTTAATCATTTAATTAATTGTTATTTACTGCTTTCTTAGTTAATCTCTTCTCACCCTTAAACTCCTGTTAAACGTGGAATGAGTACGACTTGATTACAAGCATTTAAGTGTGGCTACTTGGTAACCCAATAGCATACCTAGGATCTACGCTTGGTAATCCCAGTGGTAGTTGTGCATGAAGTCCAAGCTATGTACAGATAATCAAGGAATGGATGCTCATCACACTTAGGCTAGCTTAGATTCTCTCACATCCTTCTCTCTTAGCTTAGTTAATATTATCTTCCATTGCCTTCAGGAGTAGCATTAGCATAGGAACACATCATACAGCTCACTCTGGGCTAAACCATACATGACAAAGTTAATGCTAGTCCAGGTGGGAAGATAGCGAACTGCGACCTAAGGCTAACTGTCTAGATGCCACAACTAGTCTGTCTACGGAGTTCGACCGGATCGCACGTGTAACGCTTGTATCCGTATGGTTGAGTGTAGGGGTACCTTGCCACTCATCAGTTTGGAAGTTATAAAACATGTTTAGAGGATTTTGGACTATGAATTATGCAAATTTAGTGAGAATTTAGCATAGAAAATGTATAAAGAAGGAATCTTGAGTTATGAAAGTATATAAACTATTGATGAGAAGGATGAGATGGGTAATGAATTTTTTGGTATAGAACAGAGCTATGTGATGTAGAGGGAAGTTTTGATTAATATTTATTGGTCTTGGAAGGTTCAAGATGATGTGGAATTGCTAGACACGTATAAGATACAATAGTTACATAAGCAGATCCCCCCAAAGTAAGCTTTAGCCCTTAATACCCTTGCATAACCACATCTAAAAGTGTCCCTAGGCACTTAAGAAGTTGAATGTAATACATACTATCAAGAAAAACACATGTTAGTACCACAAAATTAGGAAAATGACTCTATGCTACACAAAACCACAAGTTATGATTATTCACACAGTGAGATGAAATGGATTTAGAAGCAATTGCAAAAATCAAGACATGAGGTATCTTACCATAGGCATAATAAATTCTTATGTTGTATTAGTGGTTAAAGTAATCATTAGCCTTATGTCCAAGATTCAAACCAAGTCCATACCACATTTCAGTGACATCGCATTGTCTTATCTCTTGGAATTACAACTATAAGACTACCACTATTACAAGGAATATTGTCACTTGGTGTGTTGTCCAAGGGAGCAGTTTATTCATGACACACTTTAATTTTTTTTTAATTTCTAAGAAGCAACCTAACTTTAGGCATGGGTAACATGCCTTTCCAGGGGGACCCCCAAAATTTTATTCTATGCTCTTTTTGTTTTCAGCTATGTCAACCTTACCAAAGGACTACCTTCAAGCATGGGTAACATGTCTTTCTAGTGACATGGTAATGCAACACTTGTTATACTCTTACTCCCATTTTTCATTAGATCTACAAGGATCTAATACAACCTAAGCAATAGGATAGCACTAACAGAAGTAATCCAAGAGAGTCCACAAATCCCCTTGATGTCACACCATTTACATTCCCACTTGGTTCTTTACTTTTCAGTCCAAGGATAACAATCACAAGTTTATTCTTAGTTGTATGATGGAAAGAATATCATTATAACCATGGTAAGAACCTCTTATTAATGGAATGAATGGATTAATGTTGTGGTCCCACTGTTCAAATAATCAGTCCCTTATGATGTGATATCATAGAGAAATCTTCACTTTATTGGCTTACATCTTGCCTTATTCGTATTGTGTTTTCTTAGCAATCAAAATTTATGAAAACAAAATATGAAGAAGATCATAAGAATTGGAAAACTATGTCAAGAATGAAAAATTTCACAAAATGAAAAATCATTAAAGAATTGGAAAATGTTAAAGAATATAAAAAATTTAAGAAATGAAAAAGCATAAAAGAATGAGAAAATATCAAAGAATGTGATAAAATAAAAAGAAAGAAAAAGTATAAAAGAATGGAAAAAATTGTATCAAGAAATAGAAAAAGTAAAAAGAATTGTAAAAAAAAATTGAAAAGCACTTATTAATTCCTAAATCAAGATAACATATCTCCTTGATGAGTGGCGAGGTACCCCTACACTCAACCATATGAATACGAGCGTTTTCATGCACGATCTGGTCGAACTCCACAGACAGACTAGTTGTGGCACTTAGACAGTTAGCCTTAGGTCACAATTCGCTGTCTTCCCACCTAGACTAGTATTATATTTTCACGTATGGTTTAGTCCAGAGTGAGGTGTCTGATGTCATTCCTAATCTAATGCTACTCCTAAAGGCAATGGAAAGTAATATTAACTAAGCTAGGAGGAAATGGTAAGAGAGAATCTAAACTAGCCTAAGTGTGATGAGCATCTATTCCTTGATTATCCGAACACATTTTGGAATTCATGCATGACTACCACTGGGATTACCAAGTGCAAATCCTAGGTATGCTACTAGGTTACCAAGTGGTCACACTTAAATGCTCGTAATCAAGTCATACTCATTCTGTGTTCTAATGTGAGTTTAAGGGTGAGAGAGACTAATTAGGAAAGCAGTAAATAACAAATAAATAAATAAATAAACAAAGTGAATGCTGCAATGATGAAGTAATCTCTATCTTTATTGCTAGTCATTTGCGTGTCAAAGTACATCACACTCGAATAAAGGATGCCGTACAATTACATTCACCACACTACAGGTAGACACTGGAAAAATAATCTATCTCTGGAGGGATCAAACTGCCAGAGTTTCACTACTGTCTAACTCTAAGGTGTAAAACAAGGGAAAGCCACCTCTTATTTATAGATTTGGCAGCGCACTGCAATTTCGCGTGCGTGATATCGCAAGGGAAGACGCGATATTGTGGTGGACACGATATCGCATACGTGATATCGTGGCCCATGCAATATCGCGTCCCATCATACCCGCACGACTGAATAAAAACTCATTCTCGAGTTACAATGATTACATAGTGGATAGGTATGGGATTATTAGATGGAAACATGGGATGATGCCGCAGTGTGGGAGAAAACAAAATAAAGACACAACACACAGAATATGCTACACTACAAAAATTTGGAACTCATGTAGTTTCTAGTGGCGATGGCTCCTCCATTGGTGCCTTCCCTTTGTCTTGTGCTCCAGGTTTTGAGGCTTGATGGTCTTGAAGTATGGCCTAGAGCTTCTCCTCTTCGATATGAGGGTCTTGTGTCATCCATGCTAATGTTCCAACATTTGACAGAGTCAGCACTTTCCACGGACAGGATAGTTGTGGGAACATTTGGTTGGCCTTGACATACCAAGCCGCGAACACCCATCGTTCCTCCTCATAGGCTCTAACTTTGTTCTTGTATTCGTGAAGGTCCGTTAACCATCAAGCCAAGTCAGTTGTGACATCTTTCTATCCCTGGTAGCTAGCTTTTACCACCTCAAGTTCAGAATTTGCAACATCCATTTTGTCCAATAGCTTCTTGCATTTCGCATATTCTGCTTCGTATTTGATGTGGGTGGTTGCTACCTGCTACTCGAGCTCTAACCTCAGGCACTCTGCTGTTAACATGGCAAGGTTGGCATATCTGAGATTTTCCAACTCCATGTACTCTGTTAAGTCCTGAATTTGCAAGTCCCAGTTTTTAACTTCTGCTTGGTGGACGAAAGCATATGTGTCCAATATGGCCCGCCAGTTAGTGTGTTGAGCACTGATAGTGTTGATGTGGGCCTTGGCCATATGGATCTTCTTTTCAAGAATCTTTTTATACATCCCCACTTGATCGCGAAAGTGCTCCTTCATCTTTTTATGTCGTTTAGCCTCATTCTGCCATGCGCTTATCTCAATCGCTGACTTTTGATGAATGTCGCGTACCTCCTCCATCAAGAGGGTTCGATTTTCTCTGGCTAAACGGCTTACGTCTTAGTTGACCTGAATAAATTTTCTCATAGTTGATGAAAGTGTTCATCAAGAACATTTGTTTGCTTTTCTACAATGATCAACCGAAGGTTGTCAATCGCAAGCTGTTTATTTTCTTCTTGCAAGGCCTTGAGTGCCTTAAGATGCACATGAGTTTGTGCCTGTGCTGCGGAGGCATCCTAAAAAGCCTTCTCTTTTTCTTCAACCACCTTTTTATTCTCTATGATTAACTTTGTTAATTGCTCCATTCTAAAATTTTCTAGCTAGTCTGCAGGAAAAAATTGCAGAGGGTCCCACTGTGCTGCTTGTAAGGTCACGAGCTGCTCTTGTAGTTTCTACACTTCAACTTCAGTAGTTAAGATCAGCTTCCCCTTTGTGGAAATGAGGTTTGATTGAATTGCTGTTACATCCTAAGGGATATCAAATAGGGACGTCATTACTTGCCCTATTTGAAGTAATCTATCAAGCGCATCCTCATGTTCTGTAGGAGTCATTGAGGTTCCAGACAAAGTTTGAGCATCTCGTGCTCCTAAGAGATCTACCGGTGGCACAACAAGTACACTAAAGGATTCTTTGATGTGTTCTGCGATCACTTCTACAGCTCCTGCGGCATCCTGGTGTTGCATGACCACCACAGTGGCCCCTTCACCAGTCTCTAACTGTACTTGGAAAGATGCTGCATTTCTTGAGATTTGTTGTGACCATCTACTTCCCCCTCCTCCTGTGTGAATGGAGACTTCATCCCTTGTGTGATCCAATGAAATAGTAGGCTGCTTGGCATCATTGATGATGCAAAAGAGGTTTGCGTCATCACGACTTCCCCAACTGATCGTCTTAGTGATGGCCCTAAGATGGCTCATCGACGATCTGTAGTCTTGCAGCGGTGGCGGCTGATCCTAGCCTATGCTAGGCCCTACTTCTTGTTGTTGGTTGGAACCCGTGGCTAGAGGTTGACCGGGTCTAACCATATGTTCTTCTTCTTGTTCTAGTCCCAGCTCTTCGCCCATGCCTTTTCTTGGAGTTGGTACCTTTAGCAATTCAGCATATGAAGCAATTTGAGCTTTTTAGAGGACATCATTGGTGTATCCCTGAATACTAGCACATCGGTAAATCTTTCTTATAAGACAAGGGAAAGGAAGCACCATCTTCCTTGTCTTTCGTTCTTCGAACCACCTCAGGATCTCCGTCAAATATATATGGGGTAGGTTAGCGTTAACCTTTCCCATCAACACTGTACATCCTCTAGCCACATACGTTGATATTCTTTTTAGGCCCTTTTTGGTGAAGAGATGATATGTTCCAATTTTGAATTAAACCCTCTCTTCCGTTGTCAACTCACCAAATGCTTTATCTCTACCATAAGCCTTCTCCAACCAATCCTTTCGCACATCGGGGTCTGAACAGGTGGATAACCGAGCAACCTGGGCCCTGTATTCGGAAGGTTTAACACTTTCAAAATGGTCTGCACAGAGAAGTCAACTATCACACCACAAATATTAATAGTGGTGCCTTGCTCCCTATTGTTCCAAAATTGGTATGTCTCTCCTAGGTACCAGGCACTGCTTTCAGAGAGGATAGGCCATAAGGGAGACCCTTTGAGGTGATCCCTAATGGCCTCAAGAGTGAAATCTGCGAATGATTCAAAGTTCAATTCCACAATCACCGCAACAAATGTGGACTTCTCGTGGATAGCCTGAACACAATATTGGGGCAACGTGAGTTGTTGTCCTGGCTTAGTTGCTGCAGCAACTCCTCCTTCTGCCTACCCGGACCGTTCGGTAGGAGGTTCATTTTGATGAATGCTGAATGATTGCTCCTCCTATTCTGCATGTTGTCTGACAGGTCTTTGTCTTCCACCTCTCCATGCTCGTTTGCTTCCACATTGGGTACGACCCTCTTGTTGTCCACGTTTCGAGGCTATCTGCAATCACACGGGTCAAGCATTAGTAAGGTTGTTTTTGAAGTTAAGTTATACCTTACTGCTTGCCTTAATTAATGATTTTATGTTATCACGTGTGATAGTGCCTGAAAGTTTGTAATAATGAGTCTTGTGACTTAGGTGGTTTCCATTTTAGTTTCCCGGTATACCTAGGAATTAAATGATTTTTAGGCACAGTTATTCTAAGCGTTACAGTTAATTACCCTAGCTGATGTCCTTTGGGCAATGATAAATTTCAAAAAAGTTAAGGCACTTTTCAGCAAGTGTCCCTCCCCCATGACTAATTGAACACTCCAGGTTTAAGCAGGTTCAAATGAAATAAAAATCGAAGTACCAGCGAGCGAGATAGAGTGAGAAAAGCAAGGGTCACTCAATTGCAAGTTGTAGAGAAAAATTTCAAAAACTCCCCCCGTGTGAATGACAAAATGATGCTAAGTGTTGCAGGGGGTAACCTATTTATAGGCGGCGGTGATGCAATATTGCGTATGATACATCGCATACGCGATATCACGTGGGATGCAATATCACATATGTGATATCTCGTCCCTAGTGATGTGAGGCACAACAAAAAGGCCAAATTTTGAAGGGATTTTCTTGAAATAAACGTTGTAAATTGAGGACATTGGCTATTATCAAGGGTTCTAGGGCAATTACATTATGTCCAGAGGCACAATTAATGATGACGGT
>MNCI01005250.1:227072-300961 GCA_015680685.1 Gnetum montanum | reverse complement strand
AGCTGACCCAAGACACAGTGAATCCTGTGTGTAAAGCATGATTAAGGTGTCATTAACCCGTCGTTCCAAGATTAGGATCAAGTCCATTCCTCTAATTAGTGACATCGCATTGTTTCATCCCATGATGAGCAACTACGAGAGTACCATGACAACAAGGCACACAATCACTTGGCATTTTATTTAAGGGAGGAGTGATTTTTGTTTTGTGGCACTTCCTTTTTCTTTTGCTTTTCTTCTTTTTCTTCTCTTGAATACTAAATCCAGAGAAGCCGCCAACCTTTAGGCATGGGTGCATGTCTTTCTAGTGGGACCCCTAGCACAGCATTAATTTTTGAGTGCCCTTTTTGATTCCTCTTACTCCCATTTTTTGTTAGATCTACAAGGATCTTAGTACAACTAGGTTGCATGATAACTCCCATAGACGTCACCAAAGAGAATTCGCAAGTCCCCTTGATGTCACACCCTAATCATTCCCTCTTGGTCCATCCTTCTTCATTCTGGGTACAATGAACACGAAATTAATTTTAAGTTTTAAGAATTTCAAGAATATCACTGTACCCTTGAATAGAACCTCTTATTTGTAGAATGGATGAGTGGGTGTAATGGGCTCACTGTCCAAATAATTGATCACTCATGACTTAATAACATAGAACACACCTCAACCAACGATCCACATGAGTGTTTTATTCATAGACGAGATTACTTACAAAAACATAAAAAGACAAAAACACAAAAGATAAAAAGATAAAACAAAAATTTGGAAAATGAAAAACTGGAAGACAAAAAGTTGTAAAATTAAAGAAAACTAAAAAGTGGTTATTAATCCTACTTATTAGAATGAGGGATATCCCTCATAGCTAAATGGTTGAGGATGGCAAGGATTAATAATTGACGACTGAGATCCTTGCCTTTTGAAAGTATTATGGCTTGGTCATATTTACTCCATCGGGTTTCACACATTGGGTTATAATAAGCATAGTGGGGTAATTTATACGATGTAGTTCTCGGATAACGAGTTGACCCACTATGATGTTTGAGACTGTTAGATGGTATGCAAGGATTGGGTTGTCACTCTCCACGATTGTGTTCATTGGGCCAGATTGTTGTTGCAGTGTGAGTTGGTGGCCCTGATGAAGTTACATGAGGCGTTGAGTTCAAAGATAAGGGTGCCCCATAATGTGGGACTTGTGCTAAGTTGGAGGATGCAGTGGCCTCGAAATTGTGTTGTCCCTTCTTACGGCCATGCTTAAAGAAGGGGCACTTTGGATGTCGAGGAGGCTTTTCACTGCTGTTGGTAGTAGGAGCGCAAGTAATGTTCATGGGTTGTTGAGGTGGTGCAGACACCTTAGGAACAGTTGGTGGCTTTGTGAAAGGAGGGAAAGGATGAGAATGTTAAAAGTTAGGAGGCGTATAAGATACACAAGGTGGTGGTTGTGTTGGAGGCATGGGTTGATAGTATTGTGGAGAATAGTAATGTGGTGAGATAGAGTATGTTGCCCCAGTTGGAGAAACAGGATGTTGAATCAGATAAGCATTTGGATCCGGATGATATGAAGGGTGTCTCTAGTCTAGTGGTGGTCTCCCCCACAACTGGGATTGTTGCCACTGTGATCGAACACAGTATCTCTGTACGAACATGGGACGTAACGTGTTTCCCCAATGCTCATATAAATGTGACAGGATTGGGCATTGACCCTTGGGGTGATCGTACATGCATATGTTGCATTCATATGTATGATTGGAAGTTGAGATCTTATTTTCCTAATCCCTTCTTTCTGATTGTTTACTGTTTTGTCTTGGTTCTTGGGTTGTCAAAACTCTATCTCCAATAATATTAATATATTCTCCACACTTTTGATACGTCCATTCCAACATTTTATTGATCTTTGCCTCGACTTCTTCTAATGATTGTTGTATCGGCAAAGATGGTTCTTTCACCTTAAGATTGGTTGATTTCTCCTTTTTATGATCATGGACCTTTGTTAAGTTGAAATTTTGGTCCCATTGATGTTTTTCAACACTCTCCCATCTAGCCATTTCTCCTTCTTCTTTTTCTACCCACTTAATTAGCTCTTGGACTTGATGGGTTTGTAGTTCATATAGTTGACCTTGGGCATACATTCCTAAGGTCTCTCTTGTTTCATCACGAAGCCCATCAATAATATGGTACATTAGCCTTTCCTCGAAAAACCCATGGCCTGGACAGTTGTTTAATAGTGCATAATATCTTTCTAAGGCCATGTCTGAGGGTTCATGTTTTGCTTGTTTCCACTCTTGGATTTGTTTCCTCAAGGTTGACACTCGTGTGTAGGTTTGATATTTTTCATTAAAGACTTCTACCATTGTTGAACAATGTCGTATTGAATTTGGTTTTAATGATCTATACCATACTTTTGCTTGGCCAACAAGTTTCATGGGAAAGAGCTTAAGTTTTTTCCACTCGGTATCAATGTTATTCCATGTGCAGGCATCGTAGAAGGCTTGTAAATTTTGATATGGATCTAAGTCATAGCCTCCTGAAAATGTAGGAAAGTTGTTTAAATTAAGCCTCGGTAGGTGGCTCTCTTTACGATGCCTACGTGAGATTCGAACAGTCTCTTGTATTTGCGTTGAGCTTGTAGTGGTCAGTGGGGGTTCATCATCATTGGGTAAGTTATGCTTTCGTGCATTGTGATGACGTTGTTTTTGTTCATGCTTATAAGAAACCCCTACCTTGGGTTGCGTACTCCAATCTTCATCGTTATATAGTTCGTTGGTTCTCCAATGAACTTCCTCACTAAGTGTGGCATTATTGTAATCTTGTAGGAGATGCATTGTTGTAAAGTTGTGTGTGAATTTGGATGTGACTTTTTATAATTTATTTTTCTAAAAGATATATCGTTAAGTCCTTTACAGCGACCTTGTATGATATAACTAATCTAGATAACTAGCAACGTCCCCGGCNGGACTAGTATTATATTTTTCATGTATGGTTTAGTCCAGAGTGAGGTGTATGATGTGGTTCCTAATCTAATGCTACTCCTAAAGGCAATGGAAAGTAATATTAACTAAGCTAGGAGGAAAGGGTAAGAGAGAATCTAAACTAGCCTAAGTGCGATGAGCATCCATTCCTTGATTATCCGTACACATCTTGAACTTTGTGCATGACTACCACTGGGATTACTAAGCGCAAATCCTAGGTACGCTACTAGGTTACCAAGTAGTCACACTTAAATGCTCGTAATCAAGTCGTACTTATTTCGCATTCTAACATGAGTTTAAGGGTGAGAGAGACTAATTAGGAAAGCAGTAAATAACAATTAAATAAATAAATAAACAAAGTGAATGCTGCAATGATGAAGTAATCTTGATCTTTATTGCTGGTCATGTGCGTTTCCAAGTACGTCACACTCGAATAAAGGATGCCATACAATTACATTCACCACACTGTGGGTAAACACTGGAAAAATAATCTATCTCTAGAGGGATCAAACTACCAAAGTTTTGCTACTTTCTAACTCTAAGGTGTGAAACAAGGGAGAGTCGCCTCTTATTTATAGATTTGGCAGTGCACTGCGATATCACGTACATGATATCGCAGGGGAAGACACGATATCGCGGCCCATGCGATATCGCGTCCCATCACTCCCCCACAATTGAACTCATGGATGAGTTTTTGGAAAATGCTCCCTAGATATCCTAGATCATACATTCTAGGTGGTTCACTTACCATCTTTAGTGATTTAACTTTTTGGTTATTGTCCCATGTAATCTTGATGGTAATTGAGTTTTGATTATCTAAGTCCTTGTTTCCTTTTCTTATTGGTGTATGATCATGATTTAATAGTTTGTTTTTTTTGGTCCTTAGAATGGCAATTAATAAGTGAATTAGATTGTTCCATGCATATTTTGAATAGTTTAACGTTTTCAGTTGTTGGCCACTAGGTGTCTATTGGTTTTGTGACTCTTACTCTCTTTTGTGCACACACTTGTTTTTCATACATGTTGTGGGCTAGTGTAATCACTATGTTAACATTCTAAAGTGTTAATCCATAATTGCACCCTTTGCTTTCAGCAATAATGCATGGAATTTGATGCGTGTGTATGGATCTGTGCTTGTCTTCCTTGGAGATTTCAACAGATAAATCTCTCATACTTAGCTTAGCATCAATTGTGCTAAGCCATGCTCTTCCCATCATAATTGGAAATTCCTTGTCTTCATTTTTCAAATCAATTATAGTAAAGCCTACTTGATAAGACCATCCATTGATAGTGGTCACCACATCCTCTATTTTTCCCAAAGGAATGGCAACAGACTGATCTGCAACCTCTAATCGGATGTTGCACTCCTTTTTAGGGTAGTAGGTTCAATGCTTGATATGTTTCGTAAGAGATCAAATTTACCCTAGAACCTAAGTCTAATAAAGCTTTACATGGGAAATTTCCAGCTACTTGTAGATAAATCAAAGGATTTTCTAGATCAATTCGTTTCTTAGGGAGTGGTCCTACCTTTATTAGGTCTATGACTATTTTTGTGAGCATGATAGTTTGCACATTTGAATCTAATGATGGGGAAAGGTTATTGTTAGTAGGTGGATCTTCCTTAGAAGAAGCTTGTTGCATAGGAATTCTAACTCTACTAACTTTTTCAAAACTTTTCCTAAAGAAAGGACATTTCTTTGTTGGGCCCTTAGTGTTGCTGGTAAGATTTTCCATCTAAATGTTTAGCACCCTTGAAGCTTTTCTCTACTGTGGTTGGGATGGTAGCTCCTCCTACATAGCAAGTGGTGGCACTAGTCGCAAAGGATGAGTTAGATTTGATGATCAACTATTTGTGAATGCATGTATGAATTTGAATCTATCCTTACTAGTGTCGGTCTATGGTACTCAAGAAAATAGTACTATGAAGTTTGAATAGTTGCATTTTCTAGTGAGATTAGATGTTGGACATAGTATTTATAAGAATTAGGCTGCTAATATGGATACTATTGCCATGGTGGTGGCATAGCCCACAATTAGGATTATTGCCACTACTGGTACTACTACTCTTGTGGTTGTGGCAAAGCTCCATTGGGATAGTATATTGGTTGGAAGTTCTACTTGTAGTTACCTTGAAGATAAGATAGCCTTCTAGGCATTTGTTTTGTACAAATTTAGGATTGAGTGCGTATGCCCCTATTTCCTATAAATGTGCCATTATTATGCAACATCCCTTAGGATGTTCATACTGACACATGGTACATCCTTCCTCACTAGTGGAGCTAGTGTCTGAATACTCAACCACTATAGCCACTTTGCCTTTTTGCCTAAAATATTTCTTCTTTTTCTTGTCTTTGCCTTTTCCAAAGGCTTTCTCTACTCTCTCTTCCACAATATTTAAAGCTTTTGTACATCTCTCATCAACTAAGTCCCACATCTTTACTACCTATGCTACTCCATCGACGATAGATTTTTCTATCAATATAGTTTTCTTTTGGATTGCCTGATCCAAGGTTTCCTCTTCTTGGGTATCACAAACCCTTGCACCTCTCTTTCTGATTGATGGATCTTGGTTATACTCCTCAACTAATTATCTCTTTCTTAATTCATCTTCTTCCTTTGCCACTTGATCAATTAATCTCTAGATGTGATGGGAAGTCATTTTAGATCATCTACCTTGGGCATAAATCCCAAGGGTCTCTCTGGTTTTTCTTTGTAATCCATCTACAATGTCCCTTAATTATTCTTTCTGTGAGAATTCATGGCCTGGGCATCTATGCAATAGTGAATAGTACCTTTCCATTATTTCATCAAGGGTTTCATGAGTCCCTTGCTTCCATCCTTGGATTTTCTTCCTTAAGTTAGACACTCATGAGTAGGTTTGGTACTTGTCATTGAAGATCTCTATCATGGTACTCCATCTTCTGATTGATTCNGATTACTTCATCACTCATCATTGGCGCCGCTACTAGGGATAAGTCAATATATGTTGAGTTATTAATTTCACAAAGTTTGTTGTATCAGAACTCAATGTTAACATTCATAACTCTAAACAAGCCCACTTAGACAAACATCTCAAACCACAACATGGCTTCAAGCAAGGATACATTATAACTTGCCAAGGAACTATAGATAAGCAATGAAAGAATTGAAGAAGAAGAAGACTGGAGTATGCCAATGTAAACAAGGATCTCATATGCTCATCACAATCCTTATTATCCCAATTTTACATTCATCTTTCATCAAGATAGGCAACTTAGGTGGAGAGATCTTGAAGGAAATATTATTCTACCACCAAAAAGTTTAGCACCCATCATGGTCCAAACTAAGTGAAGCACTTGAAGGGTATGATGTGAGCAAACACATGACTAGACCCTATGAGCCCACTGAGGAGTAGTTAAGAAGAGACAAAGTCATGGAGACTAGGGATGATCAGAACAAAGGAAAGAAAGTTAACTCTCTTTTTATCTTANCATCATACCCTTCAAGTGCTTCACTTAGTTTGGACCATGATGGGTGCTAAACTTTTTGGTGGTAGAATAATATTTCCTTCAAGATCTCTCCACCTAAGTTGCCTATCTTGATGAAAGATGAATGTAAAATTGGGATAATAAGGATTGTGATGAGCATATGAGATCCTTGTTTACATTGGCATACTCCAGTCTTCTTCTTCTTCAATTCTTTCATTGCTTATCTATAGTTCCTTGGCAAGTTATAATGTATCCTTGCTTGAAGCCATGTTGTGGTTTGAGATGTTTGTTTAAGTGGGCTTGTTTAGAGTTATGAATGTTAACATTGAGTTCTGATACAACAAACTTTGTGAAATTAATTACTCAACATATATTGACTTATCCCTAGTAGTGGCGCCAATGATGAGTGATGAAGTAATCCAACACCCAACCATACAAGACACAAGTATTTCATGCATGACCAAATCGTAATCTGTAGATGAGGCAATGTGATTATGCTAGTAATTGGTTTAAGTTCATCGTCATCATCTTCCCATGTGGAGCTTAGTGAAATTTTACTGTATGGTTTAGCTCTTCTTGAGGTATGAGATAAGTGATGTTGTTTATCTCATTTGGCTCCTAGCATACATGATGAATATAAAGGTGAATTCTAAACTAAGAAAAATGAATAACAAATCTAGTCTAGTCTAGTGTGATGAGTATATGTTCCTAATCTTCCGTACACACCTTGGGCTTCATGTAACTACCACTAGGATACCAAGTGTATCGCTACTAAGTGTACCAAGCGATACCACTACTAGGTTACCAAGCAATTACACTTAAGTACTTGAGATTAGTCATATTAATGTCACTTAATATGAACATGTAAAAGTAAAGTGCTTTAGAAGAGTAAATCATTAAGCTAGGAAATATTAAGAAAATTATTCTAAGTGTAACAGTAAATCTATGAGAATGTTGCAATAGTGGGAAATAGCTCAATCTTTTTCCAATCACACTTGTGCCCAAGTACAAAATTCTTAAATAAAGATGTCGTTCGCTAGTTCACACTACACTGCAAGCATTCACACTTCTAGTTGCTAAGTCTAAATTCAAAGAAATAAACTAAAAGAGTTTTAGTAAGGGTAGATAAAATTGTGTGTTGGACCATACACCTAAGTGTTGTATTTATAAGCAGCCACGTGTCCCACGATATCAAAGATCCGATGTTGTAGCTTGTGCTCCAATATCGGATATGTGATATTGCAACTCCAATATTAGATACCCAATATTGCAACTAATAAAAATCCATCCTACCACCATTTAATTAATTTAAACTCTAATACATATACTCATTGACTACTATTGAAATTTGATAAGTCATGAATTTGTTGGCTGCGATATCGCAACCATGATATCGTATACGCGATATCATAGCCTAGATGCCATATCACGTATNCCTAGTAATGTGAAATGAGTATGACTTAATCACGAGCATTTAAGTGTGACGACTTGGTAACCCAGTAGCATACCTAGGCCATGCGCTTGGTAATCCCAGTGGTAGTCATGCATGAGGTCCAAGATGTGTACGGATGATTAAGGAACAAATGCTCATCACACTTAAGCTAGATTAGATTCTCTCTCATCTCTCTCTCTCCTAGCTTAGTTAATATTATTTCCCATCATACCTAGGAGTAGCATTAGTGTAGGAATACATCATACACCTCACTTTGGACTAAACCATACATGACAAAGCTAATACTAGTCTAGGTGGGAAGATAGCAAACTACAATCTACGAGTAACTTTCTAGATACCACAACTAGCCCTTCTGTGGAGTTCGACCGGATCGTGCATGAAATGCTCATATTCGTATGGTTGAGTGTAGGGGTACCTCATCACTCATCATTGGTGTTGTTGCCGAGGATGGTGCTAGTTATCTAGATTACTTATGTCATACAAGGTCATTGTATAGGAATTAACGATATATCTTTTAGGAATAAATAATTACGAAAAGTCACATACAAATTCACACACAATTTGACAACCATGCCTCTCCTTCACAACTACGATAATGCCACATCTAGTAAGGAAATTCATTGGAGAACCAACGAATTATATGACAATGAAGATTGGAGTACAAAATCTAAGGTGGGGGTCTCTTATAAATATAAATGAAGGTAGCATCGTCCCAACGCACAAAAGAATAACTTACTCGATGACGATGAACCCCTACTGGCCACTACAAGCCTTACGCAAATACAAGAGGCTGTTCGAATCTCCCATAGGCATCATAAAGAGAGCCGCCTACCTAGGCTCAATTTAAACAACTTTCCCAATTTCTCAGGAGGCTATGACTTATATCCGCAACAAAAATTACAAGCCTTCTACGATGCCTATGCATGGAACAACATTGATAACGTTTGGCAAAAACTCAAGCTCTTTCCCATGACACTCGTTGGCCAAGCAAAAGTATGGTATAGATCGTTAAAACCAAATTCAATATGACATTGGCCAACAATGGTAGAACTCTTTAACGAAAGATACCAAACCTATGTAAGAGTGGCGGCCCTGAGGAAACAAATCCAGGAGTGGAAACAAGCACAACATGAACCCTTGGACATGGCCTTAGAAAGATATTATGCACTATTAAACAACTGTCCAGGCCATGAGCTCTTCGAGGAAAGGCTAATGTGCCATATCATTGATGGGCTTCGTGATGAAACAAGAGAGACCTAGGGATGTATGCCCAAGGTCAACTATAAAAACTATGAACCCATCAATTCCAAGAGCTTATTAAGCAGGTAGCAAAAGAAGAAGGAGAAATGGCTAGATGGGAGAGTGTTGAAAAACATCAACGGGACCAAAATCTTAGCTTAACAGAGGTCCATAATCATAAAAAGGAGAAATCAACTGATCTAAAGGAGGAAGAACCATCTTTACCAATACAACAATCATTAGAAGAAATTGAGGTAAAGATCAATAAGATGTTGGAATGGATGCATAAAAAGTGTGGGGAATATATCGATATTATTGGAGATAGAGTTTTGACAACCTAAGAAGGAAAAAATATCATTAGGAAATTGGAAAGAAGGGATGAGAAAAATAAGAGCTCAACTGCCAATCACACATATGAATGCAATATTTGCCTGTACGATCACCCCAAGGGCCAATGCCCAATCTTGTTACATTTATATGAGAACTGGGGAAGCACATTACACCCCGAGTTCATACAAAGATATTGTGTTTGATCATAGTGGCAACAATCCCAGTCATGGGGGAAGAAATCCCTAAACTGGAGACACCCTTCATATCATCTGAATCTAAATGCTTATCTAGTTCAACATCCTATTTCCCCAACTGGGTCAACATACTATATCTCGCTGCATTATCATTTTCCTCAATACTATCAGCCCATGTCCTCAACACAACCACCACCTTGTGAACCTTACACTTCTCCTAAATTTCAACATTCTCATCCTTTTCCTTCTTCTACATTGCCACCAACTGTTCCTGAAGTGTCTGCACCACAGCAACAACCCACGAATGTTACTTGTGCTACTATTGCCAATAGCAATGAGAGACCTCATTAACATTGAAAACGTCCCTTCTTTAGACATGACCGTAGGAAGGGACAACACAGTTCCAAGGCCACCGCATTCTCCAACTCAACACAAGTCCAACAGTGTGGTGCATCCTTCTCTTCGAACCCAACACCTCATCTCACTTCATCAAGCCCACCAATTAACACACCAACAACCATATGGCCCAATGAATATAGCCATGGAGAGCGACATCCTGATCCTTGCATACCATCTTACAGTCTCAAGTATCATAGTGGGTCAACTCTTTACTCGAGAACCACATCTTATAAATTACCCCACTATGCTTACTATAATCAGGTGTGTGAACCCCAATGGGGTAAGTATGACCAAGTTTTGATATTTCCAACATGCAAGGATCCTCATCTTTCATTTATTAATCCTCACCATGCTCAAAANAATAAAACACTCATGTGACTCATTGGTTAAGGTGTGTTCTATGTTATCGAGTCTTAAGCGATCAATTATTTGGACAGTGAGCCCATTACACCCACTCATCCATTCTATAAATAAGAGGTTCTGTTCGAGGGTACAGTGATATTCTTGACATTCTTAAAACTTAAAATTAATTTTGTGTTCATTGTACCCAGAATGAAGAGGGATGGATCAAGAGGGAATGATTAGGGTATGACATCAAGGGGACTTACGGATTCTCTTTGGTGATGTCTATGGAAATTATCACGCAACGTGGTTGTACTAAGATCCTTGTAGATCTAACGCAAAATGGAAGTAAGAGTAATCAAAAGGCACTCAAAAATCCAATGCTGTTTTAGGGGGTCCCAGTGGAAATACATGCACCCATTCCTGAAGGTTGGCAGCTTCTCTGGATTTAGCAATCGAAAAAAGAAGAAGAAGAAGAAAAAAAAGCAAAACAAAGAAAGTGCCACAAAGCAAAAATCACTCCTCCCTTGAACAAAATGCCAAGTGATCGTACGCCTTGTTGTTCTAATACTCTTGTAGTCATCCATCATGGGATGAAACAATGCGGTGTCACTGATCAGAGGAATGGACTTGGTCCTGATCTTGGAATGATGGGTTAATGACACATTAATCATACTTTACATGCAAGATTCATTGTGCCCTGAGTCAATTACCTCATGTCCCAATCTCTACAATCCCTTCTATAGTCTGTCTCATCTTGCTATTCATGTAATTATAGCTCGTGTCTTGTATAGCGTAGAATTCTTACCTCATTCCAGTGATACTTACATGTGTGTGGTTTGTGGAACCAATGTAGATTACAATTAACCCTTCTAGTGCCTACGTACACTTTTAAGTGTGGTTATAGGTTGGAACCTGCTTTGGGGAGGACCCACTTGCGTAATTCTTTGTAATTTTCACTCATAACACATCTCCCACACATCATATATTACGCTCAACATGTTTTCAACAATATTCTTTCCCTTATTACTATCCCTCTGATTCGAACGTTCCTATGAACCATCACATAGCCTTTTTCTCTCCCTTACCACCCGAGGCCCTTATTGATTAATTCCACACCATCATAATTATTTGTGCCTTCAGGACTAGTTAAATTACCCTGGAACCCTTTAACACGCATCCACATGTCCTTAGTTTACATCATCAACTTCAGAAAAGTCTTAAAAATTTGGTATATTCCATAGTTCCTTAACATTGATAGGCGGCAATATCACGTATGTGATATCGCGTCCCACAAATCTATATATACATGACCCCCTACACTACTTAACATCATTTTCAACTATTCACATGGGGGGAGTTTTTCAAATTTCTCTCTACGACTTGTGATTGCATGTCCCTTGCTTTCGTACCCATATCTCGCTCGCTAGTCCTCCGATTTTCATTCCGTTTGAACCCACTTGAACACATAATGTTCAGCTTAGTCGTGGGGGAGGGGTACATGCTGAATAGCACATAATGTTTTTGAAATTTTCCATCACCCAAAGGAAATTATCAAGGGTAATTAGTTATAAAATTAAGGATAAATGTGTCAAAAATAATTTCATCCCCTTAATTATAACGGAAAATTAGATTTGGAAACCACCTAAGCAAAGAGGATTCAACATTATAATCTTTTGGGGATATTTTAATTAACATCACATGAAGATAAAGCAAATCCATTAAGGCAAGTAGTAAGGTATAACCTAACTTTGGTAACAACCTTACTAACGATTGGCCCTGTGTGATTGTAGATAGCCCCAAAATGTGGACAACAGGAAGGTCTTGCTCAAGGTGGGAGAAAACGACCTAGGAGAGGTGAAGGACAAGTTCCTACTGGATAGCATGTAGAGTAGGAGGAACAATCATTTAGTATCCACTAAGAGGACCCTGCTACTGTACAATCAAGGCAAGTAGATGGAGGAGCTACTGCAGTGTCTGAACAGGGACAACATCTCACGTTGCCCCAAGATTGTGTTTAGGCCATCCATGAGAAGTCCATATTCACTGCAGTGATTGTGGAATTAAACTTTGGATCTTTTGCAGAATTTGCTTTGGAGGTTGTTAGGGATCACCTCATAGGGTCCCCATTATGGCCTATCCTCTCTGAAAGCAATGCCTAGTACTTAGGGGAAATGTACCAATTTTGGCACAACAAAGAACAAGGCACCATGGTTAACATTTGTGGTGTGACTCTTGATTTCTCTATTTAGGCCATTTTAGAAGTATTAAACCTTCCAAATATAGGGCCAAAGGTTACTCAGTTGTTTACCCGTTCAGACCCTGATGCACGACGTTTGGTTGGAAAGGATGTATGGTAAGGAAGATAAGACGTTTGGGGAGTTGACAATGGAAAAGAGGATTTATTTCAAAATAGGAACTTATCACCTCTTCCCCACAAAAGGCTTAAAAGGAATTTCAACATATGCGGCAAGAGGATGTGTAGTGTTGATGGGAAAGGTTAATGCTAACTTGCCTCATCTATATTTTACAGAGATTCTGAGGCATTTTGAAGAACGAAAGACAGAGAAGCTTACATTACCCTTCCCTTGTCTTATCAGGAAGTTGTGCAAACGTGTTGGTATTAGAGGATACAACAATGATGTCCTCCGAAAAGCCCAAAATGCTTCATATGCCGAACTGCTAAAGCCACCAGCTACAAGGAAAATCACTGGTGAGACACTGGGGTCGAAACAAGAAAAAGAACAGAAAGCAGGGCCAACTACAACTCAACTTGCAGGACCCAGCCAACTTCCAAGCACGGGACCCAGCCAACAACAAGAGGCAGAGCCAACAGGATCAACCGCCACCGCCGCTGCAAGATTACAGACCATCGATGAGCCATCTCAGGGCCATTGCTGAGACAGTCAGTTGGGGAAGACGTGATGACGCAAATCTCTTCTGCATCATCAACGATGCCATACAGCCCACAATTTCTTTAGATTGTGCAAGGGGTGAAGTGTCCATCCATACAGGAGGAGGGGAGAGCACTTGGTCACAACAGATCTCAAGGAATTCTACGTCCTTTCAAGTGCAATTAGAAACTGGTGAAGGGGCCACAGTGGTGGTCATGCAACACCAGGATGCAGTAGGAGCCACAGAAGTGGTCGTAGACCACATTAAAGAATCATTCAATGTGCCTGTTGTGCCATCGGCAGATCTTACAGGAGCATGGGATGCTCAAACTCTAGCTGGAACCTCAATGACTCATGAGAAACATGAGGATGTACTTGACCGATTACTACAAACATGACAAGTAATGACGTCCTTGTTTGACATCCCACAAGATGTTACAGCAATCTAATCAGATATCATTTCCACCAAGAAGAAGCTGGTCTTAACAGAGATGAGGGCCGAGCATGCTAAAGCAAAAGTGCAAAAATTGCAAGAAAGGCTCGTGACCCTGTAAGCACCACAACGAGATCCCTCTCAATTCGTTCCCGTGGACCAGCTGGACACTTTCAGAATGGACCAACTTACCAAAATATTAACTGAGAATAAGAAGGTGGCGGAAGAAAAAGAGAAGGCTGTTTGGGATGCCTCTATAGCACAAGCGTAAACTTATGGACATACCAAGGCACTCAAAGCCTTACAAGAAGAAAACAAACATCTTGTTGCTGATAACCTTCGGTTGACCTCTGTAGAGAAACAAAAGAATGTTCTCAAAGAACATTTTCAACAGTTGCAAGAACAACTAATCAAAGTCAACTAGGACATGAACCGCTTAGCCAGGGAAAATCAAACCCTCTCGATGGAGGAGGTACGCACCATCCGTCAAAAGATGGCTATTGAAATAAGCGTGTGGCAGAATGAGGCTAAATGGCATGAGAAGTTAAAGGAGCACTTCCGAGACCAGGTGGGGATGTATAAACATATCATTGAGAAGGAGATCCCTATGGCCAAGGCCCACATCAACGCTCTCAGTGCTCAACACATTGACTAGTGGGTCATATTGGACACATACGCATTTGCCCACTAGGTGGAAGTTAAGAACCGGGACCTGCAGATCCAGGACCTTACAGAGTACATGGAGTTGGCAAACCTGCGGTATGCCAACCTTGCTATGTTAACAGTAGGGCACCCGAGAATAGAGCTTGAGCAACAGGTAGCCACCACCTATGTCAAATATGAAACAGAATTTGCGGAATGCAAGAAATTGTTGCAAAAATTGGAGGTTGCAAATTCTAAACTTGAGGTGGTTAAAGCAAGCTACCAGGGGAAAAAGGATGTCACAACAAACTTGGCTCAATAGCTTGCAGATTTTCAAGAATATAGAGACAAAGCCAAAGCTTACGAGGAGGAACGACGGGTGTTTGCGGCTTGGTATGTCAAGGCAAATAAAATGTTTCAGCAACTACCATGTCCATGGGAGGTGTCGACTCCATCAAACATTAGAACATTAGCATGGACGACATAGGATCCACGAACTGAAGAGGAGAACCTCTAGGCCATACTTCAACGCCATCAAATCCCAAGACCTGGAGCACAAGACAAGGGAAAGGCACCCATGGAGGAGCCATCGCCACCAGGAACTACATGAGTTCCACTCAATTTTTTAGCTATAGGATTTTCTTTGTGTTGTGTCTCAATTTTGTTTTGATTCCACACTACGGCATGGATCCATACTCGTTAGTCAATTATCCCATACCTATCCACTATGTAATCAATGGAACTTGTTCTCAGTTTAACTCGAGGACGAGTTTTCATTCAGTCATGGGAGTATGATGAGTCATGAATTTGTTGGCTGCGATATCGTAGCCATGATATCGCGTACGCAATATCACGTATGCGATATCACAACCTAGATGCAATATCATGTACGCGATATCGCAGCTTGTCTGCTCATCTATAAATAAGAGGTAGGCAAATTTGGTAGGCAGTTTTTTAGAGTTTTGAAGTTTAAGTTTTTAATACGTCATTTTTTTTCCTCTCAACCCTTTTTTCCCAGTGCATACCCGCAATGTGATGATTGTAATTGTACGACATCCTTATTCGAGTGTGACGTACTTGGACATGCACATGACCAGTAATAAAGATCGAGATTACTTCATCATTGCAGCATCCACTTAGCTTAATCATTTAATTGTTATTGTTATTTATTGCTTTCTTAGTTAATATCTCTCTACCCTTATCTCCTAGTAACGCGGAATGAGTACGACTTAATCACAAGCATTTAAGTGTGACTTCTTGGTAACCCAGTAGCCTACCTAGGCCATGCGCTTGGTAATCCTAGTGGTAGTCGTGCACGAGGTCCAAGATGTGTACAGATGATTAAGGAACGAATGCTCATCACACTGAGGCTAGATTAGATTCTCTCTCATCTCTCTCTCCTAGCTTAGTTAATATTATTTCTCATCATACCCAGGAGTAGCATTAGTGTAGTAATACATCATACACCTCACTCTGGACTAAACCATACGTGACAAAGCTAATACTAGTCCAGGTGGGAAGACAGCGGACTGCGATCTACGAGTAACTATCTAGATACCACAACTAGCCCGTCTGCGAAGTTCGACCAAATCGTGCGTGAAACACTCGTATTTGTATGGTTGAGTGTAGGGGTACCTCGCCACTCATCAAAATTCAAGAAATAAAATTGACACAATTATGCTACCTATGCATTAATGCAGTATTTAGGTATTTATTGCTATTGCATCAACGTAGCATAGGCTACGTCAACATAGTCACATCATTGCAGTTGACTAAAACCATTACTCATCAGCATCTATATAATACAATAGGATAAATGATTGACTAAAAGATTTTAACCTTCTAAGTAGGTGGAGGTTGTTGCACTTGGGAGGGAATGAGGTGGAGGAGATGTGAATATGATGATACTTTAGAAAAATATAATGATGACTTAAATGTGATTAAAATTGACAAAAATTTACCTCCAAATGCTTATTGAACAATGAACTAACCACTTGAGGCATCCTCTCATTGACTATAAAACTAAAAAGAATTTAATAACCTTGGTTGATAAACACTTAATATGCAAACATCACTTTTATCATTTATACTTTGTAGGAATATGCCTAGAAGTATATCTAATTCATTACAACAAAAACTTTTTAAACATTTAATTTTATGTAAACATCCTTTTAGTTGACATAGAAATGAACACTAAAAGTCAAACTATTTATTTTTTTGGGGTTCAACACTTCCCCTAAAAGTCAAGCTATTCTTTTATCTTATGATAAATGAAAAATAATACCTATTTTTATTGCTTATTTAATAGATAATGCCGTGTTAGTTTAAGTGGATGATGTTGAAACAAAAAAATTGTTTGATTATACACACACCCTATGACATGTAACCAACTTGATATATTAGAATGATACTTTGATACTTCGAGTGTGACTTGAACTAAGAATAATGAGCAAAGATATGAGCAAAGATAAGAGATGGCTAAAGTGTATGTGTGTATTTTCCTACCAAAACAATAAGCTAACCACTTGAACCACTTAAAGGAGGGTGTTCACTTAGAAGTGTTTACAAACTTAAAGTAAAATGTAATTCCCATAAGTCATGTCCTTTGAAATCGAACCTCATAGCTGAAAAATAAGTAATAACCATTATATCACTTCATAACCACCGTACCCCTAAATAAATTTTGTAAGTTACATCAAGATAGAAGAGCATTCCTAACCCCTTCACTGCTACCGCAACCAAGGTAACCATGAAGGAATCGCGGTTAAGATTGCAAAATGGAAGTTTTCACCGGTTCTGTGACAAGCGATTGTCGTGTGGCCACGCAGGCTTACTGTAATCTTAACTATGACGGAGTCGGGTTAGGAAAACCAAAAATGTGTCTTATTCAAAGAAGGTAAAGTGGAGAAAAGCAAGACGTGTCATATTCAAGTAAAGGTAAAAGTAAGAAGGTTGAGTGGAGTAAAGCAAGATGTGTCATATTCAAGTAAAGGTAAAAGTCATTAGGTACGGCATTTGCGTACGTCAGAAGATACCAAAGTGGCGTGAGACTTGTGCAGCAAGAAAGCAAACAGGATCCAATTGTAATTGTTGGGGATGCAAAGTTCCAAACGTAAGTGACAGTGAATCTGAACATGAACCTGCTTATGCTTCCAAAACAGCAAAAACAAAAAATTCAACCAACGTACGCCAAAACAATACAACGTTTGAAAGCAACATGTTTAGCTCAAGTTTTGACACGACCGATTCCTGATTTTGTGGCTCCTTGGCTAACCAGGTCGTCCCACAGTGACTTTCATGCTCCTCCCCTGATCCAGATGTTGATTGAACGCACCAATTTTCTTTACCTTTCGGTTAAGGTAAAAACTTTTATTTTGCTTGTTAAACCTCGGTTGAACTTCAGTACAACAATTAGATATCCATTTCATGTCAGTTGGTCATATAGATTATTTATTCTGGTCGGAAAAGGCTCAGACTGCTTGCTTTGGTCGGCAAATATTTCCAATTTAAGCGTTGTGAAAAGGATTCAGATATTTTTCAACACCCGGTTACATTGCTGATCTGCCACTTCCGAGGAGGGGATTGATTTACTTTCCATACTGAATAATCATTCCATCTACCAGATTATAGATAACATCAAAAAATTAGCAACAATGAAATGGCAAATACTATTTCGCCGACAAACATCTCCAATTTAAGCGTTGTGAAAAAGGATTTCATTTCGATACTAAATGATCATTCCATCTGCCCGATTAGGTAAGATACAGTAACATTAGCGTAATGAAACAGCAAATATTATCCAAATATGTTTGATGACGAACAAATCAGCAATTGTTTCATCTCGGAAAGCAGCGTCAGAAATTAGGCAACTTCGATAGCATGGATGTAAAGAAAATTATCGAATTTTGCTGAATCGAGCTTTTATTGAATCCTGCATAACATTTATGTGTTATGTACAAGTTTCAGCAGCACTGCCCACTGTATTCACGATGCTGGGCAGGCAACGGAGGGCAATTAATTAAAACATTCTTGCCAGGATAACAGGAACCCATGATCTAAAAGAGGGTTTAATAATTTATCCAGTATTGGTCAAGAAATTCCAGAGGGGATATCTATACAAGGAAATCTTTACAAATAAAACATAAAATTCATGTTAACTGAGTAATCAATAGCTGCAATGCCGCTTAGACAAAGCTGCTGTTGATGTGGTTTGAATAATCAAGGGTTCCTGCACCCTCCCAGCCCATCCATTCTTCCCACTCATCCCAGCCATCCACATTGACCCCCATTAACTCTTCCACATAATAATCAGGATGACACTGCTGTTCTTCTTGTTGCTGCTGCTGCTGCAAACTTGATATCAATGTCTGCAAAACAAAACCCCAATAGGAATCCATTAATCAAAAAAGGCCTCCAAAATGCCCAAAAACTCAGATCAAAGATCCAGCAACCCTGACATTACAAATCCAAAAACACCAACCTCGTATGCCTGATTTATCCGGTGAAATTTCACTCCACAGTTTTCCCCTTTGCAGACATCAGGGTGATACTGAAATGCCCAAACCAGGACACGGTTAACACCAAACAACAACGCAACAAAAAACCCACAAAAACTATCTCAAGAAACCGACCAAAATCTTATTAAATCCAGCATAGTCCACGAAAATTACCTGCAGAGCGAGCTGCCTGAAGGCCTTTTTGATATCCTTCTGAGAAGCTCCAGGATTAACCCTGAGAACTTCGTAGTCTTCTCTCAGAGGCGCAATCGTGGCCACTGCGCGCACTTGGCTGAATCCTCTGCGATTCCTGTCATCCCGCAACAACGTCTTGAATCTGCCGGCGAAGGATCTTCCTGTAACAATCGCCATTGCCGAAACTTGGAACTCTAACAACCCTAATAAACAGACCAGAACCAGAACCAGAACCGCAACCAGACACAATTTACAGAGCAAGAAATGATAGAGAACAAAACGAGGGCACAATGAGAACCAGGGGAACTGTTTCAATAATTGAGGCTGGCCCGGGGTAGCAGAGGTGACTTAAATAATAATGGCGGACCCGGTGGATGCGACGTTAAATGATAAACGTGGGCAATCCTGTATGATTGGATTACCCAAAAAGGATTATAGAAAAAATACCCAATTAAACAAACTAAGACGGGATTGATGCAAGAAACCTGGATAACGATAACCAAAACCAGAAATAAGGAAGTACTGGCCCAGTTCTTGCACGCAGTTTTGGGTTTGGAATTGCAAGGATTTGGGTTAAAAAAAGAAGGTTGCGCAGATGGATTTTTGTTAACAGTGGATCCCAGAAAGTACTTTAAGAATATTCGGTGGATAAAACAATGCCGTGGTTGGTACTCTAATTTTGCGCCACATTAGAGGCCTTATCGTCTTATCCGTTTAGTTTAATTTTGTTTGCTTCGTCAGATCCACGTGTCCGGCCGCGTGTGGTGGGACCGATGGATTTTCCCGCGTTTGTGCTTATCCGCTCCTGCGTGTGGGTCCACGTCATTTTACATGTGGCGTCAACTGACTCGGCAATTGTCATTTGGAAAACAGAGTGGCATGCATCTCCCCTACGCCACATTTGTTGGAGGGTCAAATTTGGTGTCAGGGCGCCACGCCTTGCATATGCAGGGAAAATTGCAGGCTTTTCAAACTCATTTTAAAAGTTGGCAGATCGTAAAAGTTACATGGGTTTTGGAGGCATTTGGAACAATGTGAGAACACATCCTGATTTTTAGGAGAAATGGATTAAAAAGAAATTAAAATAATTTCAAATTTCATGTAGTGGAATCATTTTGTCCTCGCTAGGATGATGATAATATGCAGAGATAAAGATTAATATGATTAGAGTATCTTTATCCCTATCATGATGATCTAAGAAAAAGATAAAGATTAATATGATTAGAGTATCTTTATCACTATCATGATGATGTAAGAAACAAATAAGTCTAAGGAAAAAAAGGTTAACACTAAATAAGTTAGCCTCGTGGTATGGGTCTTAGCCTATTAACTTCTATAAATCTTGGATATACCTATGTTTCAATTATTTTGGGTTTCAACAACCCCAAGGAAAAATATGATTTTAATTTTAAAATAAAAATGTGGTGACTTGTCAATTAATGCTTGTGGTTTGGATTGTACCATACAAGAGTTAATGGTTCTATTCCTACCTCAAACTGGAGGTTTTTTAGGATCAGTTGTAAGAATGAAAACCTTAAAACTCTTAAGCTTTTCCTTTAGATTCTCTCTTTAATGATATGATGTATTCTGAGTGTTTTAAATATTATTATTCATTTTTTGGGGGTTGGACATCCCCCTCTACTTCAACAAATGGTGCTAAGAGTGTAGAACATCGTTAAAACTAAACTACTTTAATCAAAAAATTGCAAATGGATTGTTAGCAATAAAATAATCTTAATATTGTAGAGATGTAGAGTTTAGATGTATGATTTAGGTAGAATATTCATCTCTATAACCGTTTCAATTCTCTCGGATGTAATGGAAATCATAATCGAAACCTAAGGCTCATGGCTTGTATCTTGATAGGGAAATCCTATGATGTACTAGAACAAAATTAGATGTACTCTTGTATGTACAATATTATTTTTTATGTTAACATTTTTTCTCTGTATATGTTCATTAATAATATTTGCATTTCTACTTCAGACCATTTACACAAATTTAAGTTTAAAATCAATAAAAGTAAAATTTGAGTAGTAAATATTAATAAAATATAAATTTTCTAAAATGAAATCTACCCATTTAAGTTCGATTTTACCGTGAATAAGTAGAATTTTCCCCCGCAATTTTTAGAACTCTGTCCTGTTCTCCAATCCGAGTCATTTTAACCAATAATTGAAACTATTTATGTTGCTGTGTCCAAAACTTTGCAATCGCCGTTGAGAATGATGTTCATGCATCTTATTCAAAGTCCAGTATGGGTCCTAGTAGTGTGAGAATTTAACTAGGAAATTTTCAAATATATATAGATGTATGGGGAACATACCCTGTGAGTTACACATGCAATGTTTTTAAAAATAGTAAAATAGCTTTCCAATATTTTGAATTTCATTTCAACTAAATACCTTGTAAAATTGCGTAATCGCATGAAAGTACAATGGCAAATTAGATATTAGATTGTTTATTACTTTACATACTGTAAAACTTGTCAGAGAGTTTTACCAATGTTGCCAACCCAATGTTGTAGCAATATGTTGTAGCAATATTTTTAAAGGCCGGTAGCTGAGAGGGGTTTTTTCATGTGCTTGTATTTAAACAAAAAACAAAAAACAGAAACAAACAGCCAGCATTAAACACTTTGGCGTTAGGATGATCAGCACCGGTTTACTCATGTTCCGTGTTCGAATCGGCAAAATCAGTCGTATTAGGACGGTTGGATTGTACGAGCATGGCAAAATAGACCGAGTTCTGTCCTGCAAACGGGATTCATCTGCACTACGCAATTCCTATAATACCAGAATCGCCATAACACCAAACGAAATCCTGTTTGAATGAATAACATCTGCATGCCTACCCTAATACTGAGAATGAAGACATCTGCGCTTCAACACAACCCATCTGTTACAGTTAATTTATTTAACTTCCCTAAGATAAGCCAGTGATGAATTTTAAAGAATTTATCTGGTTGGTCTACGACAGCATAGTTATCAACTATGGTTGGTGTCTCCTGGGTTTCATGAATCATGACAGCAAATTCAATTTCAAATTGCCAGGGCTTTCGTTCATGTCAAGCTAACTGAAGCACGCAGTACAAAATTTTAAACTGAAATTATGGAAAACTTTTATTGCCTCAATGGGGAAAATTAAAGTCCAACAGAGAATGTTAATAGGATGTGCCAAGTGCAACCATAGTTTGCTGGAAGCATCAATACTATGTGGTTAATAAATCCTTCTTAAGGGAAAAATTCCACCGGAATCAAAGAATTCCATTTATAACAAAATCCCAATTACTTGTTTAATCCCTGTTCCTTCAACAGGTGCCTTACTGTTTCTTCCGCCACTGGGTTGATATTGAGAATTTGGATGACAGCATGCGCTCAAGAAGAGAGATTAAAATGCGTTAAACTAAAACTAAAATTTTATTTGGTACACTAAATTTTAGAAATATTAGGCATTAGAAATATTCTTGATAGAAGTTTTAAAAAGATCATTAAGAAATTTACTGTTTAAAATTTATAATAAATTAACTAAATTTATAATTATAATATTTCATTTAACAATTTTAAATGTCAGAATTTTTTTAAAAATGTTTTGTTCAACTTCAAACAAAGTAGACATATTCGATTTTTCATGACAAATTTTGAGCCATCTATAATGCTATGCTAATTATGTATTGTAGATAAATAATTTAATTTTGAATTAAGGCCTCTATGAAAGTATTTTAAATAGAAATGTTTATTTACGCGATATCAAGGCCTTCCAAGCAATATCGGGTATTCGATATCTGTCTTGTCGCTTATAAATAAGAGTGGGCGCACCTGGTTTGAGTTGTTTTTTTTTTAGTAGATTGTTAATTAGTCTTAGCCTCTGACCCAAACTCTTGCCTTTTCTCCCTCTCAGAGTTAGAATTATTTCTGCATGCTCGCAGTAGGAGTCATAAAGTGAACAGATCCTCATTCGAGCATTGTGTACCTGAGCACACTTTGTGTATGACAATAAAGACGAACTTTGTGATAAACCTTGCAACATCCATAATAGATTAATTAATGTTAATTATAGTTATTTAATGCTTTCCTTAATTAATATTCTCTCTCTCACCCTATAACTCTCATAAGTAAGCACACTCAGTTCGATTACTTCGAGCATGTGTGTAACACTTGGTAACCTAGTAACGATTAGCGTTTGGTAATCCATGTAGTGTTGCATTGGTTCAGAATGTGTGCAGCAAGTGAGAACAGATGCTAGTGTTAGGACTAGTTAAAGCATAGTTGAGTAGTTAAATTAAACTAGTTACTTAGCTATCTCTCTCCTCCCTTTGTAGCACCAGGCCATAAAACATAAAAATATATAAAATTCATATACCTCAAGTTTACTTAACCATACAATCATGCTATACAAGTAAGCTTGGGAAGACAACGATTGACTAACCCGTCCTTGTTTCACAAAAGTGCATAAGCACTTAGTCCTTGGAATTCGACTAGATCATGCGTGGACACTCGTATTCGTATAGTTGAGCGTAGGGATACCTCGCCGCTCATCATTGGCGCCGTTGCTAGGGACTTTCTTGATTGTGCACTAATTAGAACTTAGGAAATCTTTCTCATTGTTGGAACGAACCCTTAGGTTTGGTTACAAGGAAAAATAGTAATAATATATAATACATTGCACACTGAATAGACAATCATGTCTCCTTCTTCGTATGAAAGTGTTTCACCGCCTAGGTCTAATACAGGGAACAATCGAAGGCATAGTACACATGATAATCCGCTAGTCCCTCAATAGTTTCACGTGGTATACGTTTATCCCGATGAGTATATACCAAACTTTACCTTTATCCTTCACCAGGATGAACAGCTGCGTTAGCGTGATTTAGAAAGTAACATTGTGTTACCTCTCGATCGCTCTATTCCGAGCATGCTTCTTCGTGATCTCACACAAATTGGTATGCAACACTTACAAGTAGAGTACGTTGTGCATGATCATGACTCGAGAGAGTATCAACCCACGGAGGCACAACATCAAAGGGATTTACAACAGGAGAGACGTTATGAATCCATGAAGGGGAAGTTGTTGCAGAATGTCCCACATGTCCTAGGTGAAAATGAGGGTGGTGAACTTGCCTCAAGCAATCACCCACACAATGATGTTCCTCCTGTTGACTTCGATGAAAGGGTTGTGTATCAGAATCTTCACTCAACTATCCATAACCCAAATTCTAGTATTGACAGACACAAAGGATCTGAAAAAAGAACATGAACACATGACAAAGATGGACATTCCAATCGTAACTGCGATCAAGGCCGCGACCACTGAAGAGAAGGTGGTAGGCATCTTCATGGTGATGGTTCTCCTCCTTCTTTACCTTTATCATCTCCTTCACCCTCTCCTTCAGGATCTAAATGCAGTCACAAAGAAAAAGACCATGAGGATAAGGGTAGGCGAAACGGGAGTCATAGATGAAACAATCAGGAAAGGGGACGAGGGCACTCTAGAGAATCACAGCATGGAAGAAGGGAGAGTAGGGAACAACATAGGCATCATAGACACCACAAACGAGACAATCACGATGAACCCCTACTCGCTACTCGAAGTATGCTAGACATAACTAAGGCTGTTAGACTCACAACAAGGCACCAAAAAGATAGTAGGATCAAGAGATTAGACATGAACAACATCCCACGATTTGAAGGGAGATACAACACTAATCCTCAAAATCATCTACAAGCATTCCATGATGCATGTACCTTACAAAACATAGAAAACGAATGGCAAAAACTAAAGTTATTCCTGCGGACACTAGTCAAAGAAGTGGAGAGCTAGTACTGGTTCTCAGAACCAGAATCCATTCATAGGTGGAGTACCAGTTAGAATTGTTCAACAATAAGTACCAAACATACTCCTGAGTGTCCAACCTACGAAAGCAAATCCAAGGATGGAAACAAGGAGGGCATGAACCCTTGGATGCTTCCATGGGCCGATATTATGCACTATTACATCATTGTTCTGGCCATGGTTATTCGCAAAGGGATCAACTACGCCATCTTGTAGATGGGCTTAGGCATGAAACGCGAAGAACCCTTGGGACATATGTCCAAGGAAGGCTATCTGAGTTTAGGACCCATCAAGTACAAAGATTATTGAAGCAAGTTGCTAAAGAGGAAGGTGAGCTAAGGAAAAGAGAGAGTGTGGAGGAATATAATAGAGATCCTATCTCCGAAAAAAGGGAGTAAGATTTTGTGAGGATGAAGAAGAGTCACCACTCGAATAGATGGTGAATAGGAAAAGTTTGCCTATTCAAAAGTTGGTATTGGAAGTATTGGCAAAGGTAGACCAAATGTGGGACTCCCTAGATAATAGATTTCAAATCGTTCTCAAAATAGTAGAGGAGTCTAGAGAGCAAGGTAGTGAACGGGAAAAGAGAAAAAAGAGAGAAGAAGAATATGCATGCAACAAAGGTAAGGGCAAAGTTGCCATCATCGAAGAGGTTGTGGATTTAGATACAGCTAATGATAGTGGATGCGAGATATGTCAATACAACCATCCTAAGGGATGTTGCCCTATAATCTCACATCTGCAGGAGTCTAGGGTGTATGCACTCAACCCATGATTGAACAAAAGGCAAATAGCTTGAAGGTTACCTTATTCTCAAGGTAACCCAAGATAGTTCTACCAACCCTTAACGTATTATCCAAGTGGAAATCCACCATAACCAATTGAGCAGTATCAACAGTGGCAGCACCCACAATCATGGGGAATGTCACCACCATGGAAATAGTATCCTTACCATCAACCTGACCCGTATGGATATTACGTGCAGTAGCCAATGTCTCCACGTGACTCTACTAGTTACAACACCCCTCAACCTCACTACCAAACACATGAAAATTATAGGACTCCTTCTCCTAGGGGTGATGTTTCACAAACATACCATCCTTCTCATCCGGCTACATCTCTTCTACCCTTAACTCCATTACCACTTGCTCCAGCCATGCAAGGTGAGCTCCCTACTTAGCCACAGTAACATAATGCCACAAGGGCTGTTAATTCTCACCCTACCGTTGGTCCAAACAATCGCACAAAGAAGATACCTTTCTTTAGAATAACATTCGTTTAGAGTTGGCCAACCAGTCCACCATTGTCCCATTAGGACTAGTGGAGGACATTGTCACCACTGTTTGTGGATGGTCATATCCAGCCGACTTCCTAATGATTCAAGTGAACAATGATAAGGGGGACTTCCCAATCATAATGGGAAGAGCATGGCTAAGCACAATTGATGTGCGCCTAGGAATCTGCGATCTTTCCTTGGAAATATCAAAGGAAAATATGTTTGGAAAGATCGAGAAGAAGAAAGTCTCATGCATCGCATACAATGACACAGGGTGTAATTGTGTGCAGAAATCATGGTTTGTACAACATTTAACATTGCCTACATGGAATCAGTGTGCACAAGTGACTAATATACAAAGATGCCTATATGCAGCAGCCACAAGACAAGAAGGTACCCAGTGGTTAACAGCTAATCAAGAGAGCAGTTCAACTATATGCATGAAACCAACTGAGGGTCTGACTTGCACTTACATTGATAGCATAGATACATTAGAGCAAGTCCATCGCCAACTTCCAAGTCTTGACATTGAAAATATCAACTGGGTGAAGTTGGAAATCTGTGATAACTTTAAGTAGGAGCCACTTGGGTTAAAACCATTGCCCATAGGTATGGAATACACGTTTCTCAAGAATGGAAAATCAGTAATTATTAACACTAGGCTCACTCCTCAATAAAAAGAGAGACTATTGAAAGTAATAAAAAAATGGTCGAAAGCATTTGCTTGGTCATGTCCTAAATTAACCAAAATAGATCCTAGGATATGCCAACACAGAATTTACATTGATCCCTCCATGAAGCCTCAACGACAACCACTGAGGTGACTTAACCCAAAACTTAAGCAAGTGATTAAGGAAGAAATTGAACAGCTTCTAAAAGCTAGGTTCATATACCCCATTGCTGATAGTGAATGGGTTAGCCCCTTAGTTATTGTGCCCAAAAAGGGAGATAAATGAAGGGTGTGCATAGATTTTAGGCTACTGAATATGGCAACATTCAAGAACCACTTTCCATTGCCATTCATCAACCAAGTCTTAGACACCATTACAAGGCATTGCTGCTATAGTTTTCTGGATGGGTATAGTGGATACAACCAAATTCAAATAGCCCTAGAAGACCAAGCCAATACTATGTTCACTAGTCCTTGGGGAACATTTGCATACAAACAAATGCCGTTTGGCTTATGCAATGGCCCTGCAACATTTCAATGATTAGTTCTAAGCATATTTCAGCAGTAGATAGGAAATGGTGTGGAAGTCTTCATGGACAACTTCTCCACTTATAGAGTGAACTTTGATCAAGCCTTGGACCGGTTAGAGTAAGTACTAAAGCAGTGTGTGGAAACCAACTTAAGGCTCAACTAGCAAAAAAGCCATTTAATGATCCAAGAAGGCATCATATTAGGGCATAAGATTTCACAAATAGGGATAGAGGTAAACCCCGAAAAGATTAAAATCATCCAAGGAATCACTCGACAACCTGAAACTGTAAAAGATATCTGATCATTCCTTGGACACATTGGCTACTATAGATGCTTTATTGAGAACTTTTCAAAGGTTGCAAAACCATTGGTTGAACTAACAAAAAAGGACGTACCTTTCGAATGGACCAGGGAATGCAAACTAGCTTTCCAAGCTTTAAAATAGAAGCTCGTAGAAGCACCTATTCTATAAGCTCCTGACTAGTCCAGACCATTCCACATAATGATTGACACGTCCAACTATGCCTTGGGAGCCGTGCTTACATAGTTAGATGACCAAAAACATCCTTATCACATCCACCGTGCAAGTAGGAGTATTGCTGGTTCACAACTTAACTACACCATAATAGAGAAAGAATTGATGGCCCTTCCAAGTAATATTGGGCATCTAATATCGGGGCTTGTTTTGTTGCTTATAAATAAGAGTGGGCGCACTTGGTTTGAGTAGTTTTTTTTGAGTAGTTTGTTAATTAGTCTTAGCACCTTACCTGAACTCTTGCCTTTTCTTCCTCTCAGAGTTAGAATTATTTCTGCATGCCCGTAGTAGGAGTCATAAAGTGAATGGATCCTCATTCGAGCATTGTGTACCTGAGCACACCTTGTTGATGAGACGTGATTCGCATAGGCCACAATATCACGTAGGCGATATCGCGCCTGCTGCGATATCGCATCCCCCGCGATATCGTGTATATTGCAGTGCACCGCCATATCTATAAATAAGAGGCGGCTCTTCCTTGTTTTGGATCCCAATTTTAGAGTAGCGAAGCTCTGGCAGTTTGATCCCTCCAGAGTTAGATTTTTTTCTCGTGTCTACCCGTAGTGTGGTGAATGTAATTGTACGATGTCTTTATTCGAGTGTGCCGTACTTGGACACGCACATGATCGGCAATAAAGATCGAGATTACTTCATCATTGCAGCATTCACTTTGTTATTTATTTATTTAATGTTATTTACTATTTTCTCTCTCTCACCCTTAAACTCCTAGAACGCGGAACGAGTACGACTTGATTACGAGCATTTAAGTGTGACTGCTTGGTAGCCCAGTGGTGTAGCTAGGATCTACGCTTGGTACCCAGTGGTGTATTTGGGATCTGTGCTTGGTAATCCCAGTGGCGTACCTAGGATCTACGCTTGGTAGTCCCAGTGGTAGTCGTGCACAAGGTCCAAGATGTGTACGGTTGATCAAGGAATCGGTTGCTCGTCGCACTTAGGCTAGATTAGATTTTCTTACCTTTTCCTCTTAGCTTAGAATTAGTTAATATTATTTTCCACTGCCATCAGGAGTAGCATTAGAATTAGAACACATCATACATCTCATCTAGACTAAACCATACGTGACATATGCAAAACTAGTCTAGATGGGAAGACAGCGAACTGCGACCTAAGGCTAACTATCTAGGTGCCACAACTAGTCCATCTACAGAGTTCGACTGGATCGCGCGTGCGATGCTCGTTTCGTATGGTTGAGTGTAGGGGTACCTCGTCACTCATCATTGACGCCATTGTCGGGGATGGTGCTAGTTATCTAGATTAGTTATATCATACAAGGTCGTTGTAAAGAACTTAACGATATATCTCTTAAAAAAGAAGTAATTATAAAAAGTCACATAAATTCACACATAACAATGCCTCTCCTACAAGACGATAATAATGCCACACTTAGTGAGGAAGTTCATTGGAGAACCAATGAGCTATATGATGATGAAGGTTGGAGTATACAACCTGAAGTGGGGAGTTTCCTATAAGAATGAAGAAAAACAACGTCATCATAATACACAAAAGAATAACTTACCCGATGACGATGAACCCCCACTGGCCACTACAAACTTAACACAAATACAAGAGGCTATTCGAATCTCACGTAGGCATCGTAAAGAGAGCCGACTACCCAGGCTCGATTTAAATAACTTTCCCAAATTTTTAGGAGGCTATGACTTAGATCCACATCAACATTTACTAGCCTTCTATGATGCCTACACATGGAATAACATTGATAATAGTTGGAAAAAATTTAAGCTCTTTCCTATGACACTCATTGACCAAGCTAAAGTATGGTATAGATCGTTAAAACCAAATTCAATACGACGCTGGTCAACAATGGTAGAACTCTTTAACGAAAAATATCAAACCTACGCAAGAGTGTCAGCCTTGAGGAAAAAAATCCAAGAGTGGAAACAAGCACAACATGAACCCTTGGACATGGCCTTAGAAAGATATTATTCACTGTTAAACAACTGTCTAGGCCATGGGTTTTCTGAGGAAAGGCTAATGTATCATATCATTGATGGGCTACGTAATGAAACAAGAGATACCTTAGGAACGTATGCCAAAGGTCAACTATACAACCTACGAACCCATCAAATCCAAGAGCTTATTAAGCGGGTAGCAAAAGAAGAAGGAGAAATAACTACATGGGAGAGTGTTGAAAAACATCAACAGGACCAAAATCGCAAGTTAACAAAGGTCCATGATCATGAAAAGGAGAGATCAACAAATCTCAAGGTGGAAACATCATCTTTGCCAATACAAAAATCGTTAGAAGAAGCCGAGGCAAAGATCAATAAGATGTTGGAATGGATGAATCAAAAGTGTGGAGAATATATCCACATCATTGGAGATAGAGTTTTGACAACCCAAGAGGCAGGACAAAATAATAGCATTTGGAGAAAAAGAATAAAGGGAATAAGTGCTCAACTGCTAATCATATGTATGAATGCAACATATGCCTGTACGATCACCCCAAAGGCCAATGCCCAATCTTGTTACATCTACATAAGCATTGGGGAAACACATTACATCCAAATTTCGTACAGAGATACTGTGTTCGATCACAGTGGCAACAATCCCAGTCATGGGGGAATCCACCCTTAGACTAGAGGCACCCTTCACATTTTCCGAATCTAAACGCTTATCACGTTCAACACCCTATTTCTTCAACTGGGCCACCACACTTTATCTCACCACAATACCATTCTCCACAATACTATCAACCCATACCTCCAACACAACCACCACCTTGTGCACCTTACATCCCTCCTAACTTTCAACATTCTCATCCTTTCCCTCCTTCCACAATGCCACCAACTATTCCTAAGGTGTTTGTACCACCGCAGCCCACAAACAACACTTGTGCTACTGCTACTAACAGCAGTGAAAAGCCTCCTCAACATCAAAGGCATCCTTTCTTTAAACACGGCCGTATGAAGGGACAACACAACTCTGAGGCCACTGCATCTTCCAACCCAGCACAAGTCCCACACTGTGGTGCACCCTTACCTTCGAACCCAACGCCTCATGTAACTTCATCAAGGCCACCAACTTACACTCCAACAACCATATGGCCCAATGAACACAACCATGGGAGGCATCAACCCAATCCTTGTATACCATCTAACGGTCCTAAACATCATGGTGGGTCAACTCGTTATTCAGGAACTACATCATATGAAGTGCCCCACTGTGCTTATTATGAAGTGTGTGAAATCCAAGGAGATAAGTATGGACCGATTTGAATATTTCCAATATGCAAGGATCCTCATTTCCCATTTATTAATCCTTGCCATACCCAACCGTTTAGTTATGGGGGATATCCCCCATTTCAATAGCAAGTAGGATTAATAAATTTTTTTTTTCATTTTCTTTGATTTTTTAACTTTTTTGTTTTCCAGTTTTTTTCATTTTTCAACTTTTTGTTTTATCTTTTTATTGTTTTATCTTTTTGTGTGTGTTTGTATTTTCATGTTTTTGTAAGTAATC
The DNA here is from genome assembly GCA_015680685.1 of Gnetum montanum. Taxonomy (NCBI): domain Eukaryota; kingdom Viridiplantae; phylum Streptophyta; class Gnetopsida; order Gnetales; family Gnetaceae; genus Gnetum; species Gnetum montanum. The sequence goes on along the minus strand of MNCI01005250.1, from coordinate 269,571 downwards.
TCATCTACGAATAAAACACTCATGTGGTTCATTGGTTGAGGTGTGTTTTATGTTATTAAGTCATGAGTAATCAATTATTTGGAACAGTGAGCCCACTACACCCACTCATCCACTCTATAAATAAAGAGGTTCTGTTCGAGGGTACAGTGATATTCTTGAAATTTGTAAAACTTAAAATTAATTTTGTGCTCATTGTACCCAGAATGAAGAAGGACGGACCAAGAGGGAATGATTAGGGTGTGACATCAAGGGAACTTGTGGATTCTCTTTGGTGACATCTGTGGGAGTTATCATGCAATGTGGTTGTACTAAGATCCTTGTAGATCTAATGAAAAATGGGAGTAAGAGTAATCAAAAGGGCACTCGAAAATCAAACGTTGTTCTAGGGGGTCCCACTGGAAAGACATGCACCCATGCCTGAAGGTTGGCGGCTTCTCTGGATTCAGTAAAGTGAAGAAAAAAGAAGGAAGTGTCATAAAACAAAAAGCACTCCTCCCTTGTACTAAACTCCAAGTGATCGTATGCCTTATTGTTATGGTACTCTCATAGTTGTTTATCATGGGATGAAACAATGCGATGTCACTGATTAGAAGGATGGACTTGGTCCTGATCTTGGAACGATGGGTTAATGACACCTTAATCATGCTTTTCACGCAGGATTCATTGTAACCTGGGTCAGTTACCTCATGTCCCGATCTCTACGATCCCTTTCTATACTTCGTCTCATCTCACTGTTCGTGTAATTGTAGCTCGTGTCCCGTGTAACATAAAATTTTCATCTCATTCCGGTGATATTTACATGTGTGTGTTTTGTGGAGTTAGTGCAGATTACAATTAACCCTTCTAGTGCCCACGGACACTTTAAGTGTGATTACACAAGGGCATAATAGGTTGAAACCTGCTTTGGGGAGGACCCACTTGTGTAATTTTGTTGTAATCTTCATTAATTCTTTAGCTAGAACACACAATTTCTTACCCTCAGCTTAATTTTCATAATTTTCTTTCCCTTTTATTATCCCTCAAAATTTTAACATTCCAATGTACCATTACATTCCCTTTTCTTCATAACCACCAAATTTTTAATTGCTAAATTCACATCATTATCATTACGTGTGCCTCTCGAATTAATGAAATTACCCTAGGATCTCTTCACACTTGCCCATGTCCTCATCTTACACCATTAATTTCAAGACAATCATTAAAAATTTAGTATTTTCCATGTGTCCCACATCACTGGGGACGAGATATCGCGTCCCATGTGATATTGCGTACGCGATGTATCGTACGCAATATCGCATCCTATTTACCTATAAATAGGAACCCCTGCAACAACACTTAGCATCATTTTGCCATTTACGCGGGGGGAATTTTTGAAATTTTTCTCTACAACTTGTGTTTGCGTGACCATCACTTTTTCACTCAAATGTTGCGCGCTGGTGCTCCGATTTTAATTCCGTTTGAACCTGTTTGAACCTAGAGCGTTCAGTTTAGTTGTGGGGGAGGGACACCTATCGAAAAGTGCCTAAATTTTTTGAAATTTATCATCGCCAAAAGGACATCAATTAGGGTAATTAATACTAACACTTAGAAAAATTGTGCCAAAAATCATATGACCTTAAGTATACCGAAAGATTAAAATGAAACCCACCTAAGCCATAGGACCTATTATTATAATTTTCAGGCACAATCACACGATAACATAAGATCTTTAATTAAAGGCATGTAGTAAGGTATAACTTAACTTTAAAAATAACCTTACTAACGTTTGGCCCGTGTGATTGCAGATGGCCCTGAAATGTGCTTAGCGAGAGGGTCCTGCTCAAGGTGAAACGAAACAACCTTGAAGAGGTGGAAGACGAGTCCCTGTTGGACAACATGTAGAACAGGAGGTGAAATCATTTAGCATCTATCAAGAAGAACCTCCTACTAGATGGTCTGGACAAGCAGAAAGAGGAGCTACTGCTGCGCCTGAACCGAGACAACAACTCACGTTGCCCCCAGAATGTGTTCAGGCTATCCATACGAAGTCCACAATTGTTGTGGTGATCGTGGAGCTTAACTTCGAACCTTTTGTAGAGTTTGCTCTTGGCTATTAGGGATCACCTTAAAGGGTCTCCCTTATGGCCTGTCCTCTCTGAGTGCGGTGCCTGGTACTTAGGTGAAACGTACCTGTTCTAGCATAATAAGGAGCAAGGCACCATGGTTAACATTTGTGGTGTGACGGTTGACTTTTCTACACAGGCAATTTCAGAAGTGTTAAACCTTCTGAATTTAGGCCCCCATGTTGCTCAGTTATCCACCCGATCAGACCCTTATGTGCAAAAAGATTGGTTAGAGAAGGCTTATGGCAGAGATAAAGCTTTTGGTGAGCTGATGACGGAAGAGCGGGTTTATTTTAAAATTGGAACCTATCACCTCTTCCCCACAAAAGGTTTGAAAAGAATATCAATGTATGCTGCGAGAGAATGTGCAGTGTTGATGGGAAATGTTAATGCTAACCTTCCCCATCTATATTTGATGGAGATCCTAAGGTGATTCGAAGAATGGAAGTCAGGGAAGATGGCACTGCCTTTTCCCTGCCTTATCAGAAAACTGTGCCGATGGGCTGGTATTCGGGGATACACAAATGACATCCTCTGAAAGGCCCGAAATGCTTCTTATGCTGAGTTATTAAAGGTGTCAGCTCCAAGAAAGAGCATTGGCAAAGAGCTGGGACCAGATGAAGAAGAAGAACAGATGACTGAATCACCTGCAACTCAACTTGCAGGACCCAGTTAACCTCTAGCCACAGGTCCTAGCCAACAACAAGAAGCAAGACCCAGCATAGGCCAGGATCAACCGCCGCCGCTGCAAGACTACAAATCGTCGATGAGCTTAGGGCCATTGCCGAGACGGTTAGTTGGGGAAGTCGTGATGACGCAAATCTCTTCCATGTCATCGATGATGCCAACCAGCCTACTATTTTGTTAGATCGCACAAGGGGTGAATTATCCATCCAAACAGGAGGAGGGGAAAGCATATGGTCACAACAGATCTCTGGAAACGCGGCATCTTTTCAAGTGCAGTTAGAGACTAGTGAAGGGGCCACTATGGTAGTCATGCAACACCAGGATGCCACGGAAGCTGCTGAAGTGGTCGCTAACCACATCAAAGAATCTTTTAATGTACCTGTTGTGCCACCGATAGATCTTTCAGGAGCACGGGATGCTCAAACTCTTGCCGAAACCTCAATGACTCCTGCGGAACATGAGGATGCACTGGACAGATTACTTCAAACAGGATAAGTTTTGACGTCTCTTTTTGACATCCCCCAGGATGTAATAGCAATTCAATCAGACCTCATTTCCACAAAGGGAAAGCTGGTCATATCCAAAGTAAAGGCAGAGCATGCTGAAGCTGAAGTGCAGAAATTACAAGAGCAGCTCATAGCCTTACAAGCAGCACAACGAGATCCTTTGCAATTTGTTCCAGCAGACTAGCTAGACAATTTCAGAATCAAGAAATTAATAAAGTTAATTGCAGAAAATAAGAAGGTGGTAGGAGAAAAGGAGACGGCCACTTGGGATGCCTCCGAAGCTCAAGCGCAAACTCATGCGCATCTTAAGGCACTCAAGGCCTTAGAAGAAGAGAACAAGCAGTTGGTTGCTGATAACTTTCGGTTGACTTCTGTGGAGAAACAAAAGAATGTTCTCAATGAACACCTTCATCAGTTACGAGAATAGTTCATTCAGGTCAACCGAGATGTAAGCCATTTAGCCAGAGAAAATTGAACCCTCTCAATGGAGGAGGTACGTGCTGTTCATCAAAAATCAGCCATCGAGATCAGCGCATGACAGAATGAGGCTAAACGACATGAGAAGCTGAAGGAGCATTTCCATGATCAGGTGGGGATGTACAAACAAATCCTAGAGAAGGGGATCCATATGGCCAAGGCTCAAATCAACAACATCAGTGCTCAGCACACTGATTGGAGGGCCATATTGGACACTTACGCCTTCGCCCACCAAGCGAAAATTAAGAACCGGGACCTGCAGATCCAAGACTTGACAGAGTATATGGGGTTGGCAAACCTTAGATATGCCAACCTGACCATGTTAACAGTAGGACGCTCGAGGTCAAAGCTCGAGCAGTAGGTAGCTTCCACCCATATCAAATATGAAGCAAAATTTGCAGAGCGCAAGAAGCTCGTTGAGAAACTAGATATCACAAATTCTGAACTTGCGATGGTAAAAGAAAGCTACCAGGGACAAAAAGATGTGGCAACCGACTTGGCTCGACGGCTAACAGAGCTCCATGAATACAAAGATAAAGCTAGAGCCTATGAAGAGGAACGAAGGGTGTTCGTGGCATGGTACGTCAAGGCTAACCAGATGTTCCTGTAACTACCCTGTCCGTGGGAGGTGCCGACTCCGTCAAACATCAGAACATTAGCATGGACAACACAAGATCCTCAAATTGAAGAGGAGAAGCTCCAGGCCATTCTTTAGCGTCGTCAACCTTCCAAGCTTGGAGCACGTGACAAGGGGAAAGCACCCATGGAGGAGCCACCGCCACCAGGAACTACATGAGTTCCACATTTTTGTAGTTGTAGTATTTTTTCTCTATGTTGTGTCTTTCCACACTGTGGCATTAGTCCATTTCTTTTTCCAGTTAATAATCCCATACCTATCCAATGTGTAATCAATGAAGCTTGTCCTCCTTGTAACTCGAGGACGAGTTTTTATTCAGTTGTGGGGGTATGATAAGACGCGATTCGCATAGGCCGCGATATCGCATCTGCCACAATATCGCATCCCCCGTGATATCGCATACGCGATATCGCGTCTTCCCTTGCGATATCGCGTACGCAATATCGCAGTGCACCACCATATCTATAAATAAGAGGCGGCTCTCCCTCGTTTCGGATCCTAGTTTTAGAGTAGCGAAGCTCTGGCAGTTTGATCCCTCTAGAGTTAGATTTTTTTCCCGTGTATGCCCGTAATGTGGTGAATGTAATTGTATGGTGTCTTTATTCGAGTGTGCCATACTTGGACACGCACATGATCGGCAATAAAGATCGAGATTACTTCATCATTGCAGCATTCACTTTGTTATTTATTTATTTAATGTTATTTACTGTTTTCTCTCTCTCACCCTTAAACTCCTAGAACGCGGAACGAGTACGACTTGATTACGAGCATTTAAGTGTGACTGCTTGGTAGCCCAGTGGTGTAGCTAGGATCTACGCTTGGTACCCATTGGCGTATTTGGGATCTGTGCTTGGTAATCCCAGTGGCGTACCTAGGATCTATGCTTGGTAGTCCTAGTGTTAGTCGTGCACGAGGTCCAAGATGTGTACGGTTAATCAAGGAATCTGTTACTCATCGCACTTAGGCTAGATTAGATTTTCTTACCCTTTTCCTCCTAGCTTAGTTTAGTTAATATTATTTTCCATGCCTTCAAGAGTAGCATAGATTAGGAAACACATCATACACCTCATCTGGACTAAACCATACGTGACAAATGCAATACTAGTCCAGGTGGGAAGACAGCGAACTGTGACCTAAGGATAACTGTCTAGGTGCCACAACTAGTCCATCTGCGAAGTTCGACCGGATCGCGCGTGCGACGTTCGTTTCGTATGGTTGAGTGTAGGGATATGTCGCCACTCATCACTTGTGTACGACAATAAAGATGAACTTTGTGATAAACCTTGCAGCATCCATAATAGATTAATTAATGTTAATTGCAATTATTTAATACTTTCCTTAGTTAATTAATGTTCTCTCTCTTACCCTATAACTCTCATAAGTAAGCACACTCAGTTCGATTACTTTGAGCATGTGTGTAACACTTGGTAACCTAGTAACGATTAGCGTTTGATAATCCCTGCAATGTTGCACTGGTTCAGGATGTGTGCGGCAAGTGAAAACAGATGCTAGTGTTAGGACTAGTTAAAGCATAGTTGAGTAGTTAAATTAAACTAGTTACTTAGCTATCTCTCTCCTCCCTTTGTAGCAGCAGGCCATAAAACATAAAAATATATAAAAATCATATACCTCAAGTTTACTTAACCATACAATCATGCTATACAAGTAAGCTTGGGAAGACAACAATTAACTAACCCGTCCTTGTTTCACAAAAGCGCATAAGCACTTAGTCCTTGGAATTCGACTAGATCATGTGTGGACGCTCGTATTCGTATAGTTGAGTGTAGGGATACCTCGCCGCTCATCAATTTCCTTACACATTCCCCCAAAGTTCTAAAATACTATTGTTTCACTATTTTGCAAACCGTTCTTCAATATTCTAGTTATAAAATCATGGAACTTCCTCATGAAACAATCTTCATCATGAGTTGCCAACATCACTTCTTGTAGTATTTACCCAACGAGAATTCACAAAGATTATGATTGGAGGTTATAAATTGATAAATAACTTCAATTTCGAAAAACATCAACTATAGTTTGAAAAGCATAATATAATATTGTGTTTGTCTATTCACTTTGAATTCATTGGGCTTGAAAAGCTTATAGATTTCTTCTTGATGTTTCTAAAATTTACTTTTTCAAAAAAATTTTGAGTTTCTTTTATTTGCTTCTAATATTTATTTACGAGACTAAGATCTTATACAACACAATCATAAAGAATAGTTGGTTGGATAATAGTATACTAAAATTACTTTTGAAAATCCTAAGTTGGAATAAATTCTCTTTTACATTTGCTTTTTGAGACAAGACTTTCATATCACTTGTAACTTTTAGAGTAATGCATTGATCCTATTTGTAATTGCAACAACATTTTGGGCTAAGATACTTATAAGATGAAGTTTATGTCTATTTATTTATTTGCTATATTGAAATTGTATGTGCTATTACATGTGTCACAAATCATAATTTAGGTTTTCTATATATTTTATTCCTAAATGCTAACAAAGGTTATTAATAGTACTAAACATTTATTGCAACACTTGCATTGAGTTTGAATTTAAGAGAATATTACAAGCATAAAGAAAGAGTCTAACATAACTACTTCCAATTGTAAGTACAAATTGTGTTAGTATTTTATGCATCAATTATTCAAGTTCCTCAATAAAAAGCTTAAATAAAGTAGTAAAATCTTTTATTTTTGCCAATGAAACTGTTAAATAAAATTGTTTTGCCCATTGATAAACTAAACGCATACCTATACATAAAGCTTTTAAAGGATTGATAATAGCCTATCCTAGAAATTAAATTTTTAAAATGTCTTTATATTTTCTTGTATGAACCTTTTGGTTTACTAATAAAATATTTATTTAAAAGCAATAAGATATTAACTAGTAAAACACAACTTACTAAATATTAAGAAAATACTGTCATAATAAATAAGAAGAAAGATTTACATAAGTTATATGCAAAATCTAATAGCATGTGAAGCTTGACCATCATCCATCATTCCTCACCATTTTTATGCAACATGCAACTATCTAGTAAATATATATTAAAATTAAGTTGTTGACTTATTGTTTCCACAATAATGCATATAAGTAGACACCTTGATACAATAGAAAACGACAAATAGCAACTTAATCACCAATGACATTCATGAGGGGGATTAATGTTGCAGAAATTAGAAAATATTTAACTATTGCATGAGTCAGGGAATTAAGGGTCAAACATACCACCAAACTTGGATGCAAATCAATTAATGAGGGAACACTCCTTGATAAACCATGCGTCAAATAATAAGGGAATCAACTTGATGAAGCACAAAGTGTATATCGATATGAATGATTTGATGAATGCGTAGTGTTGTTAATATTTAATTTTTTATTTTTTTAAAAGATACTATGTGTTATGTATGTTTGGCTCAAAGGTAGTACCTAGGAGGGTTATGGTATTAGGCTTTGAACCTAATACAATGTGTGAGCCAACAAGCTAAAGTATGAATAATTAGCAATATACAATTATCCTTCTCCCAGCCACTATCTTCATATCTTAATATTTGTTATTCTTTCAAATATTTAATCTTACAAATTAATTAGCTTGTTAGTTTTACATGTTGAAGCAAAAGTTATGCAAAATGATACCATATAACATTTGGTGAAAAATATAAAAATGTGGAATTCAAAAAATAAATTCAATAAAAAAGATACCAATTAAATTTTACAAAATATGATATATATTGTACTAAGGGGTGTAGCACAATAGTGAAAATGTTTACATCTCATAAGTGAGGTTATGAGGTCAATACTTATTTTTGCTTGTAGTGTGGCTGCCCTTGAGAATGTAAGGCCTACCTTCTTATTACACTCTTGTAGTATGTAATATCTTTATTGTAGAGTAGCCTTGTGGTAGGACATTAACTCTTTATCAGTTTTGCTTTCGCTACTTTCTTATTGCACTCATATAGTAGGTCATATCTACTCTATTGTATGGGTATGCCACCTATGATTCACTGTACTTTGTGTAACCATCTATCATACAACCTTGTTGTAGAGTATCCTAGCTTGTGGTGCAACATTGATTTTTATATTATTTAACACTTGATTGGAATAGTAGCTTAGAGATAGTGAGCTTTTGCATCTAATTTATTATATTCAATGTGATGTCAATAAAATTGTTTCTTGCCTTCTACATTAGATCACACTTGTGTTAAAACCTTCTACTTAACCACTTAGCAAATATAATTGGGATTTTATTGTAGTTTTTCCTAAGAAATATTTTATTTTCTCAACCCTTGCATTCCATGAAAATACCAATCATGGTCTTGTGAATACTTAAGAATTTCTCTAAAGAATTTGTCTTGCCCTGAAATATGCAAGATATGAGTGTATATAATAAATTAGCACAAGGCTTTTGCTTTTAAAAGTAATAAATCACATTTACATAGTAACTATAAGGTGTTTGCATCTTCACCTTTAATTCATCAAGAAGAAAAGTTTTTTGCACTCTTTCAATATCTTTCCAAAGATTAGTACTAAATCCAACTCCCCAAATAACAAATCAATACAATACAATAGGATAGATGATAGTTTGAAAATTTTGTTTTCTAGCCTTGTAAGATGAGAGTCCTAAATCTTTGCACTTGCTTTGGAATGCATACAAAGCCTTGAAACCTCTTGCTATTCTTTCTTTGATGTACTTCCCCCACTTATAATTGTTCATATCAATGAGACCAAATGTATAAAAGGATCTACAATTTGCACATTAATACTTCCAAAATGGAAGTTACAATAGGTATTTCTTATACCCTAGATCATCAATTTGGTTTTATCCATATTCACTTAAAAAGACTAGATGAGGGATAACAATTTTTTAAGATATGCCACATATTTTGCATCTCTTATGTAGTAGTGGAGATCAAGGTAGCATCATTTGTATATAAAAGAAGAGATTAACTATTTGGAATCCAATTTTGGTAGCATGACTGTCTTGCTTGTTGCATAACCAATTATGCATTTCATCAATAAAGATACCAAAAATAGTTGGAGAAAATGAACAACCTTCCTTAACTCCAATTTTGCTTTGGAATTGAATTTTTTTCTCTGAATTACCATATGTAATTTCAATAATCACTTCCTTGTACAATCTTTGAGTTATTGCAACCAATTTTGAAGGTAGGCCAATTGTTTTAAGTTCAACCATAAATTTGTGTAAACTAGTGAATCATATGTTTTTGCAAAATCAACAGAACAAATAAAAACTTTTTTGTTAGGCTTTTGTTGCAAATTCCATGCTAAGAGTAACTAAGTAATTAATAGTGGAATGATTTTGTGTAAAACCTATATAACACCTCATACATAATTAGCTTCAACCGAAGAAATGATTCTCTCAACAATATATATTAATAAAGAGATAACTATTGATTTGCTATCTTCTTATTGCACTCGTACTAGTGTTGTATACTCTCCGGTGTGTAGCACGTGTACCTAATATATCACCCTTAGTAAACGATAACAGTCACTAAATATGTGATATTTAGTTTGCTTTATCGCCTTCTTATTTCCTATTTCTTTAGGGGGATGTTCCGTGTTCGAATCAGCAACATCAGTTTTATTAGGATTGGTTTGGATTGCATGAGCAATGCAAAATAGACCGAATCGTATTCCGTATTGGAGACTTCACGTGCGCAGACCAAATCCAGGAACGCAAGAATCACCATAACGACCGATGACGAAGATTTCCCAAACATTAGCCACCAGCAAGGATTTCCAGGTTTCTTATAGTGATCAACCGTGACGGGTGGTCTCCTGGTTTTCATGAAACATCACAGCAAATTCAATTCCAATTACCAGCGCTTTCGTTGCTAACATCACACATTTTAAACTGAAACTATTGAAGCCTTTTGTTGCCTCCATAGAGAAAGTTACTGATAAATGAGATTTTAACTGTGATATGCCAAATGCAACCATACTTAACCTCGCTGGAAGCTTCCATCAAGGTTTGGACATGGTATTCCATCTATCAAGCCAGGTTTGCTTCTTTTACCATTCAGTGCACGAATTTCCTGCACGTCGAATACTAATAATTAAAAACTTTCGGGACAATTTTGGGTTTGCAAGTTATTTTTCATGCACAAAATAGTATTGCAGGCGAAGACACAAGACCCTTACTAGCCAAGTGTTATCTACAAATGTTACACAAGTTTTGTTGTAGTTGTGAATGGGTAAACACGAATTACATAGTTTGTGGACAATGAGTTCATATAAGTGTATTCATGAAGTAAAGTGGATGACAAGTTGTGTCGTGTAAAGATGTTGACAAGTGTAAGCATATGCTAAGATTTAAAAGAATCAAGTTTCATGAACCAGCTTGGAAAAATGGTTAGGAATAGAGTAATTATGAATATATAAGTTAATGATACATTGTCTGTTGTGTTTAACTCACATAATAAATGCTTGGATATCATGAAGTGTAACTATAAAAATATATAATACAACATTTGTTAAATACTCATATAATTAAAAATATCTTTATATTAAATTGTGTATGAGACATAAAAATAAACTCTAATACTTACTTTGGGATGAAGCTATAATATATATAGTTTTAGTAACAAATGGGAATGTGGAGCTTGTATTGATTCGATTTGAACTTAAAACTCTTTTTTATTACTTGCTTTTGTGTGTTTGAAACTAGATCCACTTGATCTTGTCTTCTCGACCTATATTCATTTGGCCCCATATTTAGATATCTCTATATGTCTTTGGTGTAAATATTTTTTAAAAAGAAGTTTTGACACCCCCACCCTTGATAGCCTTGTATTATCTTTATTTTTTATGAAAATTAGAGTCACGAGTTAAAGAGTCATATTTTATAAAAGAATAAAATAAAAGTATTTCATGAGAAAATGTACATCACACTTAGATGAATGCTGAATGTTACCAAAAGAGATAAACTACACAATAAAAACATTAGAGGATGACTTGAAGTGGCTTCTATTTCAAATAAGTTATAGGAATGACACCTTAGATGGTTTGGACATGTGCAAAGAAGATCAAGAGCGAGCCTATAAAAAAAGGTTGCCACATCACTGCTCCAAGAAAGCCAACCACATTTTGTTGGCACAAGGCTAGGATGATGGTGATGATGAGAAAATATACATTAAAATGACCTCAAACACTCAATGGTGACATATTAGCCTAGTGGTAAAACTCTTGATTTGGATGCTCCAAGTGATGGGTTAGACGGATTGCATGGAAGGAGGCTTCTAACCTCTATGGTTTGTGATAAAACCTTTAATGTTATTGGCTATGATATCCTATTTACAATATTGTAGATGCGATATCATAATTTAATATACAATGTCATATATATGATGTATTGGGTCATGGTCATGCCTATAAATACGAGCCCATTATTATGTTAAAATACATGTTTAACCAACCCTTAGTGAAATTATTATAGGTTTGTTAGTTGTGAATGCCCTCAGTGTGGTGAATTACAGTTGTACAAAATCTTTATTTGAGTAGATTATTCCTAAACACAAGTCCAATAGGCTAGAATAGCTATATATTCTAATTGTCATTAGTGAATAAAATTCATACATGTTTTCATGATGTTTATAGTTAGTATATTTAGAGTGACGTAACATTAATTGATCATATACCTCACTAAGAGTTGAACCATACATAATGAAATACTTTTTTATTATGGATTACAATATTGTATCTACAATATACATTGTTATAGATACAATGTAGTGGACCATGGTCATGCTTATAAATACGAATCTATCGTCATGTTGAAAATAAGTTTTGGTCAACACTTAGTGAAATTCTTATAGTTTGTTTCCATAATGTTAGAGTTAACTGTGAATGCCCATAGTGTGGTGAATTACAATTGTATGACATTTTTATTCAAGTGGATCATGCTTGAACACAATTCATGAATGGCAATAAAGATTGAGATTGTTCTTCATCATTGCAACATCTCACATAGAATAGATTTACTTTTCTATGTTGTTTGCTTTTACTAAGTCATTTAATATTCTAATATTCATTACTAAGGCAGAATGAGAACGACTAGTTTCGAGCATAAAGTGTAATTGTTTGGTAACCTAGTAGTGACTTTGCTTGATTTGGTTAGTACCCCAATAATAGTTACATCAGCCTAGAACGTATACAGAAAACTAGGAATAGATACTTATCACCATAGGATATAATAGCTTTATATTTTCATTATAGTTAGAGATAGAAATTACATTCATTTTCATTGTGTTCATACTTAGCATAATTTAGAGCCAGAACATCATTTTATCAGATACTTTACTAAGAGTTAAACCATATGTTTTGTACCTCGCTAACTCTAAGTGGGAAGACAACAATCATGAATTTACTATCAACTTACTAGTATACTTACATTATATATCCATGGATTATGATTTGGTCACATGTGAACACTTGTGACTTGTACTGTTGAGTACTGTTGAGTGTTGGAGTTCTCTACCATTCATCAATATATTTTACGCTTTGATAACTCCAAGTGAAAAGATAATGATCATGAACTTATCATCAACTCACTAGTATACTTACATTATCTATCTACTGATTATGATTTGGTCACTTGTGAATAGTTGTGACTTATATGGTTGAGTGTTGAAATTCTCATCCCTAATCATTGGTGCCATTGTTAGGGATGTGTCAATGTTTGCTGGTTAGTTGATTTTACCATAGTTCGCTATATCAAGTATTTTCAAGTTTATCTTTCAACACTTAGAATAATTTCTAAAACACGTGCTTAAGCATTAATTGACTTAAAATGACTTCTACACATAAAGTGAAATCTCTACTTACTATTGATCTTAATGAAATGAATGTTAAAAATTATAGTGAAGATAACTGGAGTGAACAAATGCAAACTAGAATATCATACATTCATGCTAATCCATATTACTCTAACTTTACATTCAATTTTCACTAGGATGAATAGTTTAGAAAGACTTACAAGGCAACATTGTCTTACCATGAGATTTTTCAACACCATCTATGCTTCAAGTAGTTCTACTAATATTAAGTATTGGCCATGCATAGGAAGGGTACTAAGTTACTAAAAATATGACAATGCCATACCAACCAATAGAGGCTCAAGATATAAGAGATGCTATCATGATGACAAGATATGAATAAGAGAAAAGAAAAAGGACACCATAGATAATCATCCTCACAAAAAAGAAAGATATACCAAGTCTCATCATCCTCAAAGATCTAACTCTTATTCCCCTATTTCATATACTGAAGTTCATGTAAAGTTAAAATTACATTCACCTCTTGTAAAGACTCCTTGAAGATATGAGGTAAACTCTAGACTTAAGAGGAAATCAAGGCTCAAGGTCCCCATTAGATTTAGAAGAGATAAAATAAGAAGTCATAATAGAAGAACCAACTAGCACCATTCTCCAAGTTCTCCATCCTCTTTATCATACTTACCAATAGACTCTGACAAGGAAGAATGCAAAGCAAGGGATTATGACAGGAAGAGAAGAAGGAATCATAATAAATACACCAACAAAAGAAGGCATCCTAATGACAAAGAAGATGATGAAGAAGACAAGAAAAAAAAATCAAGGAATGAGATAAGAGAATGTTGTGGGAATCGAAGGTATCATCACTATAGTAGAGATTATGAATCTAATGATTATGAAGAACCTATATTGACCACTCAAAATATGATTAATATTAGAGAACTAGTCTACATGCCAACTAGGCACCTAAGGGATAGTTGCATCAAGTGACTTGATATAAATAACATTTCAAAGTTTAAAGAACAATACAATGCAGATATATAACACTACCTTCATGCATTCCATGATGTCTACATTCTTCATAATATAGAAAATGATTGGTAGAAATTAAAGTTGTTTCTCAAAACACTTATTAAAGAGGAGAAAAGTTAGTACATATTTTTAGAATTAGAATTAATCAAAAGATGGAGGGTCATGTTAGAGCTCTTCAATGATAAATATCAAACATATTCATCTAATTAGTAAAGTTTACATTAGAGCTCTTCATCTAATGAATCATAATTTATTAGATGAAAATTGATTACTAGTCCAAATGAGTAATGAAATTCATAAGAAGTACTTCAAGTGCTGACATGATGATAGGATTAAGTAAGTTTCTATCAAAGCTAGAGATAGAATTTTTTACTACAATCCAAATCATGTGATTTAAAAGACTAAGTTTTAGACTTTTTGGAAAGTATCCTATATAGTTCATGTCATGTATCAATCTGGCATCATGTAAATCTATCACCTTACTAACCCATAGAAACTAATTCTTGTTAATATTCAACAAGTCAATGCATTCCATAACTTTTCATCATCAAGGGACCCTACCATGAATCCTTTTTAGACCATCTCTCATTTTATCTTTTTATCTCCTTCTTAAACAATACTCATGGAGTAGTTACTTCTTATCCTTAGACATTGTAAGATCTTTTTAGATTTTTTCCTTCATTTTTGGCATTCTTACAATTTTTCTAAATTCTTGGTATTCCCTAAATTCTTTAATATCTTCACTATTCTTTAATATCTTCAAAATTCTTATCATATTTCTAATTCTTTATATGTTTCTCTATTGTTCTATATCTTTGATTCTTTATACAAATTTTCCCTTCTTGATGCACATTTCTTGTTGATTGTTGTTGTTAAAGTTGTTCAATAAAGTATCAAGTAACAAGTAAGATGTAGTTGAATGGTAAGAATTTCATCCTATGTTATTAAATCATTAAAGGACTAATTATCTCTACAATGAGACCACATCATCCATACACTCATTTCCAATAGTAAAAGGTTCTTACCATGGACACAATAACATTCTCATTACAAATAAACTAAGATAAACTTATGGTCATTATGCCTTGATGGAAAGGTGAAGAACCAAGAGGAAATGAAAGGGTGTGACATCAAGGGGATTTTTGGATTCTCTAAAGCTTCTACTATGAGTCTCATTACGCTGTCAAGTTGTACCATTTTCTTATGTCCTAACATCAAAATGGAAGTGTGTCTTAAAATAAGTGATGCCTTGTCATGTTCCTAGAAAGATATATTACTTGTGTTTGAAGGTTGATATAGTGGTTATATAATAAATTTACATATTAAAAATTCTTGTGGGTACACTAGAAAGATATGTTACTCATGCTTGAAGGTAGAATACTTCTCATGAATCTAAAAAGGTTTCTTTGACTCACGTTGATTACGGATTAGAAAGACATGTTACCCATACCTGAAGGCACTCCTCTATTTATTGGTTAAGTCTCCTTTAAAATAGACTTCTTAATTAATAATCTACTTCATTTTTCCTCATCACCAATGATGATATGTGGGTACCCCATATGCCCAACCATATGAATCATAAGTGTTAACACATGATCTAGTTGAATTTTGTGGATGGGACTAGTTGTGGCATCTAGATTGTTAAACATTGATCACATGAGACTATCTTCCCACTTGGACTAGTGGTAACTTTGTTATGTATGGTTTAGTTCAAAGTGAGGCATATGATAGTTGATGTTGTTGCAGCCTTAGGCTAATCTTAACAAGAACATAGAAATTAAGTATTTAATCTAATTAACAACAGGAAGATAAAGTCTAAACTAGCCAAATGGTGATGAGCGTCTATTCCCAATGTACTGTACAAGTCTTGAATTAATGTATCTACTACTAGGATTACCAAGCGTTATGCTACTGGGCAAACCAAACAATAATGTTGTTGGGATTACCAAGCAACTATGTGTTTATGCTCAAAATTGGTTGTGCTTATTTTGCCAATTAATTAATGTGCATGGAATCATAAATATTAACTAAGTACATGGAAAGTAAATCACATTAAAGATAAATCTATTTTAAGTCAAAGTGCTGCAATGAATATGAATCAATCTTGATCTTATTGCCATTCATGGAATGTGTCCAGGTATAGTGCCACTCAAATAAGATGTCATACAACTAACTCAAATTCACACTACAAGCAATCATTGACTATTTCTTAAAACCACAAAATGTAATTACAAGAGTTTAGCTATAGAATGATTGAAAGGTTGCCAATACATGGTAGGAGCATGTGCATTTATAGGCAAAAATAGACACTACGTCAATGCGCACATGTTAATGTGTCAACACATGCGTTAACAAGAATGTGTCAATGAGGCTGCGTTAATGCATACCCATTGATGTAGCTAGATATCACATCTATGACATCACAGATGAAATGTAGCATCTACAATGTAGCAACCAACTTAGATGCATCAATAGGGATGCTACAACACATATGTGATGTATCTACGATATCTTAGCCATCTGATGCTTCATCAGCCAAGTAATGATATGTTTTGCAACTGTGATGGCCTTATGATTATAAGTTTTAGGATGATACAATGTGATGTTACTAGTAAGTGATATGAACATGGATTGGATCCTAGATAGATGGGATGATGATTGCTTTAATTATGCAACACATACAAAATTCATTATGCTTATGATAAGACACTTCACATCCTATTTTCTGTGATCCCTGCAATTACCATTCCACATCACTATTATATATAATTATAATTTAATAATTTTTTGTAACATAATGTTACCTTTTTATTGGATTAATACTAACATGTATGTTTTGGAAGACATCTATGATTTACATTCAACTCCTTTAGTACCCATGAATACTTGTAGGTGTAGTTATATAAGGACATTAAGGGCATGAGCCTACTTTGGAGAGGACCCACTTATATAACTCTTGTATTATATACTTGACAACCAACTCTACATCATCTTATACCTCCCAAATACTTTATCAGTAATCACCACTTCTAGACATACCCATATTTTTTTGTAAACATAGCAATTTTTTATCAAATCACACCTTTAACTTTAGTTGATTTACCTTGTCCAAACTCCTTTCTTAACATCAATTTGACAACAAAATACCATATTTTAGACATCATCTATGATCAAGAGCCCTTTAAATTTCCTTAACACCTTCTAGACTAGCCAATTCATCAATTTCTCTCTCTCAAAATTTGTAAACATTTTGAAAATTTCAAGGTTGTATTGTAGATCCAATATCACATATCTTGTGATATGCAACTACGATACCATATCTACAATGTTTTGTATATAAAAACTATACATACACATGAATTGTTAAGAAAATTTTAATTTCTACCATTTCATGCAAAGGGAGCTTATGTAATTTTTTTCATAAGATAACCTTTCAAGTTTCATATCTTCATTACCAGACATCCAATTTGAATTGTTTCTAAACCATCTTGCTTTTGGAGTAAGCAACTCAATTATGGGGGAGAATATCTGTGAATAATCTTGTGAATTTTCCCTAACACTCAAAAGATCAATTAAGGGTAAGTATTTTGAACTATAACACATAACAATAAGATTTTAATCTAATTTAAGCCAATAAACTAACAAACTTCTCTCCAAATAATAATTTGACATTTTTAAACAATAAATCAGGGATAAGTGATAGGTCATTCAAGTTAAAAAATTTTCTGATTATTAGGAAAATTGTTTAATTAAGGATTTTTCCAAAATAAGGCTTTTTCTAAATTAATAAAATTTCAAATACTACAATCCAAATTAAAAATAAGATTGACTATGTCTAACATATCTACTTAAAATTCAAAATCCAATGGAAGGCTATGGATCATTAGGATTTTTTTTTGAAATTTTTAGATAATCCTAATATTTCTTATGTTACGCCCAACCATATGAATCACTAGTGTTCACTCGATCGAATTCCATAGACTTTAGCTCTCTAAGTACACTAATTTCTAAGAAGTGAATTTAACCATTGTAACCATTGTCTTCTGAGTCCCACTTGTGAATTGCAAGTGTATGGTTAAGTGTAATTGAGGCATATAATTTTTATTATTTTGTCTTTTATGGTTTAATCACCTAAGTGTTGAAAACAAGGTAAATTTAATGTGCAATTAATATAATTAATTTAGCAACTAACTAACACTTAACTAATCCTAACATAGGCATCCATTCCTCCTTTCCATACACATCCTAAACACATTATAGCACCACTAGGTTACCAAGCATTAACTGCTACTGGGGTTACCAAGTGTTAAACATAGGCTCAAAGTGGTCATGCTTATGCGTTGCTATGTAGTTGATATTAATTGCCTAGTTATAATTCATTAAGCTATATTACATGAATATTAAATGCACAAAAAAGCATTAATCTATTCCAAGTGATGCAAGGTTTGATAAAAAAAGCTCATCTTTATTGCCATTCATACTATTGTGCTTAGGCACATTAGTGCTCGAATAAAGATCCATACACTTCTTTGACTCCTACTGTGGGCACTCAAACAATACTCTAACTCTGGGAAAAATAAACTACAAGAGTTTTGCTAACAACTAATGGAAATATTGATGAATCATGCATCCAAGTGTTGTATTTATAGGCCAACACACATCCCGCAATATCAGATATTTGATAACGCATCTTGGGCTTCGATATTAGGGCTTGACAAAAAACAATTCATCATAACCCCATGACTGAATGAAAAATCATCCTTGAGTGAAAAAAAGGAGGAACAAGTTATTTACAAAATATTGGGAAGGTATGGGATTATTAACTAACTAATTGACACACAAACTAACTTAGACTAAAAAAGCAAACACTAAGTGCCCAAGTATACACATTTACAATCTTTTACAAAATTTGGTATTCATGACACCAAATTGAACACCTTAGAAAAAATTGACATCCAAACCCCTCTTGACAGCTTGAAAATGAGGAAGAAGATAATTCACAACAAAAAGAGGTTTTTATTGGAGAGCATTGTGAAGGAGTGCATAATTAGATGTCACTGATGGGGTGCACAAAGGATTTGATTGCAAAAATGCTTAAGGATAAAGAACTTAACTAGCCTAACTAAGAGGTATGCAAGTGGATGCTCCCTAAAGTAGGCTTAGGCCCTTAATGCCCTCACATGCCTTCAAACCAAAGAGTCCATGGACCCCATGGTTGATTAATGGTTGTGAAAAGTTAAGGATTAAATCCCATAAGAACCTACTTAAGAATTTTGACACATCAAACTAAGACATTGAACAAAACCATGAAACATTGATAGTGAGGTGAATTATGGGAAGCAATAGCAAATGAAATTGCCTATAGGGAGTTTTTAGGTTGAGTGGTAGGTCCAAAGGGCATCATTGAGTTTCATGCTCTAGTCTCTCCTATATTTGCTAACTGTTCTTATTAAGATCTTAGTTATCTCCCTATTTGTATCCTCATCTTGACTATTAGCTTGGGGGTGATAGGGTGTTGATAGTTTATGCTTAACAACTAAGCATGCTTTCAAAAGGTACTGCCTATAAAGTGAGTATCATTGTCAGAAATAAGTGCATGTGGCACACCAAACCTGTTTACAACATGTTGTTATATAAACCAAGTAGCTGTAGAAGATGTACAATCAGTGATAGCTATTTCTTCTACCCATTTCATACAATAGTTAACAATGACTATGATGTATGCCTTTCCATTTGACATGGGTGTGATGGAATCCATGAAGTTAATGTCCTATATGTTGAAGGGATCCATTGCTAAGGTTTCTCCATTCAAGCAGTCATCCCACCATCATGTTGACAACAATCACAAGAGTGGATGAAGTGTGAGCATCCTTGAAGAGTGTTGGCCAATAATACCTTGCCACTAGGATCTTAATGGTCATGTGTCTCTTAGCATAGTGGCTTCCACAAGGGCCCTCATGAGCATCCTCAAGGATGTGTGGTTGGTCAACATTAAGAGCACACCAATGAACTAGGCCATTAGTGCATACCTTGTAAAGGTGTCCATCGATCTTTATGAAGCGTTTCACCTAGTGAAGAAACTATTGTTTCTTCCTTTCATCTAACTCTTGTGGCATCTCCTAAGTGAGGATGCCATCCTACTATGTAGGTTCATTGGGTACTTATTCATTTATAGCACTAACAAAGAGGATTTCATTAGGAAATTGATCAAAAAGCAGGCTCTCCTTCTCTTTGTTATCCCATTGCAATTGAGATAAGTGGTTAGCAATCACATTCTTGGTTCCCTTTTGATCTACCATTGTGAGATCAAATTCCTATAAGATCACAAGCCACTGTATGACAAAGGGGCTCACCATCAGTTTGTTCATAGGAAGTAGATTGCATTGTGGTTTTTGTGCACGAACACCTTGTACCCAAAAACATAGTGCCTGAATTTTCTTAAGGCATACACCACTACCATTAATTTTTTCTCTATTATGGTGTAGTTCAGCTGTGCACCCACAATGTTGCAGCTTGCGCAATGGATGTAGTATGGATATTTTTGATCATCCAACTACATGAGCACAACTTCATAAGCATAATTTGATGCATCTATCATAATGTGGAATGGTCTAGACCAATCAGGTGCTTGTAGAATTGGAGTTTCTACAAGCTTTTTCTTGAGTTTCTGCAATGCCTTCTTGCATTCCTTAGTCTAGATGAATGGAACATAATTTCTTTATTAGCTCCACCAACAGTTTAACAATTTTAGAGAAATCCTCTATGAATCATTAGTAGTAGCTAGTGTGACTAAGGAATTACTAAACATCTTTGACAATTTTCGGTTGGTGGGTTATTCCTTGGATGACCCTTATTTTTTTAGGATCCACCTCAATCCCTACTTATGATATTCTATGCCCTAAGACAATGCCCTCCTGGACCATCAGATGGCTCTTTTGTCAATTGCACTAAAGATTGATCTCTGTACATCTTTTCAGCACTTGCTTAAGGAGATCCAGGGCTTGCTCAAATGTAGCACCATAGGTGGAGAATTCATCCATGAAGACTTCCACCTAGCTACCAATTTGTTGTTCAAAGATGCTTAGGATAAGGCATTGAGAAGTTGTAGGGGCATTGCACATAGCAAATGCCATATTTCTATATGAAAAAGTTTCCTAGGAACTTGTGAATGTTGTTTTGGCATGATCTTCGGGTGTAATTTGAATTTGGTTATAACCACTATAACCATCTGGAAAGTTGTAGTAGCAATGTCTAGAGATAGTGTTTAACATATAATCCACAAATGGCAATGGAAAATGATCTTTATACAGTACCATTTTCAATAGCCTGTAGTTGATACAGATCCTCCACTTGTCACCTTTCTTTGGCATGATCACAAGTGGGCTAACCAATTCACTATCTGCAATGGGATAGATCAAGCCTACCTGGAGGAGTTGTTCAACCTCTTCCTTAATGATTTACTTCAATTTGGGGTTCAACCACCATTACGTTTTTCTCCTTGGCTTTATGAAAGGATCAATATAGATGTAGTGCTAGCATATCCTAGGATCAATTCCAATGAGTTTAGGATATGACCAAGTAAAGGCTATTGACCATTCATTAACCACCTTCAACAACTTCTCTTTTTGTTCAGGAGCAAGGTTGACATTAATTATCATCAACTTTCCATTGTTTAGCAAAGCATATTCCATGTTAGTAGGTAGAGTTTTCAACTCTAGGGGCTCCTGCTTAAAGCTCTCAGAGATCTCCAACTCCCCCTAATAAGTTTCATCAGGTTCATCAGAGAGTTGGAGATGAACTTGCTCTAGTTCATGCCTTCAACATAGGCACTTGTAAAGCCCTTAGTTGGTTTCATGCAAAGTGTTAAGCTATTATCAGGAATAGCTGTCAACCATTGGGTGTCTTCCTATTTTGTGGCTGTTGCGTATAGGAACATTTGAATTTTAGATACATTTGCACATTGCTTACATGCTATGATGGATGTACTTTTCACAAACCATAGTTTATGCACACAGTTGCATCCTATATCATTGTATGCAATGCATGGAACTCTCTTCTTTTCAAATTTTCCAAATGCATTTTCCTTAGAAATCTTTAGGAAGAGGTCTCTGATTCCTAGTCATGCATTAATGATGCTCAACCAAGCCCTTCCCATGATAATTGGAAAGTCCCCTTGGTAGTTATTAAAATGGATTACAAGGAAGTTAACAGGATAGGACCACCCACAGATAATGGTCGCAATGTCCTCCACTAGCCCCAAAGGAATAATGAAGGACTAATCTATCAACTTAAGATGAATGTTGCTCTTCTTGGGTGGAGGTAGGTTCCAGGCTTTGTACATCTCATGAGAAATTAGATTTACACCAAAACCTAAGATTAGAATATCCTTTCAAGGATCATTCCCAGTGAATTGTAGGTAAATAAGGGGACTCCTAAGATTAGATCTTTTCTTGGGAATGTGACTAGCCTTAATCTAATCAATTACTGCATGCGTTAACATGATGGTATGCACTTTGGGAGGTGTTTGGTTTGAAGGGGACTTGAAGGATGTAATTGTAGAGGATGAAGGATAAGTAGGACTATCAGCTACATATGTTTATGAGGGCTTTGTAGGATTATTGATTTGGAAGAATGGTCTTTTTTAAGATTTATTTTCAGAACCACTTAACTAAGGAGCCGATTGTAAGTTAACAACCCTTGTAGCATTACGTTGTTGCAACTGGGTTGGAATTTTTCCTTGCATTAATGGAGTAGGTGGTAATTAAGTTGAAGGTGAAGGGACATGTCTAGAAGGATGATGAGGGTAGTGCGAAAATGTGGATTTCCCTCTTAGAGATTAGGCTCTATAGTATTCAGGAGGGTAGTGGTGATGTTGGAATGAAGTGTGACTAGAAGAGTCATATGGAGAAATGGGTTGCTAAACATAGTACCCGTATGGATTAGGCTACTAGTAAGGGTACTATTACCTTGGTGATGGCATCCCTCATGACTGTGGATGTTGCCACTATTGGTACTACTTATAAGGTTGTGATAGAGCTCCACTTGGATAGTAAGCTTATTGTTGGTGGAACTACCTTAGATTTCCTTGAGGATAAGGCAAAATTCTAGGTGCTTGCCTTATAGTTAATCTAGGTTTTAGAGTATACACCCCAGACCCCTACAAGTGTGACACAATCAGGCAAAATCCCTTAGGATGTTCATAGTGATAGACTCCACAACTTGCTCTACTATAGCAGCCTTGCCTTTAGCACTTTGGTAGGCATGTTCAACTTCCTTCCTTTTTCTACGATCACGATCACTAATTTGCTCTTTAGATTCCTTTGCTATTTTTAGAGTAGTTTGAAAATTTTCATCCAAAGAGTCCTACATTTTGTCTAACTTGGCCAAAATTTTAGAAATAGATTTTTAAATCAGCAAGGTCTTTCATTGCACCACCTCATCAAGTGGTGTCTATTTCTCATTGTCACAGAACCAAACGTTCCTTTTGCAGATGGAAGGATCTCAGTTATACTCCTATACACTTTTCCTTTTTCTAAAATCTTCTTCTTCTTTGGTAGTCTTCTCTATCAGCCTTTGAACTTGATGCACCCTTAATTTTGAAAGCCTCCCTTGGGCATAGATCTCAAGAGTTCTCCTTATCTCTATTTGAAGCCCATCTATGATATGGTGAAGCTACTTCTTTTGAGAATAACCATAGCCAAGACATTGGTGCAAAAGAGAATAGTACCTATCCATGTTTGTGTCCAAGGGTTCATGTGTTCCCTATTTCCAACCTTAGATCTACTTTCTCAAGTTGGGCACTTGGGAGAACATTTGATACTTGTTATTGAAGAGCTCAAGTACCATACTCCATCTACAAATTGATTTTAGCTTTAAGGAATAGTACCAACTTTCAGCTTCTTTGATTAGCATCCTTGGGAATAGCTTTAATTTTTACTATTTGTTCTCCACATTCTATAAGGCATAGACATCATGAAAGGCTGGAAGATGGTTCTATAGATCTGAGTTGTATCCTTCTTTGAACTTGAAAATGTTGTTCATATCCAACCACCTAATTCTACTATCTTTCACATGCCTTGTTGGAATTCTCATGGCCTCTACAATATTTAGCATGTTTTAAGTTTTGAGAAAAGGCTCATCATGGTCATAGCCTCTATGATGACCATGATGTCCTTTGTTGTTCCTTCTTTCATGTTGGTCGGGATCCCTTGATTACCCACACCCCTAGTCTCGACTAGTTTGGTGGGCCCTAAAATCATCTTTGTTTCATCAGTCACCTCCATCATGGTCATGTCCCGTATGGCTTCAATCGAAGCTAGTGGAGGAAGAAGAGGATGACAAAGATGAAGAGGAAGAAGGACTAACATCACTATGATGCCTACCATCCCTTCTTAGATGGTCACGGTCACGATCATCATGATGATGCCTATCCTCATCCCTGCCATGACTTCCACTTTTGGATCCCCCATGATCATGGGACTCATTCTTGCTTGAACTAGGATTGTTTATAGTGGATTATAAATTTTAGTTCAAGCCCCCTTCATAGAAACTAAGGGGAGGAGAGTTAGTAAAATGAGAACCCCTAGAGAAGGGATCCTCACTATCTTTTTGGCCCAGTAGGAACAAGGGGTTATTGAATTGTTTTCCCTTCATAGATTCATAGTGCCTCTCCTATTGCTAATCTCTTTTATGTTGTGTCTTAGTAAGATGGTAATTCCTAGAGTTGTGATCTTGCACAAGGTATTCAACATGAGGCCCCTAGATGCCCAACCTCATAAGAGTTTGTTGAAGCATTATAGGAACTAGTCGATTACATAGCAACACAATGTTTTCCTCCATGTCCCTCTACCGCATGTATTCATCCTGATGTAGGATGAAGGTAAAGTTAGGTACATACTCATCAAGATGAGTATATACCACTCGACATTGTTGGGGCATGAGTTGATTTAATCATTCATTTCTTTGATTGGATATGTGTTCGTATTTTGGTAGAGAATCATCCTTATGAGAAAGAGACAATTTTAAATTATAAGAAAAATTAATGTGCTTTTTACAATTATTATGAGTTAGAATGATTGCAACTTTAAGTTTCAATGCAATGATGTTGAATAAGTTTTACTAAGTCTAGAAAGCACACGTAACTAACTAAAGTCCCTAGTAATGGTGCCAATGATGAGTACTGAGTATACCCTATGCTCAACCATAGAAATCACTAGCATTCACTCACTAATCCAATCAAATTCCATAGACTTTAGCTCTCTAAATACAACAGTTTCTAGAAAGTGAATTTAACCATTGTAATTGTTGTCTTCTCAGTCCCACTTGTGAATTACAAGTGTATGGTTAAGTGTAATTGAGGCATTTAATTTTTATCATTTTTTCTTTCATGGTTTAATCACCTAAGTGCTAAAAATAAGGTAATTTAATGTATAATTAGTCTAATTAACCTAGCAACTAACTAACACTTAACTAATCCTAACATAGGCATCCAGTCCCACTTTCCATACACATCCTGAACACGTTATAGTGCCATTGGATTACTAAGCTTTAAGTGCTACTGGGGTTACTAAATGTTAAATGTATGCTCGAAGTGGTTGTGCTTATGTGTTGCTATTTAGCTAATATTAAATGCTTAGTTTAAATTCATTAAAGTAGATTGCATGAATATTAAATGCATAAAGAAAGCATTAATCTATTCCAAGTGCTGTAAGGTTTGATTAGAAAATCTTGTCTTTATTGTTGCTCACATTATTATGCTTAGGTACATCAGTGCTCGAATAAAGATTCGTACACTTCTTTGACTCCTACTGTGGGCATTAAGAAAATATTCTAACTCTAGGGAAAACAAATTGCAAGAGTTTTGCTAACAATTAATGGAAAGATTAATGGATCATGCATCCAAGTGTTGTATTAATATGCCATCATGCATTCCATGATATCGGATATTTGATAACGCATCTTGGGCTCCAATATTAGCGATTTGATATCAGGGCCTGAAAATGATTCATTAATTACAAATGCTATTAAAAAGGATACCTAAAGTAGGAAAATTATCACAAACTAGAGAAAAGAGGCCCAGAGGGAGAGATAGAGGGCAAGGTAGAGAACAAACACTGGCTAAGGAGAAATAAGTGCAATCTAATTTGATCAAGCAACCCACACCAACAATAAGATAGTTTGTGCAAGCAAAGGCTGTAGCACCACCTGCTCTAGAGCAAGTGTAACATCTCACAATCTTGAAAGAATGTCTAAAGGCCATCTAAGAAAAGTTTATCATGTCCACTATTATAGTGAAATTGAAGTTTGGACCATTTATAGAGTTTGCACTTGCAAAGGTGCATGAAGAGTTACAAGCATAACCCTTCTAGCCTATCATTTTAAGTAATAGTGAATTGTATTTGAGGGAGGCCTATCAATTTTAGCACAATCAGTAGGATGATGCCACTATAAAGATGGAAGGAATGATAGTGTCATATTTAGTGAAGGCTATTTCCAAAGCACTAAATTTTCCAAATGTCAGAACCAACATTGCTTAAATATCTACAAAGTTCGAGACATTTTCTAGAAACTTATAGTTATAGAGGGCATACAGAACAATAAAGAAAAAATACAATGGATTATGTACAACAAAAAGAAATTATTTGAAAATAGATATGTACCACATCTTCCCTATTAAGAGGCTTAACATAATATCCACATATGTTACTAGAGGAAGCACCATCCTAATGCAGAAATTTCAGGAAAATATGATACACTTTTGTTTCTAAAAATACAAAGGAGGTTTGAAGGGAAGAAGAGAAGGAAACTTACTCTTCCATTTCCTTGTCTCATCACAAAATTGTGGAGGTAGATAGGTATTTTAAGATATATAAAATGATATCCAAAGGAAAATCCAAAATGCATCTTATGTAAAGATTTCTAAGCCAGTGCCACCTAAGAAAGATCAAGTGCGAGATCAGAAGGCATTGAGGTTGCAGTGGAAACAACATTAGCGGTAAGCATTCTAACTACCTGAATAGAGAAAGCAGAGCCTAGTGGGTTAACCATAGTTGTAGAATAGATAGGACTAAGTACTTCACTAGAATAAAAAAATGAATATAGACCCTCCATGAGCCATCTACAAGAAATTGTAGAAACAATAGGTTGAGGTAGTAGGGTGGTGTCAGGCATGTACAAAGTCTGGGACAATCCTAGCAAACTTGTTGTATTAAGAAGACTAGACAGTGGTCAAATATCTTTGTAGGAAGAGGAGAATGATGAATGGGCCTAACAATCCTTTTAGGTAATGTTAGAAATAGGAGAAGAAGCCCTAATGGTGGTTATGTAACACTAATATGCAACATGAGCATCATAGATAATTATAGATCACATCAAGGAGTCATTCAATGTTACCATTATGCTACCAATGGATATTTCTAAAACTAAAGATGTTTAAACCTTGGCTAGAACATCAGGAAAGGAAATTATGTCCCCTGCAGAATAAAAAGATGCTTTGGATAGATTGTTCTAGATAGGCCAAGTTATGTAAAATCTTTTTAATATCCCCAACAATATCATAATAGTCTAGTCAAAATTAATGTATACAAAAAGAAAACTAGCCATAGTTGAAACAAGAATGCAATATGCTGAAACTAAAGTGCAAAAGCTACAAAAGGAATTAGCCAAATTAAGAGTTGAAAGATAAGACCCTACATAATAGATAGCACATGACCAACTATAGTAGTTCAAGAATGATCAAATTAATTAAATGGTGATCAAGCAAAAAAAAAAAATAGAGATAGAAAGGAAAAAGGTACTATGGAATGCTTCAATTGTAGATGCCTACACATACACACATGTGAAGGTAATTGTTGCACTAGAGGAAGAAAATAAAAGAATTAATTTAAAGAGTCATAAGTTGACAAGTGTGAACAAAGAAAAGAACATGCTTGAGGAGAGTATTCATTAGCTAAGGTAATAATTTATCAAAGCTAACCTAGACATGCGATAGTTAGCCCAAGAAAATATGATCTTTTCCATGAAAAAAGTATGCATGATAAGAAAAAAATAAGCTATTGAAATCAATGCGTGGTAGAACAAAGCCAAAAAGCATGGAAGGTTTAAGTAGAACTTTAGAGACTAATGAGTAGTGAGTATAGCCTATGCTCAACTGTAGAAATCACTAGTGTTCACTTAGTGGTCCAATCGTTGTACACTTTAGTTCTCTAAGTACACTGGGTTCTAGGAGGTGAAACTAACCATTACAATCGTTGTCTTTCTAGTTCCACTTGTGAAGTTCAAGGGTATGGTTCAGTGTTACTAAGTTATATGATTTTTATCATTTTCTATTTTATGAATTAAGTTGCCTAAGAATCAAGAATAAGGAATAAAGTAATTTAATTGCTAAATTAATTTAATAACTAGTTAACACTTAACTAATCTTAACATAAGCATCCATTTCCACTTGTCATACACATCCTAAACATATATAGTGCAATTGGGTTACAAATGTTAAGCATTACTGGGATTACTAAGTGTTAAATGTATGCTCAAAGTGGTTGTACTTATGTTTACTATTTAATATATATTAATTAATTAATTACTTAATCACTTAAAAACATTGAAGGAAATTGCTAAAATATTAAATGCATAAAGGAAATAATTAATCTAGTCCAAGTGCTACAAGGGTTATCAGAAAAGCTTGTCTTTATTACTGCATACACTAAAGTGCTTGGGTACAACAGTGCTTGAATAAAGATCTATATACTCTTTGACTCCTACTATGAGCACTCAAAAAATATTCTAACTTTTGAGTGGAAAAACTACTAGAGCTTTGTTACAACTATGAGACTTATGTCATAAATGTGGCACAAGATGCACATTTATAGGCAGAAACAAGGTGCCTCATTGATAGGTACATGTCAATGGATTAAACCCTACATCGATAGGGTCACATTGACGACATCCCATTGACACAACCAAATCATAATGAATCATCATATCCCCATAACTAAATGAAAAATTGTCCTTGATTTCTTTACAAAATTTGAGAAGGTATGGGATTATTAATTGACTACAAACAAACACACACACACACACACACACACACACACACACACACACACAAAACACAACAAAAACTAAGTGCCTAAGTGTACGATTTACAGTCATTACAAAATTTTTGTATCCAAGATAAAAAAATTGAATACTATGATAAAACTGACAAAAAAAACCTTCAAATGACATGAAGATGATGAAGAAGTTCAAACAGTCCTAGGTAATGATGGCTCCTAAGGCTCCAAAGAACCTTCTCCTGCTTCGGGTGCACGCAGTGGTTAAGGTAGTTGTTGTGGTTGTCCTATGGTAGTTACAACTTTTTGTGGAAGACGAAAGACATCCACTGTTCCTTCATCTTCTTATCCTTCCTTCAAGGATTATTCATAGTCCACGCTGCATGACCAATATGGATTGGAATGGAAATATTCGACAGATAGGGCATTGTATAAAATAGCTCCTTCACATTCATGAATTAGGTAGTGAACTTTTTACGTTCAATGTCAAATGGTTTGAGTGCATTCTGTACTTCTTGGTAATCATTTATCCTTTTGGCTAGGTTCTCAGTGGTTGATCATTAATTAGTGAACTTTGCTTTAAGAATCATGAGTTCCATATTTGTAGTCTCAAGCTTTAACTTGGTCTCTTTATGGTGCTAGAACTCTACCTCATACAACAAGTACGAGTCGGCCACTTGTTTTTCCAATTCAGACCACAACCTTATGGCAGTCAGCATCGTCAAGTTTGTGTACTAGAGATTGGCAAGCTTCATATACTTTTTCATCTCCTTGATTTGCAATTCTATCATGTGGATTTTTGCTTAGTTGTAGTCATTGAGCCCATCACAGATAGGCTACCAGACATCACCTCCTTCTTTGAGCTATTGGAGGGCCTCATTAATTTTTTCCTTTTCCATTTGGATGTGATTCTTATTAACTTATTTTTGTAGATCAAACTAATCTTTGTAATGGTTCTTAACTCTCTTAAATTTGAGAGCCTTGTTCTTCTAGGCAGCTATCTCTATTGCATATTTTTGGCAAAGGGCACGTGAACTTTCTCCATGGAGAGGTTTTTATTTTTTATTTCCACTCTCCTCAATTCATTGCTCACCCTAGCTAACTACTCCTACTATTGATGGATAAAATTTTCCATATGTTGTTTTTATGCATCAACATTCTACAAGTAATGATTTTCTATGATGAGGATCTCATTCTCATGGTGAGTTTGAACCAAGTCCTTTTAGATGTTGTACATTGTGGCATTGGCCAAGGATTGGTTAAAGAGTATCAACTCCTTAGCATCCTCAACTTCTTTAAGTCTTTTTTGAACCCATTAGAAAGGTTCATCTCATGTGATTGCTTAGTGGAGAAACACAAGATTAGCGAGGTGAGCTCTTAAATTAGAAACTTCTGTAGCCAAGCATTAGTTTTGCAATCCAGCTATTTCAAGTTGCCCTTCCAAGATAATGCATTTGTCCCTTGCTTGTGGCAACTTTCATTGGGTTGTAGTGATGGTATCTGGAAGGCCAAAGACATCTAGAATTGGTTACCTAGTTTCCACTAGTTAGTCTGGAAATTCCTCATGCTAGGCTATAGTCAATCTACCACTAATGGTTCCTATGGACATCTGCACATCTCTCAGTGTAAAAATGTCTGGTACAAATGCTGTAGGTACATTCAATGCTTCGGCAATTCTGTTAGCAACTACCTTGGCCATTGTCTCCTGTCCATGATGCTACATCACTAAGATGGTTGCCCCCTCATCCTCCTCTAGACACATCGACAAGGTAGCAACATTCCCAAAGATGGTTGGAAATTACTACTATTGTGAGAGAGATACAGTTACCTCTCAAGTGCTAGGATTTAACCTTATGGCCATGTGCATTCTTTGGGTTAAGAAAATTGGCCCTCCACCTTCCATCTAACTTATGATTTGGGCCACTGCGTTGAGGTGGCTCATTGCTGGTATATACACAAATGGGTCACCACTACTCGTTCTTGCTTGCTGCTGCTATTGTTGCAAGATTTTCTCTTGGAGTTCATGCATGCACTCAAGGGTAGCACGAGCCTCCAATATTTTTTCATGAGTGGGTGGTGGAGGCGATTATTGCTTCTTCTCTTCTTGAATGACTTTATAGGCACCTTGTCCTTCATCATTTCTGCCTAGGAGGTGGTTGGAGCTTGTTAGAGTAGGTTATGCCTTCCCTCTTGTGTAACTTTCTAATCAAGCATAGACAAGGGAGTGGCTTCCTTCCACATTCATTTTCTGTAAAGCACTTCTCTATCTTAAGATAGATCAACTATGGAAAATTGACTATGAATCTACTACTTAGAGCAGCACACGCATAGGCAGAGAAGGCTACGATTTTGCTTAGCCTCATCATTGGATTGAGGTGAAAGGCCATAATCTTGAAGTATGCATGTTCTTCATGGTGAGTACATCAAACTCCTTACGATCTACTCCATAACACTGCTACGTTCATTCTTTCTTAATGCTAGGATCTACTTGCATTACAATCTCTACAAGATTGGCCCCATTCTTTGGTAACCCAAGGGCCTCTGAAATTGCTTTTACTAAGTAGGACACTGAGATGTCCTTGATTTTGATTGTTGAACTAGCCTATCTATTATTTTAGAAAAGATATGTCTCTCTTATGTACCACTCCCTGTTGGAAGTAATGGTGGGCCACATGGGAGAGTTCCGCAATTGCACATTAACTTCTAGAGGTGCAAACTCTAAAAAAGGTCCAAAGTTCAACTCTTGAAGAATGGATTTCTAGACCTCCTTATTTGCTATCTACTTGAGGTAGGCCTTTGTCAAGGTGACCTCAAGCTCTGGTCTTGGTTTGGGTGCCTCATCTTGGTGAGACTATTCTATCACAGTCACTTATGGAATCTATTGGACAAATTCCACTTCGAACTCCTCCTGAAGAGGTCTTGTTGCATGTATTTCTGCTACTTGCTCATGGGCCTATTCTTGGCCCCTTTCAGTTTGTGGTCATTTTTCCCTTAGTTACATTGGTCCTCCTTCTTATGTGTGCTTTCATTTAGGTGCCATCTATGGTCACAACGTAACCAAGGATTAGCATATAATGTGTAACCTATAACTTTTAAGTACCTTATCTCATTGAATAGTTACACTTAGGCTAAGTTATGATCATGGTGGATTAATTATTTTTAATGTTATTTCATTTTTAATGTCATTGGAGCTTGTTGGAATGGTTTAACTTCTTCATATTAATGTTTTGATGTTAGTTTCTTAGTTAAACCTTTGTAGGAGTTAGAAAAATTTTTCACTTTAAAATTTTAAAAAATATACGAAGTTTTAACATGAAACTAGGATCTTTGAAGAGCTAGAAAAGTTGTGAACACAATGAAATACTTGAAGAGGGCTTATTAATTCAAAAAATTGGAGTTTTAATTAAGAGAATGAAATTTTGATGGAGAAATGCCTTAAGGAGCACATAGTTGGATGCAACTGATGGGATGCATGAATGAATTGATTGTGAAAATGCCTAAGGATAAGAAACTGACCTAGCCCAACTAAGAGATATGTAAGTGGGTGCTTCCCATAGTAGGCTCATGCCATTTTGCATTTGCATACCCTAAAACCAAGGAGTCTGTGGGCCCCACAGTTGATTAATGATTATGAAAAGTTAAGGATTGAATCTGAAAGAATCTACCTAAGAATTTTAACATATCAAACTAAGATATTGAACAAGACATGGAAAGTTGACAGTGAGGTGAATTATGGGAAGCATTGATGGAATAGAGAGGAAGTGGAATGGAGTTCCATCTCATGGTCACATGAAGTCCCTTGTAGATTTATGGTTAAATGATCCAATAAAGTCCATCCTTAGTCTAAATCAAAACCAACAACTTTCAATGACTTCACATCAATACTCTAAGACTAGTCCCCCACAAATTAATCACCATTCCTTATTTGAGAAGAAAAGAGAAGCAAGAAGTGAGAAAGGACCTTAGTTAGAGGGTACATTCAAGCATGGGTAACATGTCTTTCTAGTTCTATAACCAATGCTTATAGCCTGTTATTTTGTCTAAGGGGTGTGCTTTAAATTTCCATCAGTTTTTTTTTGCTTTTATGTTTTTATAAATTTTTGAATGGGAACCACACCATGCAAAGATTTATTAACTTCCTATTATTAGTTAACATGGAACAATAGGAAATCCATGAAAAACACTCATGCACTCAAGTGAGTAGAAAAGTACAAAGAACATTGAGTTCCCTTGAAGTCACACCCTTATTAATCCACTTGATCTTTCCCAAGTTTGAAAACTATCAAGGTCACAAGTTTGTTGAAGTTTCATTAAGAAAAAAGGGATCTTATGTTTCCAAAACTAGGAACACCATAGATTTTGTGAATGGGTAGGTGATGTGGACTCATTGCCTATTCTATGAAAAAGAAACTTTGTCATAGTTATTAATATCAAAATTCAAAAATAGAAACTAGACACTAACAATCAAAAACATTAAGTAGAAACCACCATTAGAAACAACTACAACATCACTATGTCCTATTGGCAATAAAGCAATTTATTAGGAAACATAAAAAAAATTCATACCAAAATAAAGTAAAATATATAAAAAACTATAAAATATTCAAGGAAGATAAAATGTACTAACAATGTTGTAAAATAAAAAATGTGAAAAATAACAAAATATTAAACAAAAAAGTATAAAAACAAAGAAAATGTACAACAAAAAATGTAAAAATTGAAGAGCCACTTAATGATTAGCATGAATGGTCGTCTTTCCCACAACTAAGTTGGAAGGAGGAGATCCAAAAGATTGAGCATGGTTGTCCATCCAATGAGGTGTTGCTTGCATTGGCTCTTTTGGGCTTATGGAAAGGTTTTATTTACTATGTGTTGACCAATTTATTTTGTTTGGGCTATCAAGTTTGTAGATTGATGAGCTAGGGAAAATTTAGTGCAAGATACCTTTAATCTTTATCAATTGTCACCTCGTCTATGACTGACCTACGAGTCGTATCTG
This sequence comes from Gnetum montanum, assembly GCA_015680685.1. NCBI lineage: Eukaryota > Viridiplantae > Streptophyta > Gnetopsida > Gnetales > Gnetaceae > Gnetum > Gnetum montanum. The sequence continues at coordinate 235,284 of MNCI01005250.1, read as the reverse complement.
ATGGAGGAATGGTTCAAAGTCAAAAAATCATCAAGACATAAAACCAATGATTAGATTTAGATTCAATTGAGAACACCACACTTACCATTGTCACCCATAAGTAAAATCAAGAATATTCACTTAACTTCTAACATTAAGTTCAAACATGAATACAATCAATTAAATCAAATTGAATTTAAATAAATTTATGAGAAATAAGGAAGATTATAAAGGAGACATCACCTAATTTGTGACCCTGCTTTGTTGTCTTCACAATGTAACGTCACAATCTTAAAACATTGTTGGCTATTAATTGCCACAAAGCATCAACACTCTTCCGTCACAATTTTATGCACAAACAAAAATTCTAATCTAGTGTGGTTCTTTCAATAGTATCTTCTCTCTATTTCTTCAATCCTTTTTTCTATTCTCCATCCCCTTTGTTGCATCTGTGATGAGTGGCGAGGTACCCCTACACTCAACCATACAAATATGAGCATTTTACGCACGATTCGGTCGAACTTCACAAATGGGCTAGTTGTGGTATCTAGATAGTTACTTGTTGATCATAGTTCGTTGTCTTCCCACCTGGACTAGTATTTGCTTTGTCACGTATGGTTTAGTCTAGAGTGAGGTGTATGATGTGTTCCTAAACTAATGCTACTCCTGGAAGCAATGAAAAATAATCTTTAATTAAGCTAGGAGGAAAAGGGAGAGAGAGTCTAAACTAATAGGAGATAGGGAGAGAGAATCTAAGCTAGCCTAAGTGTGATGAGCATTTGTTCCTTAATCATCCATACACATCTTGGACCTCATGCATGACTACTATTGGGATTACCAAGCGCAGATCCTAGGTATGCTACTAGGTTACCAAGTAGTCATACTCGAATGCTTGTGATTAAGTCGTACTCATTTCATGTTTAAGGAGTTTAGGGGGAAGAGATATTAACTACGAAAAAAATAATTAATTAAGTAATTTAAACTAAGTAAATGCTACAATGATGAAGTAATCTCAATCTTTATTTCTAGTCATGTGCGTGTCCAAGTACGTCACACTTGAATAAATGATGCCATACAATTACAATCACCACATTGCGGGCATGCACTAGGAGAAAAGAGTTGAGAGGAAAAAGTGACAAAAAGACTCTACTAAACTAACTTTTAAAACTTACTAAAAAACTACCTCTTCCTGTGTGCCTACATGTGTATTTATAGGCCCACATAGGAACCACAATATCGTGTAACCGATATTTCTTGTCAGCCTGCAATATCATGTACGCAATATCACATGTGCAATATCAGGGGTCTGATATCAGGACCCATTAGACCTGGTATCTTGTACCTAATATCAAGGGTCTGATAATAGGGGTCCAATAATAGGACCTGACAGACCATGACTCATCATACCCCCACGACTGAATAACAACTCATCCTCAAGTCAAAGAAAGTGAGGAACAAGTTCAATTGATTACAGAGTGGATAGGTATGGGATTATTGACTGACTAGGAATTTATTCATGCCGCAATGGAGAACTAAACAAAATGTGGATGCAGACACAAAAATTACAAAATTTATTAGAACTCATGTGGTTCCTAGTGGTGGTGGCTCCTCCATTGGTGCCTTTCCTTTATTTTGTGCTTCAAGCTTCTAGGATTGATATTGTTGAAGAAGTGCCTAAAGTTTCTCCTCTTCTATCTAAGGATTATAGGCCGTCCATGCTAATGTTCCAATGTTTGATGGAGTTATCACTTTCCATGGACATGAAAGTTGCAAGAACACTTGATTGACCTTGACATGTCATGCCACAAATAGCCATCGTTCCTCTTCATAGGCTCAGGCCCTGACCTCTCCACCTTTTGCTTGGACAGATTGTGCAGTAATATGAGTTTCATGATGGATGCTAAATGATTGTACCTCTTGATTTGCATGTTCTGCATGAGGTCCTTGGCCTCTGCCTCCCCCTAGTTATTCGGTTGCACCTTGAGAAGGTCCTTCTTGTTATCTTCTTTTAGGGGCCATCTATAATCACACAAAGATCAATGGTTAGTAAGGTTATTGAAAAAAGTTCAATGATTTCATACCTTACTCATTACCTTTAATAAATATTGAATTCTTTGCTTAGTGTGATTTTAGAGTTAGAAAAAAAAATTTCAAGGAAGTTGCCCTAAAAGTTTAATGTTGACCTGATTTTTTTAGGTGACACATCAAAGGGCATGTAATGGTTTTGAGGAACATTTGATAAGATGATGACAAAGGAAAGAATAGATTTACCAATGAAGTACTCGGAGGGTATAAAATAATGTGGTGGTGTGCAACAAGTACAAATTACAAAAGTCATGCAAGTGGGTCCTCCCCAAAGCAAGTTCCAACCTATAATGCCCTTGCGTAACCACACCTTAAAATGTCAATAGGCACCAAAAGGGTTAAATGTAATCCACAGTAGTTCCAAAAAACACACACATGTAGATACCACCGTGATGAGGTATAAATTCAATGCTACACAAGTCACGAGTCCCAATTACATGAACAGCGAGATGGGACGAATTGTAGAAGGGATTGTAGAGAGCTGGACATGAGGTAACTGACCTAGGGTAGAATGAATCCTCAGTGTAAGGCATGATTAATGTATCATTAACCAGTCACTCCAAAATCAGGACTAAGTCCATTCCTCTAATCAATGACATCGCATTGCTTCATCCAATGATGGACAACCATAAGAGTACCATGACAACAAGGTGTACTATCACTTGGCGTTTCGTTCAAGCGAGGAGTGATTTTGCTTGTGGGACTCATTTTTTTTGAAGTATTGCTTAATCCAAAGAATCCACCTACCTTCAGGCATGGGTGCATGTATTTCTAGTGGGACCCCCTAGAATAGCATTATTATTATTTTCTGGTTGAGTGCCTTTGGATTACTCTTACTCCCATTTTTCATTAGATCTACAAGGATCTTAGTACAACCAAGCTGCATGATAACTCCCACAGATGTTACCAAAGAGAATCCATAAGTCCCCTTGATGTCACACCCTGGCCATTCCCGCTTAGTCCATCCTTGTTCACTCTGGGTATGATAACATAAGGTTACTTTAAGTTCTAATGATTAAGAATATCATTGTACCTAGGGTAGAACCCCTTATTAATAGAATGGGTGTATGGATGTTGTGGGCTCGCTGTTCAAATAATTAGTCACTTGAGACTTGATAGCATAAAACAACACCTCAACCAACAGTTCACATGAGTGTTTTATTCCTAGATGAGATTACTCATAAAAAGGTAAAAAGACAAAAAGATCAAACAATAAGTTGAAAAGTGAAAAACTGAAAAAAAAATTTCAAAATTAAAGAAAATGAAAAATATTTATTAATCCTACTTGTCATTAGAATGGGGGGTATCCCCCATAACTAAATAGTTGAGCATGGCTAGGATTAATAAATGAAGAATTGGGATCCTTGCATGTTGGACATATTGGGATCTGGTCATATCCGAACCACTAGGTGTCTTTTGATGTGGTGGTTGGAACGTACCCCAAGTGGGGTTCACACGCTTGATTGTAGTAAACATAGTGGGGCAATTTATAAGATGTAGTCAATTGATGAGTGGTTGACCCACTATGGCACCCATGATCGTAAGATGGTATGCAAGGATCGATATGTCTCCCTTCGTGGGTAAATTCACTGGGTTGCATGGGTGTTGGAGTATTGATTGGTGGCCTGGATGAGGTAACACGAGGCACTAAGTTTGAGGAGAAGGATGCACCATAGTGTTGAACTTGTGCTAAGTTAGAGGATGTAGTGGGCTTAGAGTTGTGCTATCCCTTCTTACGAACATGCCGAAAGAAGGGGGGGCATCTTTGATGTTGAGGAGAGTTCCCATTGCTATTGTTAGCAGAAGCACAAGTAATATTTTTGGGTTGCTACTATGGTGCAAACCCTTTTGGAACACTTGGTGGCGATGTAGAAGGAGGTGAAAGATGAGAATTTTGAAATTGAGAAGGAGCGTAAGGTATCCAAGGTGGTGGTTGTGTTGGAGAGGATATGGGTTGATAGTATTGAGGAGAATAATAATCATGTGGTGAGATAGAGGATGTTGACCTGGTTGGGGAAACAGGATGTTGAACTTGATAGGCACTTGGGTTCGAATGATATGAAAGGTGTACCCAGTTCAAGGGTGGCCTCCACCATGACTGGGATTGTTGCTAATGTGATTGAACATAGTATCTCTGTACGAACTCTAGGTGCAACACTCTTCCCCAATGCTCATGCAAATGTGACAAGATTGGGCATTGGCCCTTGGGGTGATCGTATAGGCAAATATTACACTGATACGTATGATTGAAAGTTAAGTTCTTATTCTCTTCTACCCTTCTTTTCGATTGTATAAAGGTGTTTCGTCCTACTTCTTGGTTCTTCATGATTATATCACCAATAATGTTGGCATATTCTTCACATTTTTTATGCATCCATTCCAGCATCTTATTGATCTTTGCCTCAATTTTGTTTGATGATTGTAGTGTTGGAAAAGATGATTCCAGCTCCTTGAGGTGAGTTGATTTCTCCTCTTTCAGATTATGGACCTTTGTTGATGTAAGATTTTGGGCCCATTGAGATTTTTTAACATTCTCTCATTTAGCCATTTCTCCTTCTTCTTTTGCTACCCACTTAATAAGCTCTTGGAGTTGATGGGTTTGTAGCTCATATAGTTGACCTTAGGCATACATCCAGAGGATCTCCCTTGTTTCATTACAGAGCCCATCAATAATGTGGTACATTAGCCTCTCCTCAGAAAACTCATGGCCTAGGTAGTTGTTTAACAATGCCTAATATCTTTCTAGGGCCATGTCCAAGGTTTCATGTTGTGCTTGTTTCCACTCTTGGATTTGTTTCCTTAAGGCTGACAATCTTGCATAAGTTTGATATCTTTCGTTGAAGAGCTCTACCATTGTTGGCCAACATCGAATTGATTTGGGTTTTAAGGACCTATACCATACTTTTGCTTGGACAACGAGTGTCATAGGAAAGAGCTTAATTTTTTTCCATCCATTATCGATATTGTTCCATACACAGGCATCATGGAAGGCTTGTAGATGTTGTTGCGGATCTAAATCATAGCCTCTTGAAAATTTGGGAAAGTTGTTTAAATCAAGCACAGGTAGACAACTTTCCTTATAATGCCTGCAGGCTACTTGAACAGCTTCTTGTGTATGCATTAGGCTCTTAGTGGCCAGTAGGGGTTCATCGTCACTAGGTAGGTTATGAGTTTGCAAGTTGGGATGATGTTTTCTTTGTTCATGTTGGTGTTTCTAACTTTACCTATGGGTTTGATTTTTATTTCTACGTCAACCCCTTGAAAGACAGTCATCCATGTCATGACCTGACGTTGAAGGAGTAGAGAAAGAGGAAGAATTGGAAGACTCTTCATGACTTTTGTAAGTCTCCCAATCATCCCTAGATAAACTTTTGTTAATTATTGAGAAGGTCCTAGGCCTTATGGGCCCCCTCGTTCTATGGGATCTCCCATCCTCGCTAGAGGTGCCAAAGTTGGATGACAAGAGTCCTTGAGAATCGTTGGGATTTTTATGAACATATGAAACTCTGACATAAGAATGAGTACTCCAAACTTCTTCATTGGTTCTCCAGTGAATTAGCTCGCTAGATGTTGCATTATCACTATCTTGTGAATGAGACATGGTTGTAAAATTGTGTGTGCTTTATTGCAATTATTCTTTCTAAAAGATATATCATTAATACTTATTATAGTGATCTTGTATGATGTAACTAATCTAAATAACTAGCACCATCCTTGGCAATAGTGCCAATGATGAGTTGCGAGGTACCCCTACACTCAACCATATGAATATGAGCATTTCATGCATGATCCGGTCAAACCCCGTAGATGGGCTAGTTGTGGTATCTAGATAGTTACTCATTGATCGCAGTTCACTATCTTCCCACCTGGACTAGCATTTGCTTTGTCACATATGGTTTAGTCTAGAGTGAGGTGTATGATGTGTTCCTAAACTAATGTTGCTCCTGGAAGCAATGGAAAATAATCTTTAATTAAGCTAGGAGGAAAAGGGAGAGAGAATCTAAACTAATAGGAGATAGGGAGAGAGAATCTAAGCTAGCCTAAGTGTGATGAGCATCCATTCCTTAATCATCTGTACACATCTTGGACCTCGTGCACAACTACTATTGGGATTACCAAGCACAGATCCTAGGTACGCTACTGGGTTACCAAGTAGTCACACTTGAATGCTCATGATTACGTTATATTCATTCCACGTTTAAGGGGTTTAGGGTGAAGAGATATTAACTATGAAAATAATAATTAATTAAGTAATTTAAACTAAGTGAATGTTGCAATGATGAAGTAATCTCGATCTTTATTTCTGGTCATGTACGTGTCCAAGTATGTCACACTCGAATAAATGATGTCATACAATTACAATCACCACACTGCGGGCATGCACTGGGAGAAAAGAGTTGAGAGGAAAAAGTGAAAAAAAGACTCTACTAAACTAACTTCTAAAACTTACTAAAAAAATGCCTCTTCCCATGTGGGTACATGTGTATTTATAGGCCCACATAAGAACCACGATATAATGTACCCGATATTGCTTGTTAGGCAACGATGGTGCAATATTAGGGATTCGATATCAGGGGTCCAATATCGAGACCCATCAGACCTGGTATCTTGTACCTGATATCAGGGGTCCAATAACAGGGGTCTAGTAACAAGGGTCCGATAACAGGACTTGACAGACCATGACTCATCAATCCGGCTAGGGAATTTATAAGCATTGGTTTGGCACATGAGGAGCCACCACCAGTGTGTAATGACTATGGCAATAACATTCACTATAACATCTACTACCACCACCCATGTAGGTAACATTCACTATAATGTCCACCGCCACCACCCATGCATAGGTAATGGTTGCAAGAACATGCAGTCATAAAAATAGCTTGGAACCACGACTCATTACCCATGTAACATCAATTGCAAAATAAAAAAATAGTAATCTCCATCAAAGTAACATGCAAGAAATAGCTACAGTTTCACAGTCAAAGAACATGGTTTATGGAGTAGCACACCCACATTGTAGTGCCAACATCCAAGTTGTAGCTCCATTACCACCATAAATCCTCAACGTGCATTCTTGTTACTATTGCAAAAACAAAACCAAAAACCAGAAAACATAACACCAGTATAGATCAAGGAATTGGATTCTTCAATTGTCATCACATGGCTACCCAACAACAAAACCTGTGCCTTTGGTTCAAGTCTTTAGTACATAAAAACTAATAAACTAATAATAATTTAATTGTTGGTGATCGTTTGGGACGCGACCACCAACAAGTGTCCTCAAAAATGATTTAGGTGCTTGCTGGTCTCTGGAAACACCAAGGCCCAGATACCTCCAAATAGACTCAGTAGTTAATGTGAGTATGTGTGTATGTTGTTGCGGCATGCAGTTGTGAAAAATGAAACAATTGTATTGTGTGTAAACTACAAATGACTTATCTTAAAGAGATTCAGCCAACTTTGCCAAGTACTGTGAGTTGTTGAGAGTTCCTATTTTGTTCAATTGCCTAGTCTACACGGTCCTTATAATACCTACTTGTAACAAATAAAATTTTGCAAAAACATTTGAGCACAACTTCGTGAATCTACTCCTAATTTTTCCCAGAGAAAGAGATAGTTCCACAAGAAAACTAGAAATAGAGCAAGATTCAATGGAAATAGACAGACATGAAAGCAGATTTGTGTTAAGACCTCAAATATTTAAACAAGGTAAAATGATACAAGTAAACACTTCGTAATAAAGCTATCCCAAATTCAATATCTACGAATTGTTCAAACTTCCAAGGCTCAAATAAGCAATTTCTTCAAGACAATCCTACTATGCTACCAAAAAATTGCTGCGTAAACTATCACATACGAGACTCCATTTTGGCTAGATAATGGATGTCGATAATTGCATTCAATAGAACCTTCAAAAGACTTGACAATTTTTGATTGAAATACCACGGAGATTCACCTTAAAGATAAAAAGAAGTTATTCTGGTCCCATCAAAATACCAGAGATTTTCTGAACCCTCTTGACTATTGAATCGTTTAACAGCATGACTACAAGCAGAGGCTCTCTTACAACAATCTCAATAGTAGTTCTTATACGTTGCATAATAATAAAATTTACTACTAAAATGCTCTTAAGGCTTTTAAACACAAG
>MNCI01005250.1:196161-225080 GCA_015680685.1 Gnetum montanum | reverse complement strand
TATTACAAATATTTTATGGGTAATAACTTATACAATAATGTTTGAAAAATAAATTCAAGACCTCAATATTATGAGAGCTTCATTCACTTGGAATAATTAAATTAATGGTAAGTCTTCAGCCAGGCACTTGGAATAATTAAATTAATGGTAAGTCTTCAGCCAGGCACTTGGAATAATTAAATTAATGGTAAGTCTTCAGCGATGAATAAAACTGCAACTTTGATTTATCGGCATTATCAAAAATATATCCTAGCTCTGTTAATTCAGTTGCACACCTATCTTAGTGTGCCTTCGTGTCTTTGTTGCCACGTTCAGTGGACTAGTATGGCGATAACGAATGCGTCGGCGTCGGGCACTGCTGCTATTTTGGTGTTCAGTTGCTGAAGAGCGGAGGAGGAAGATTTTCCTTGGAAAAATGGTGTGCTGAACATGTGGTTCTGGAAGAACAGGCCAAGATTCCTTTGGTTCCAGCAGCTAATGACAAACGCGATTTAGGGTTTCAGCTGCCTAAAATTTTACCTCAAATTCACCTAGGGCTTCCTGCATTTTTTTTAATCATCTTCCAAATCACTGCCGTTGTTATTGATTGCAGAGCTAGGGGCGAACGTACCGTGGATCTGCACATTGAAGGAACGTAGAGCATCAGCTAAAGATGGCGAAGGGTATGGTAAGTTGAGAAACAACCCTACAACTGTTAGAAAATCCTTTACGTAGTGCGCACCTTGAGGGCCTTGCAGAGAACGTCCAAGAAGGCGTTGAAGGTAGGCAGATCCGGGGAAAGCTAAAGCGCTGCATATCGCTGCGAAAAATTTGAAACTGAAGGTGTCGCTGCTCAAATCCAAGAACTGCCACTGCAAAGCTCTGATGAGCGAAAACAACCATAAGAGCTCCTCCTCTGCCGTTAGAAAATATCCTCCGAATCTGCTGTTGGATGGTTCACCCACTAATCCACTGCCATGTGGGTGTCTGAGACAGTGTTGCAAAATAAAACATATACTCCATAAAGGATAAAGGTTACTGCAACCAAAAATCAGGCAGCAAGAGCCAGGAAATAAACCAACGGCTTCAGCCGAACTTAGGAGAAAACAAACACGCAGCAATGGAAGAAGCAAAGTCACTGCAGCCAAGATAATCAATGCATAGCGCGAAGATTGGAGAGCATTTTTATCTAGTAAGCTAACCAGTTACATTTCTGAGATTTTCTTCCATGTAATCTGCCTTGCCCACATATCCTTGTTCAAATCTTCCTCTCCAAAATACAGCATAAAGCTTCCGGCTAATGCAGCAATTTTAGAAGAATGAGGATGATCAGTTCTGGGTTGCAACTTGAACGCTGATCTTTGTAAATGTTTTCTTTGCCACAGCAACAGCAACAGAGGGTAATGAGCAATATAAATCCATAAAAGATGAACCAGAGAGCACCAACAGCAAACAGAGCAACCTTGTAAACCCAACAGAGGCCCAATAATGGTGATTGGTGAGGTTCCATCCGCCAGTGTAGGTATCAAATCGGTTCAGAGGATCAGGCCTTTTGGTCCTATCAGCTGCTAGGAAAAAAACAAGCAAAGTCTTTTGGCGTCCATGAACGGATCCTCTAAAACTAGATAATTTTGGATGGAAATCTTATAAACCAACCTTTATACCCGAAATTCTGCGTAGATTTTTTTTATAATTCTACTATATATAGGAATGGTACTTCTATATATTTTTTCTTAAATAAAAAAAATGCTATTGTTAACTTATTCTTTTCCTCTCAAACTGAAATTTTAGTCACTTCTTCAAAAATTCTTAAACAATTTAATCTTACCAACCTGGCCAAATGTGGCAACATTAATCATAATAAACTAATACTCATCACTACAATAAACTAAAATACAATAAACTAAAAAAAATTAAAATAACTAAAATAAACATTAATTAAACACTAACTAAATAATTAACAATATGTAATTAAGATTTAAAAATTACCAATTTTGGGGTTTAACACAACCCCCAACTAGGCTTTGGCCAGTGCCTAGCCATAAAGGTGAAAATAAAATAAAATAAGATATTAATAGATGTATAAGAAAATAGAATTATTTCAAGATATCTTTTAGGGATTCAAAATTTAACATACTGAAAACATGTAGACATTTACCAAGAAAAAGATTAAAACAAAAATGAATTTTTCTATTGCCTAAATGTCCAAATATTTATTTACTAATAATTATACCTATTCCCCTTTTGATGATAAATTTTTATTCTTGGATATGAGTTCACATATAACTTGGTTAGGAAGATCCTACCTAGGATTAATTGAACTTAACCTTGCCTCATAAGGTCTACTTTGTTAGGTGCAAGAATGTCTTATAAACTTAAGGTTTAAACCTTTCTTATGATTCAAGGATCCTAGATGCATTACTTACATCTAACTCATTCCCTAACTTGATCTTGGCTCAACTTCCAAGTTGGTTATGCCCTACTATCATATACTTTATTAATTGGTTATCCCCTTACCCTAATTAAGCTAGGGTATGTAACATATCTAGGTTAATTAGCAAATATAAATTATTAAAAAAAGATATGGTCAAATGATATACCAAAGGCAAAAGTTACCCTGGGTTTTATATATCCATACTAAGAGGAAACCAAAGGCAATGGGTGAACGAGTGTCAATATCCATCATTGGCCACCATAGTAGGGATCTTGACCACTAACGTCCATGGAAGACATGATGGAAAATATAAAGAAAACCCATGCACAAAAGTATCAGTAGTTAGAGAGATGACCATGGAAGAGAAAATTGGAAGATAACACAATAAAAATGAAAAAGAGGAATAGCAAATGATAAAAACTAGGTAAAACAAAAAAAACAAAAAGAACAATAATCTAAGAAGTACAGAAAAATAAGAGCAAAATAACTAAATAACAAAGTAAGAGGAATGATTAAAAGTGAAGGTGCCCATTAAGATATGACTATGGAGGAGTCACTCCTTCGTTGCCAGTGTTATACCCTAATTCTAACATAGTGGCACCTTAATTTGGTTGGCAATTATTGCTTGTCCCTTAAACACTCTACTTACAAAAGGGGGTTCTTATAGGATGCTTAAAATTATGAGCTTGGAGCATTACCCCAACTGTAAGGTTCTTGTGGGAGTGGAGCTTAGCTCATGATTGAAGGTTCTCATGGGGTCATTGTTTTTAAATTTTTATTTATTGTATTTTTTCTTTTCTTTTCTCCCTTTTTTTTTTCTCTCTCTCTCTCTCTCTTTGTCTTTTTCTTTTCTTTCTTTTTTCGCAAGAAATTCAATATCTGACCAGCTTCAACCATGAGGTTCTTGTGGGAGCCAATTTCATTTTGTAAAGGTTGCTCACATGGCTTTATATCGATAGATGCTTTTTTCCACTAAAGAAACTAGGTCCAATATAACACACCCTTTCCACCTTAGTGACTCATTCAATCAGGTGTTTAATAGAAATCAAACACTAATAAGCATTACCCTAAACTAAGCTGTTTAGCCACCTTAACTTATGAAACTTGTATTTAAAGAATATTATTGAAAAATATTAAAGTTTATTATGTGTAAGACACTTTTAAGGCTTACCCTTAGTTGGATTTTGGATTTAAACCTACTTATCTCAAGGTAGGAGGAGTTGTCCTTCTCCCTTGCATTCTGGACATGATGCTACCAAATTCTTTATAGTCCCAATTAACAATAGAATTTCCCATTGCCCTCTACATTTTTCAAGGTAAACATTGTGTACTATAAATACTACTTTATAGTTTATTCTATGACATAAGAATCTTGTTGAAGGTTATTTTTAAGAGCTAAGACTTCGAATGGATTATTGTTATGTAATTCATCAGTTATGGAATAAGTTGTGTTACTTAGCTCTACAAGTTCATCTTCTCCAAGTTCCTCAATGTAATGTTGATGATATAACTTAAGTCTTTGTCCATTGACTAAGAATGTAGTTGAGGAATCATTAATAGATGATATGAGAATGCTTTTGTTATCACGGGGATGGATAACTAAATAAGGGCCTTCACAACTAGTTCTTAACTTTTCTGAAAATTTATGTAACCTCATATTGTAGAGAAGAACTTTATCACCTACAAAAAAATGTTTTTTTAAAAATATTTTTTATCATGTAATGCATTCATTTTCTTCCTTACAATTTTTTATTTGTCAAGAGCATATAGCCCCATTTCATCAAGTTTGTGAAGTTGGTTGATTCCAGTGACCTAGTTCATGTCTTCATCAAAGATGAGTTGTTGGGCTAACTGTAAAGATTAATATTTAAGTTTAATAGGTAATAGACATAAGTTAAAAAAATTAATTAATAAGGTGAATATCTTAAACTTGGTTTATAAGTAATCTAATAAGCCCAAAGTATATCTTACATTTTTTTAGACCAATCCTTTCCTTTAGTACATATAGTTTTTGTTAATATATCCAAGATAATTCTATGAACAGTTTTTACTTGGCCATTTGTTTGAAGATGATAGGAAGTAGCTATTTTATGTTGGATACCATAAGACTTAAGAAATTTTTCCATGATTTTATTGACAAAATGGATTCCTTAATTACTAATGATCACTTGTGGAGTCCCAAAACATGTTAAAATATTTTCTCTAAGGAATGCTACAACAACCTTAACATCATTTATTAGGGTGGCTTTTGCTTCTACCCATTTGGTGACATAGTCGATACAAACCAAAATGTATTGACATCCATTAGATGGTGGAAATGGTCCTAAAAAGTCTATACCCCACACATCAAATGGTTATGTTATTAAAACTGGTTTTAAGAGCATTTTATGTTTTTTTGTTATGTCTCCCATTTATTGACATTTATCACATTCTTACCCATATGTGCATCTTTAAAAATTGAAGGCTAATAAAATCCACTTTGAAGGATTTTGATAGTAATATGTTTTGCTATCAAAGTGGCCACCCCCTAAATCATCATGGCACATTTGTAGAATTTCTTGTTGTTCATTCTCAGCCATACATCTCCTTGCTATGTTATCCTTACAGATTCGATAAAAATATGGAGTGCTTTAGATGTACCTAGATATGGTGCATAAAAGAGATTTCCTTTCTTCCTTAGTCCAATTGGTAGAAGTTTGCATAGTTGCTAGATAGTTAGCTAGATCAACAAAACAAGGATCCTTTCTTATAGAGAAAATTTATTCATTAGGAAATTCATCATGAAAGAATCCTTGTGTTTGATTCTCATTAGTAGTTTCTAGTCTTGAAAGCTTATCTGCTACTACATTTTCCCTTCCTCTTTTATCTAAAATACCTAGGTTAAATTCTTGGAGTAATAAGCACCATCTCATTATTCTTGCATCTTCTATTTTTTTGGTACCTAAGAATTTACTAGTTGAATGATCAGTATATACTCTAGTTGTATATCCTATTAAATAATGTCTAAATTTATCTAGAGCATATACAATAGCTAATAATTCTTTTTCTGTAGTTATATCGTTTACTTGGGCTTGGTCTAAACTTTTGGACACATAATAAATCACTCATGGTTTATGATCAATGTATTGTCCTAAAACTTCCCCTACTACTATGTCACTAGCATCACACATTAAATCAAATGGATAATCTCAATTAGATGCATTTAATATATCGATTGTGGTTACTCATTTTTAACTTCCAAGACTACTTCTTGGTAGTCATTAGTCCAAATCAATGAAACATCATTTTGTAAGAGCATTTATAATGGCTTAATAATTTTTGAAAAGTCTTTGATTATCCTTTTATAATACCCAAGATGTCCTAGAAAAGATTGAAGAGTCTTTAAATTAGTTGGAGTTAGAAGTGTAGATATAACTCTTATTTTCTCATCATCCATCCTTATCTCATCTTTAGAAATAACATCTCCTAACACTATGCCACTTGTAACCATCAAGTGACTCTTTTCCCAACTTAATTTTAAATTTTTATCAATACATCTATCTAAGACATGTTCAAGATGTTGTAAAGTTTCTTCATAAGTATTCCCGTAGACTGAAAAATCATCCATACAAGCTTCAACATAATCTTCTAGCATATCAGAAAATATTAAGACCATGGCTCTTTGGAAAGTAGTTGGTCCATTACAAAGGCCAAAAAAGCATATGTTTATAAGTAAAAGTTTCATAAGAACACATAAAGGTTATTTTATGTTGGTCTTCAGGGGAAAGGGCTACTTGATTGTAACCATTAAATTTATCCAAAAAGCAATAATATTTATGTCCTTCTAATTTTTCCAAAATTTCATCTATGTATGATAATGGAAAATGGTTTTTATTTTTATTTTGATTTAACCTTCTATAATCTACATAGGCTCTCCATTTTTCACTCTTTTTTTGTACTACAATAATGGGGCTTACCCATTCACTATTAGCTATTGGATAAATTATTCCTTCTTTCCAAAGTTTTGAAATTTCATTCTTAACAATTTGTTTTAAGGCTAAATTAATTCATCCTAGGGAAATTCTTATTGGTTTTACATTATCCTCTAGATAGAAATGATGCTAGTAGATGTTGGGTGAGATTCCTTAGTGAAGGTCCTCATAACTCCATGCAAATGTCTTAGATTTTCTACATAGAACTTCTAATAATTTTCTTTCTTTCTCATTAGTAAGTTGGAAATTTATTATTGATGGTTTATTATGATATAGGAGAACATACTTAAGTGTACTAGGTAGTCCTCTAAGTTCCAAGGAATCTTTATTTGTTGGTTGAATTATTTTTTCAATATTTCTTGAACCCAAATTTAAAATCTGGTCAAGGAGATCTTATTGTTCTTTAGTTGAGGGATCCAAAGGTCCTTCCTAAAAATTATTCAACACTAAGGCTTCCGTATCTTGTGCCATTGTTGAAGTGGGTAAAGTGTAGAGCATTCTTGCTTTCTTCAAGTCTACATTTAAACAATCTTCTTTTACCCTATCATATATATTTAGTGTAAAAGTAAGATTGGCAAAGAAAAGTTGAAGTTGTTGAGATCTAAAATTAATTATTGCATTAGTTGTTGCTAACCAAGATCTACCTAACATAACAGGAAAACAATTAGGATCTTTTACTTCCAAACAACAAAGTCAATTGGGTATTTTCCTTTTACTACCTCAATTATCAAGTCCTCTACTACTCCTATGGGTTTTATATTTAAACCATTAGCCAATGATATTATCATGTTTACTCCTTTTATATCTTGTATATCAAGTGACCTAGCCATTTCAAAAGGCATGATATTAATGTTGGCTCCTAAATCCAAGGCCATTTATTTTGATTGGGATGGTAGGGACTCCAGGATCTTCATATTTTGGAATCTCATGATTTTGTATAAGTTGAGAAATATTGTCAACCAAATAAACCTATTTAGGAATTTTTTCCTTTCTTCTCCTAGTACATAATTCCCTTAAGTATTTGGCATAAAGAGGTATGCCTTTTATTGCTTTTTCTAAAGGGATATGCAAATACAATTCAAAAATGATTTTTCAAGATGAGATTTAGTTGTAAAATCCTCTTGTAATCATTTAGGGAAAGGAGGTAAAATTGGTTTCCTAAAAAGTAATGCTTGTTCTTTTTCCCTAGTTGGTTGATCTTCCTCATTTACTATTTGTGGATAAATTTCTTCTTGTGTCCCTACCTCTTGAAATCTCACCTTCTTTTATGTTTAGGCTCAATTTTTTTTCCACTCCTTGTAGTGATCGAATGTAATTACTCTTTAGCCTTTCTTTGAGATGTAGGATTTAGTTCAGGTTGGGATGTTAATTCATTTTTCATTAAGTCTTGAAATTTTCTTCTAGTCTCACTCATGAATTATCTACTTTCTTCTATAAAGGAAGTAAGGCTTTGGGTGAGTTTATCCAAGTGGTCATTAGTTGGATTCTTAAATGACCTAAAGCTATTTAAAGGATATTATTGTTGGTAAAATGGTCATTGAGGAAAGTTCATTGTTAGTTGGCTCTTAAATTGTTGAAAAGCCTTTACTAACTCTTGCATTACCTCTTGACAATAGAACAAGGTCAGGCAACTTGTTTGGTCATGTTGGGAATTACCACAAATGTTGCACATTTCTCCTTAAATTCCATGACCTTGTTTTTTAATTAACTATGTCAACTCATCCACTTTTTTATTTAATTGTTCTATTTGTTGAGTCATGCCTTGCATAATATTGGGATTTTGGTCAACAATTACTTTGATCTACTAATGAGTCTATGATTCTCTAACCATCTTCCAAGGTCACATTTAAAATATTTCCTCCACATGCAAAGCCAACATTTTTCCTACAATAAGGTAATAAGCCTTTTACAAAGATTTGAATTAATTGATGGGATAGGAATCTATGGTTTGGAGTTTTTAAGCATAATCCTTTAAATCTATCAAAGGTACTCTCATAGTCTTCATCCTCATGATGCATAAACCTCATTAATTGCTTCCTTAATGAATACAACCTATCATTAGAAAGAAATATTTATAGAAAAGCCTTCTTAAATTCATCCCATGAACTAATTTGTGTTTTAAGTGTTTGTAGCCAAAAATCAGCTTTGTCCTTTAGGGTTGATTTAAGGGCAATCATCTTAGTTCTATCCCCACTCTAACGTGCTAACATGGCTAATGTTGTTTCAAATTCTCTTATGTGGGTAATAAGATCCTCATCATTTGTTTCTTTAAAGATAGGTAATAAATGAATATTTTTAACCTCTACATCTATTCCTTGTGAAAAAAGAGGTATAATGGATGTTCTTTGATTCAATAACTTCCCAAGGGTTTGTCTTGGATAGGGTTGACTAATTAGAACATTGGAACTCAAACTACCAAAGGAGAGAGGAATTTAACCTAAGGAAAATGGAGGTGTATGATGTGAAGATGATCCCATCATGTAAGTAGAGGTTACAATTGGGGACTATAGGATTTGATATAGAAATAGAGACTAGTGGTGGAGTTTGT
This sequence comes from Gnetum montanum, assembly GCA_015680685.1. NCBI lineage: Eukaryota > Viridiplantae > Streptophyta > Gnetopsida > Gnetales > Gnetaceae > Gnetum > Gnetum montanum. The sequence continues at coordinate 216,148 of MNCI01005250.1, read as the reverse complement.
AAATTCAAAGTACTCACTAGTTGAGCAATACCTCCAATTGTGGTCACATAAGTTGATATTGGGGTCATACTTAGATTTTGAGATCCTACCCTCGTAGTCGAATTCATGGTTGTAATTGGAATATCAAATAGAGGATTAACAAATATGGAAAAATTATGTTGTGTTTTTTCTTTGGGATTTTGTGTTATCAAAGGGGAAGAAAAATCAAATCTTGATTGTATTGGTTCCTCTTTGTCTTATTTTTGAGTGACTTTTGTATGTTTATAAAGGCTAAGAGTGCTCCTAGAAGGCTAAATTTATGTTGGTTTCTTTGGTTGCTTTGTTGGTTTCATTTAACAAGAACATTCTTCATCGACACATTCATGGGCTACCATTCCTAAGAATTTACAAACTGATTTAATAACTCATACTATCGCAACTTTAATTGCAACTTTTTTGATAGTTTCAACTAGTTAACTCATACTAAGAAGCTAATTCCTGGGATTTTTTCTTATTTTTTGGATTTTTTAATGCAAGAAAAATAAGTAAAGAAACCATTTCTTAAATTAATTAAATAAAAGAAACATAAAATAAAATAAAATGTACTTGGAATATGGAATTATAAAATGAAATTAAAACATACAAAACTCTTGATGATGATTAACTTCGTCAGCCTCCTTGGCAAAAGTGCCAAATTGACAAGCCAAGCAAAATTCAATGCTAGATACCTTTAATCTTTATCTTTGTTTCTTTCATTGTAGAAAATTTCACCTCGTCTGTGACTCACCCACAAGTCATATCTCATGGAGGAACAATTTAAAGTCAAAAGATCATCAAGACATAAAACCAATGATTAGATCTATATTCAACTAAGAACACCACACTTACGACTGTTATCCATAAGTAAAATCAACAATATTCACCTTAACTTCTAACATTAAGTTCAAAGATGAATACAATTAATTAAAGCAAATTGAATTGAAATAAATTTATGAAAAATAAGAAAGACTACAAAGGAGACGTCACCTAATTTATGACCCTACTCTATTGTCTTTGCAGTGCAACAACTTCACAATCTTAAAACATTGTTGGTTGTTAATTGCCATAAAGCATCAACACTCTTCCTTCACAATTTCATGCACAAATAAAAATTCTAATTTGGTGTGGTTCGTTCAATAGTATCCTCTCTCTATTTCTTTAATTCTTTTTTCTATTCTCCATCCCCTTTGTTGCATCTGGCTAAGGAGTTTATAAGGATTTATTTGGCACATGAGAAGCCACCACCTATGTATAATGACCATGGTAATAACGATTACTATAACATCCACTGCCATCACCCACATAGGTAACATTCACTATAACGTCCACCGCTACCACCCACGTGTAGGTAATGGTTGCAAGAATGTGTAGCAGTAAAAATGGCTAGGAACCACGCCTCATTATCCATGTAATGTCCACTGTAGAAAAATGGTAATCTCCATTAAGGCAACATGTAGGAAATAGCTATAGTTGCATGGTCAAAGAACATGGTTGATGGAGCACTACACCCATTGTAGTGCCAACATCCAAGTTGCAGCTCCATTATTGCCATAGATCCTCAACCTGCATACATGTTACTGCTACAAAAACAAAACCAGAAACCAAAAAACATAACAGCAATATAGATCAAAAAATTGGATTCTTCAACTACCATCACATGGCTGCCCAGCAACAAAACTCGCACCTCTGCTTCAAGTCTTTAGTACATAAAAACTAATAAACTAATACACATCACTATTGATGAGTGGCGAGGTACCCCTACACTCAACCATACGAATACGAGCGTTACACGCACGATCCGGTCAAACTTCGCAGACTAAGTGCCTACACGCCTCATGGAACACTTAAGGTTAATCGTTCATTGTCTTCCCAGACTTACTTGTACTTGTCATAGTTGTATGGTTAAGTAAGTATGAGGTATATGATTTTTATGTCTTTTATGTTTTTATCTCCTATGCTAATGAGGTGAAGGGTGAAGAGACTAATTAAATAACCTTAACTAAATAACTAAGCCTTAATTAACCTAGCATCAGTATTCATTCCCACTTACCGTTCACACCTTGAACCAATGCAACCTTGGTTACCAAACACTATTCGTTGCCGGGATCACCAAGCATAACGCACATGCTCGAAGCGGTCGTACTAAATGCACTTAACTATGGGAGAAGGGTTGAGAGAGATTTAATCAACTAATAAAGAATTTAAATGATAAAAAATAAATAACAATAAGTAAAATCCTATCTAGCCTAGTCCATGCACTGCAAGGTTTAACCAAGAAGTTCGTCTTTATTTCCGTACACAAACTTGTGTTCAGGTACAATATTTGCTCGAATAAAGATCCGTTCACTTTGGAGCTCCTACTGCTGGCACATGGAAATTATTCTATCTCTGAAGAGGTAAAACTACTAGAGTTTCGCTATGGTCTAGGCCTAAACTCTAAAACAAGGGAGAGTCGCCTCTTATTTATAGACTTGGCAGTGCACCGTGATATCGCGTACACGATATTGCAAGGGAAGACGCGATATCGTGGCCCATGCGATATCGTGTCCCATCAACTATAATAAATTAAAATATAATTAACTAAAATAAATTAAAATAACTAAAACAAACATTAATTAAACACTAATGAAATAATTAACACTATGTAATTAAGATTTTAAAACTACCAATTTTGGGGTTTAACATAGATCAACATGGCCCCAGAAGGAAATGTATCATAAATGATGTAAGGCCCTTCCCACAATGTTTGGAACTTAGTTCATTATGGCACATATGTGGGGTTCTAGTAAAGGACCTTGTCTCCAGGTTTAAATTTTACCTTCCTTATTCTAAAGTCATGGGGTTTTTTGTTGAATGCCTTATGCACTTCATTCAAGGACAAGGCCACCAATCTACTCTCATCTAGCATGTTAAGGTTAATTAGTCTTTCTATTTTTGTTAAGCTTAGGTCAACATCAATGTTATAGGTTCTTGAAAGTGTATGAAGCTCAGACTGAATTAGAAGAGTTGGTAATTTTCCATACACCAACTCCTACGGAGAATAGCCTATAGGGAGTTTCCATGTTGAGCAATAGGCCAAAAGGGCATTGTTAAGTTTTGTGCTCTAGTCTCTCTTATATTTGCTAATTATTCTAGTTAGGATCTTTGTGATCTCCCTATCAATAACCTTAGCTTAACCATTGGCTTTGGGGTGGTAAGGTGTTGTTAATTTATGTTCTACCCCTAAGCATTGCATGAGTTTTCAAAAGGTGTTACTTGTAAAATGAGTACCATTGTTAGAAATCAATGCATGTGGCACCCCAAACTTGTTTACAACATTTTATTGTACAAACATAGTAGCATTGAAAGATGTATAGCTAGTGATAGCTCTTACTTCTACCCATTTTATACAATAGTTAATAGTGAATATAATGTACACCTTTCCATTTGACATGGGCATGATGGGACCCATAAAGTCATTGCCCTATACATTAAAGGGTTTCGATGGTTGGCTTCACTATTGATGTTCCTCCATTTGAGTAGTCATCTCACCATCATGTTGATAACATTCATAAGAGTAGACGAAGTTGTGGACGTCCCTAAAGAGTATCAACCAATAATATCTTGCCATTAAGATCTGAATGGAAGTGTGACTCCAAGCATAGTGGTCCCCACAAGGACCCTCATGAGCATCTTGGGGAATGTGTAGTTGGTCAGCATTAGGAACACACCAATGAACCAAGCCATTAGTGCATACCTTGTAAAGGTGTCTATTGATCTCCATGAAGTGGTTAGCCTAATGAAGAAATTTTTGTTTTTTCCAGTGGTCCAACTCTTATGGCATCTCTCGAGTGAGAAGATAAGTGAGGATGCCATCATACCATGTAAGTTCAGTAAGCACTTATTCATTTATTACACTAGCAAAAAGGAGTTCATAAGAAAACTCATTAGAGAGTGGGCTCTCCTCCTCTTTATTGTCCCATCGCAACTAAGACAAGTGATCAACAACCAAATTCTCAGTTTTCTTTCAATATGCCATTGTGAGATCAAATTTCTACAAGATCATAAGTCACCATATGACATGGGGGCTCATAGTTGGTTTGTTCGTTAGGAAGTGAATTACACTATGGTTTATGTGCACAAATACCTTGTATCCAAGCACATAGTGCCTAAACTTCTCCAAGGCATACACCACCACCATTAGTTCTTTCTCCATTATGGTGTAGTTTAGTTGTGCACCCATAATGCTTCAACTCATGCAATGGATGTAGTATAGACATTTTTTGTCATCCAACTGCGTGAGCAAAGCTTCCAAGGCATAGTTTGATGCATTTGTCATGATGTGAAATGGTTGAGACCAATCAAGTGCTCATAGAATTGGAGTTTCTACAAGCTTGTCTTTGAGTTGTTGGAATGTCTTTTCACATTCTTTGGTTCATACGAATGGAGCATCTTTTTTTGTCAGCTCCACCAATGATTTAGCGATCTTAGAGAAATTCTCTATGAATCTCCAGTAGTAGCCAGTGTGTCCAAGGAATGATTGAACATCTTTAATAGTTTTCTGTTAGCAAGTAATTCCTTGGATGACCCTAATCTTTTCAAGGTCCATCTTAATCTCCACTTGTGAGATTCTATACCCCAAGACAATGCCCTCTTGGACCATTAGATGCCTCTTTTTCCAATTGAGCCAAAGATTAGTCTCCACACACCTTTTAAGCACTTGCTCAAGGTGGTTTAGGGCTTGCTCAAACATAGTGTCATAGGTGGAGAATTCATCCATGAAGACTTCCAAACCACTACCAATTTTCTGGTGAAAAATGCTAAGGACAAGGTGTTGGAAGGTTGCGTGGGCATTGCACAAACCAAAAGGTATCTTTTTGTATGTAAAAGTACCCTAGGGACTTATGAATGTTATTTTGGCCTAATCTTTAGGTGCAATATGAATTTGGTTATAACCACTACAATCATCCATAAAGTTGTAGTAGCAATGCCCAGAGATAGTGTCCAACACCTAATCCAAAAATGGAAATGGAAAATGATCTTTGTACATTGCCATGTTCAATAGCCTAAAGTTGATACAAACCCTCCACTTGCCACCTTTCTTTGGCATAATCGTAAGTGGGCTAACCCACTTGCTATCCGTGATGGAGGAGATAAACCCCACCTTGAGGAGTTATTCAACCTTCTTCTTGATGATCTACTTCAATTTAGGATTCAACCACTGCTATAGCTGCCTCTTTGGCTTGATGGAAGGATCAATGTAGATGTGATGTTGGCATATCCTAGAATTAATTCTAGTCAGTTTAAGATATGACCAAGCAAAGGCTATTGACCATTTATTAAATACCTTCAAAAACATCTCTTTTTGTTTAGGAGCAAAGTTTGCATTGATTATTACCAGCTTTTCATTTTTTAAAAAGCATATTTCATGCCAATAGGTAAAGTTTTCAACTATAAGGGCTTCTATTTAAAATTTTTAGGAATTTCCAACTCTTCCCAATAAGTGCCATTAGGTTCATCATCAAAGAGTTGGCAATGAACTCACTCCAATTCATCCATGCCTTCAACATAGGCACTCATTAAGCTTTCAGTTGATTCCATGCAAAGGGTGCTACTTTTAGGATCAACTATCAACCATTGGGTGCCCTCGTGTTTTGTGGCTCTACATATAAGCACCTTTGAATTTCTAATTCATTTGCACACTGTCTGCATGCTTTGATTGATGTACTTTTTATGGTCCATAGTTTCTACACATAGTTGCACCCTATATCACTATATGCAATGCATGGAACTCTCTTCTTCTTAATCTTTCTAAATGCATTTTTCTTGGAAATCTCTAAGGAAAGGTCTCTGATGCCGAGTTGTGCATCAATGATACTTAGCCAAACCCTTCCCATGATAATTGGGAGGTTCCCTTTACAATTTTCAACTTAAATCATTAGGAAATCAACAACATAGGACCAACCACAAAAGATGGTCATAATGTCCTTCACTAGTCCAAGAGGAATAGTCATGGACTGCTTTTCCAACTTAAGATTAATGTTGCTCTTGTTAAGTGGAGGTAGGTTTTAGGCTTTGTACATCTCATGAGAAATAAAATTAACACCAAAACCTTAATCAAGAAGAGCCTTGTATGGCTCATTCCTAGTAAGTTGCAAATAGATTAAAAGACTTCTAGGATCAGATTTGTTCCTAGGAAGGTGACTAGCCTTTATCCAATCCATTACCACATGGGTTAGCATGATGGTATGCACTTTAGGAGGTGTTTGGTTTGAAGGGGAATCAAATGAATTAGATGTATAGAATGAAGGAGAAGTAGGGTTATTAGTTGCATGAGTTTGTGAGGGTTTTGTAGAACTATTGGTTCAAAAGAATGGTCTTTTTCTAGATATGGTTTCTGAACCACTCGGTTGAGGAGCTGGCTATAAGTTAACAACCCTGGTAGTGTTTTATTGTTGTGACTAGGCTAGAATTTTACCTTGCATTGATGGAGTAGGTGGTAATTGGGTTGAGGGTAGAGGAACATGCACAAAAGGATGAGGAGGGTGATAAGGATATGGAAATTCACCTCTTTAAGATGGAGATTGAGCTTTATAATACTTAGGAGGGTAGTAGTGATATTGGAATAAGATGTGACTGTAAGAGTCACATGGAGAAATGGGCTACTAAACATAGTACCCATATGGATCAAGCTATCTATAAGGATACTACTGCCTTGGTGGTGGCATCCCCCATGACTGTGGCTACTACTATTGATGATACTGCTCAAAAGGTTGTGGTGGAGCTTCACTTGGATAATAGGCTTGTTGTTGGTGAAAATGCCTTAGATTACCTTGAGGATAAGGTAATATTATGGATGCTTTCCTTCTATCCAATCTAGGATTTAAAGCATACACCCCAGATTCCTGCAAGTGTGACACAATAGGGTAACATCCCTTAGGATGTTGGTATTAGCAAATGTCACACCATCATCATCATCTGATTCAAACTCCACAACATCCTCTATTGAAGCAGCCTTGCCCTTACCCCTTTGGTGGGCATGTTTAACTTCCTTCCTTCTCCTGTGGTTACAATTACTACCTTACTCTCTGGATGCCTCTACTATTTTTAGAGTGATTTGAAACTTTTCATCTAAAGAGTTCCACATTTTATCTACCTTAGCTAAAATTTCTGAAATAAACTTTTGGATCAACAAGGTCTTTTGTTGCTATACCTTATCAAGTGATGCCTCCTCCTCATTGTCACAAGACTAGACTTCCATTTTTCTAATGGAAGGGTCTAGGTTGTACTCCTCCATGCTTTCTCTCTTTCTTAGCTCTTCCTCTTCTTTAGCAACTTTCTCAAAGATCCTTTGGATCTAATTGGCTCTAAGTTTTGAAAGTCACCCTTGGGCATAGATCCCAAGAGTTCTCATCATTTCTGAGTAGAGCCCATCTATGATATGGTGAAGCTACTCCCTTTGAGAATAATCATGGCCAAGACATCGATGCAAAAGAGAATAGTACCTACCCATGGCTATGTCCAAGGGTTCATGTGTTCCTTGTCTCCAACCTTGGATTTACTTTCTTAGGTTAAACACTCAAGAGTACATTTGATACTTATCATTGAACAACTCAAGCGTCGTACTCCATCTACAAATTAATTTTAGCTCCAAGGATCAGCACCAAGTTTTAACTTCTTTGATGAGCATCCTTGGGAACAACTTAAGTTTCTACCATTCGTTCTCCACATTTTGTAAGGCACAAGCATTGTAAAAGGCTTGAAGATGGTTCTATGGATCTAAGTTGTATCTCCCTTCAAACTTGGGAATATTGTTCACATCCAACCACTTAATTCTACTATCTTTCACATGCCTTGTTGGAATTCTCATGGCCTCTGTAATGTTTAGCATGTTTCGAGTTGAAAGAAAAGGTTCATCATGGTCATAGCCTTTGTGATGAACATGATGCCCATAATGTCCTATGTTGTCCCTTCTTTCATGGTGATGAGCCTCCCTTAATTACCCATGCCCATGGTCTCAACTAGTCCAATGGGCCCTACAATCATCTTTGTCTTGTCGATCACCTCCATCACAATCACGTTCTTTGCAGCTTTGGTTAGAGCTAGAGGAGGAAGAAGAGGATGATGAATGTGAAGAGGAAGGAGGGCTAGCATCACCACAGTGCTTGTCACCCCCTCTTCGATGGTCACAACCACAATCATCATCATGATACCTATCCTCATCCTTATCATGACTTCCATCTTTGGATCCTCCATGATCATGGAACCTGTTATTGTCTAAACTAGGACTGTTTATAGTGGACTGTAAATTCTGGTTCAAGCCCCCTTCATTGAAACCAAGGAAAGGAGAGTCAGTCAAATGAGAATCCCCAAAGAAGGGATAATCATTGTCTTTTTGGCCTAGTAGGAGTAAGGGGTTATTGAACCATTTCCCTTTTATGGCTTCATAACACCTCTCCTATTGTTGATCTTATTTACATTATGCCACAGTGGGATGGTAATCCCTAGAGTTGTGGTCCTACACAGCGTATTCAGTATGAAGACCTTGGATACCTAATGAGCAGTGAGGTATCCCTACACTCAACCATATGAATTACAAGCATTCACATGCAATCTGGTTGAATTCCATGGATGGGACTAGTTGTAGCATCTAGATCGTTGTGCCTCGATCGTAGTTCACTATCTTCCCACTTGGACTAGTGGTAGCTTTGTCACATATGGCTTAGTCCAAAGTGAGGTATATGATGTGGTCCCTAATTCTATGCTATGCTACACCTGATAACAAAAAGAGATAAATTAATTAACTAATGAATAAGGGAAATAAAGTCTAAATTAGCCTAAGGTGATGGTATCCACTCTTAATCATCCATACATGTCTTGGACTTCATGAGGCTACTTCTGGGTTAACTAAATGTACATCACTAGTTGTGTCAAACAATACACCTCTGGTGACCAAGTATCTACACTTAAACGCTCGTGATTAGGGTGTACACATTCCACTTAACAATGAACAGTAAAGAATAATAAATGGAAATATTTAACTAAGGAAGCATTAAAGCATTAAATGATCAAAACAACAATATTAAGCTAAGTGGATGCTACAATGATGGAAGTAATCTGGATCTTTATTGCCAGTCATGTAACGTGTCCAAGTACATCACACTTGAACAAAGGTGTTGTACGATTACAAACATCACACTACGAGCATGCAATGGGAATAATAGACTTAAAAGAAGAGAAACTGAAAGCTAACTATTTCTAAGATTTAAGTTGTCTCATCCAAAAGCCCAAGTGCAATATTTATAGGTGAGGTCCAGATGAGGTGACATCAGATATCTAACGTCGCTTATTAGCCTCGATGTTAGGTACACAACGTTGGGACTTCGACATCATGTATCCAACATCGGGGCCCATCAAATCACAACTCATCATGACTGAATGAAAATGCATCCTTGAGTTAAACAAAGATGATGAATAAGTCCTTTATAAAATATTGGGCAAGTATGCAATTATTGACTGACTCCAACAATGGACAAAATAACTAACTCTTTGCATTCCGCAGTGGTGCAGTACAAAAATGGAACACATTATTACAAAATAAGACAAAACAAAATAAGACTAGGAGGCTCATGTAATGCCTGGAGGTAGTGGCTCTTCCATTGGTCACTTTCCTTTATCATCAGGCTGTTGGAATCTATAACAGTTGAGCAAAGCCAACAATTTTTCCTCCTTAGTCCTCGGGTTATGCACCATCCAGGCTATTGTGCTGATGTGTGCAAGTGTCGGAACATCCCAAGGACATGGCAATTGCGAAAACATTTGATTTTCCTTGATGTACCATGCCACAAACTATTGTCATTCTTCCTCAAAGGCCCTAGCTTTATCCCTTCGCTCATGATAGTTTGTCAATCTTCAAGCTAGTTTTAAGGCTACATCTTTCTATCCCTAGTAGCTAGCTTTGACCATCTCTAATTTTGAGTTTGCCACTTGTAACTTTTACAAAGCATCCTTCCGATTTGCAAACTCCTTCTCATACAGTATGTAGGTGGTCGCTACTTGCTTCTCCAACTCACTTTGAGGACAACTTGCTATTAAGATGGTAAGGTTGGCATATCTAAGGTTAGCTAGCACCATATATTCCTTCAAAGTTTTTATCTATAGGCCCTTATTTTTAACTTTTTCTTATTGGACCATAGCATAACTATCCAAAATGGCCTACCATTCAAAATTTTCTACCACCAAGGAGTTGATGTGGGCCTTGATCATTTTGATTTCTTTCTCATTAATTTCCTTGTACATGCCAACCTAGTCCTGAAAGTGTTCTTTTAACTTGTCATGTTTCTTGGCCTCATTCTACCACACGCTGATCTCGATTTCTATCTTTTGACGAATAACACATACCTCCTTCATAGAGAGGATTCTATTTTCTTAGGCCAATCGACTCATATCCTAGTTGATCCTCACCAGTTGTTCTCTTAACTGGTGGACACTCTCTTCCAAAATGTTCTTTTGCTTGTCTACTATCGTCAACCAGGCATTATCTTTAGCGAGCTACTTATTTTCTTTTTGAATAGCAGTTAATGCCTTTTTATGCACATGAGTTCATGCATCAGCAACAGAGGCATTCTAGACCACCATCTCTTTTTCTTACTCTGCAGCTACTCTCTCCTTTTCCAACTTAGTAAGCTTCTCCATTTGAAATTTCTCCAGCTAGTCTAGTGTGATGAAACGGGCAAGATTTCATTGTTCAGCATGCAAGGTAGCTAGCTCTTCTTGTAATCTTTACACCTCAGCTTCTACATGCTATGCCATAATCTCAGCCATGACCAACTTCCCTTTTGTAGTGATGAGGTCTAATTATGCTCCAGTGACATCATTGGGGATGTTGAACAAAGCGGTCATCACTTGACCTATCTATAGCAAATGATCAAGTACATTCTCATGCATTGTAGGAATCACTGAGGTTCCAATTAGCATTTGTGCATCTCTTGTCCCTGCTAGATTGGTTGGAGGCATAACAGGAACATTGAACAGTTTCTTGATGTGATCAGTAATCAACTCTGATGTTCCTACTACATCCTTGTGTTGTAGCACCATGACTATGGCACCTTCTCTTATTTCCAATGTAACTTGAAAGGATGCAGCATTCCCAGAGATCTAGCATAACCATTGGAATCCACCTCCTCCTAATTGAATCTAGATCTTCCCCCTTGTTGGATCGGCTGATACAATGGGCCATACAGCATCATCCATAACCTAGAAGAGATTAGCTTCATCCCTACTCCCTTAGCTAATAGCCTCAGCAATTCTTTCTAGGTGGCTCATTGATGGTCTATAATCTTGTAGCAGTGACAGTGGTAGAGCTTATGCTTGTGAGTGCTACTTAGGTTCTTGTTGCATTTTAGTTCTTGGTTCTACCTCCTCTTTAGCTTCTTGCTCCTCACCAGAATCTTTTCTTGGTGTTGCAATTTTGAGGAGCTCTGCAAAAGAGGTGCTAAGCCTTCCAAAGGATATCATCGGTGTATCTTAAGATTCCCACGTGCTTGCATAGCTTTCTGATCAGATAGGAAAATAAAAGTGTTGGTCTCATTGACTTCGTTTCTTCGAACTGGATTTCTATCAAATAGTACTAAGAAAGGTTAACTAAAAATTTTCCTAGTAAAATGGCACTTCCCCTAGTTGCATAAGTGGAAATGCAATTGAGCCCTTTGGTGGGAACGAGGTGGTATGTCCCAATCTTGAAGTAAGTTCTCTCTTCCAAGGTCTTCTCATGGTATGATTTATCTTCTTTACCATATGTCTGCTTTAGCCATAGTATCTTCATTTTAGGATTAGATCTAGTGGACAAGTGAGGAACCTTGCCTCCTTCATTGGGTAGGTTGAGAGCTACAACTATATCTTTGACTGCATAAGAGACATTCACCCGACAGATATTCACAGTGGTACCCTTGTCCTTATTGTGCTAGAATTGATAGACTTCCCCCAGGTACCATTCACCATTATCAAATAGGATCAGCCACAATGGGAATGCTTTGAGTTGCATCCACACTACTTCAAAAGTGAATTCCACGAAGTTCATTTTCACAATGATCAAGGCCAATGTGGACTTTTTCAAAATGGCAGCAAGGTAGTCAGGGGGCAACGTGAGACGTTGTCCCTATTCAGGAGTCAATACTTCTACCGCCTCACCTTAGGCCGATTGCCCGATAGCATGGGCCTCTTAATGGATACTGAAAGATTATGCCTCCTATTTAGCATGTTCCACTTGTTCTCCTTACTAGCCGTGGCTACCACGTGGGCACTTAGTGGCTCTCTGTGAGGGTTCAGCTTGAGCACCTCTTTTTGGGGCCATTTGCAATCAAACGAAAACCACGTGTTACCAAGGTGATGTTTATTATCATCTATCAACTCATACCTTACTCATAACCTTAGTTCATTAAGCTCATTATGCATATGATTGTAGGGTTAAGAAAATTCCCCCAAGAAGTTTCTATCTTTTTCAACAACCCATTGCAACTAGTTCCTTTTTCATTATATGTAGCTTAAAATAATGGTTTTAGGCTAGAGGGTTAGAAAAATTGGACGTTTGGCATTATTGTTAATGATTTTTCATTATAAGTCCTACGGTTTTAAACATTCTTACCCTTAGAATACCTTCTAGGCGATAACAAATTTTAATGAGTTGGTGCAAAGTTTGCACATACGCATCCTCCCATGACTAAGTTGAACACTCCAAGTTCATGTAGATTCAAATGGTATGGAAATCAAATCATTAAAGAGCTAGATATCACAAGTGGAAGATGGAGGCACAAAGGTCTAAGTCATAAGAAAAAATTGCAACAACTCCCCTAATAACAAATAAGAGAAATGAAGTTCATGTTGCATTGGGGTCCAATATATATATGTTTTTTAGACCTGACGTCATGTATGCAACGTCGGGTTAGACTCGATGTTGGGTACACAACATCGAGGTCTAAAAATTATGATTTTTATGGGGCCAAAGGTTATGCAAACTAAAGATCTAGGCTTGATTGGAAGGTTGAAAGTTAAATTTTTCAGTTTGGAAAGTGGAAAAATTAATTGGGGGTATCGAAGGTAGCATAAGGTGAAGTCTTCAACAATAAAAGTATGAGAATGAGTAAGAAAAAAGGCATTGAGAGCTTGATTGTGGGAAAAAGTATGTTCATGATAAGGGAAATAGTAAAATATAACAATTAGAGTGTATGGAAGGTGAAAAATGATGTGGTCATGTTAAACAAGTACAAGTTACAAAAGGTACATAAATGGGTCCTCCCCAAAGCAAGCTCTAGCCTATGATGCCCTTACGTAACCATGCCTAAAATGTCCATAGGCACTAGAGGAGTTGAATGTAATGCATACTTGTGAAAAAAAACACACATGTTAAAACCACTGAATTGAGATAATTATGCCATGTTACACAAAACCACAAGTTATGAACATTCAGATAACGAGATGGAATGGATCGACGAAGGGATCACAGAAATCAGGATATGAGGTGTCGTACCATGGTCATGATAAAACCATGTGTGTTATTAATGGTTAGATAACCATGTGTCCTTCCTTCCAAGATTCAAACCAAGTCCAAACCACCTTCAATGACACCTCATTATTTCACCCCATCAACAAACAACCATAAGACTATGAAAGTTGCAAGGAGTAACATCACTTGGCATTGTGTCCAAGGAGGTGCATTATTATAGCACAATTATTGTTTTTCTTATGGTTTTGAGAAGTCACCAACCTTCAGGCATGGATACATGTCTTTCCAGTGGGACCTGCAGAAGTTTATTTAGTGCCAGTTAAGGTTGCACTTACTCCCATTTTTTGTTAGATCTACAAGGATATGGTTACAACCTCATCAACATGATAGAACATATAAAAGTAGCTAAAGAGAATCCAAAAATCCCCTTGATGTCACACCCTTTACATTCCATCTTGGTTCTAAACTTCCATCCAAACATAATGATTATGAAGTTATTTAGAGTTTGGATGATGAAAAAGATTACCATTATGAGAAGAGCAAGCACCTCTTATTAATGGAATGGGTGAATGGATGTCATAGTCTCAATGTCTGAATAATTAGTCCCTTATGACTCGAAAACATAGAGAAAAAACCTCACCTCAATGGGGCAACATGATCAATAGCGAGATTACATGCAAGGAAAATTAAAATAGCAACTAGAAAAAGTAGAAAGAATAGGAAAATGATAAAAAAGTGTAAAAAAAAAAGATAAAAAAGCACTTAAAAATCCTGAAGATTAGAATGGGGGGTAACTCCCATGACTAAGCATTTGGTCATGGCTAGGATTAATACATGGATGAAAAGGATTCATGCATGTATGAAATGTTGGGAACCCTTCATGCCCTAGCCACTGGGTGCCTATTGAAGGTGTGGTGGCTGGGTAGAAAAATTGTTGGTCATACACCTGATGGTTATATGTATGATGGGTTAAGATATGAGGCATGTTAAGATTATGGATGACTAGCCCACTATTGCACCCTTGAGTATGAGATGGTATGCATGGATTCATTTTTCTCCCCATGTTTGTAGATTCATTGGTTAGATGTGGGATTAGAGTATAGATGGATGGTGGCCCTTGTGTGGGCTCAGAGGACATTGGTTGAGACAGGGAAGGTGATACGCTGGATTGGCCTTGTGCTGGCTCAAATGATGTGGTGGGTCCATGCATAGTTTGCCTCAGCTTACGACCTTTTCTCTAGAAGGGACGTTTTTAATGTTGTAGTTGGGGCCCACTAGTGTTAGCATGTCTATGCACATTTTCAACACAAGTGGCACTTATTTATTGATATTGTGGTGCAAAACCTTCTTGCGTTACTAGTGATGGCATTAAAGTATGTGGATTATGAAAATATCAAGGGTAAGTTGGATGGTTAGAAGCATGAGGTGGTGATTCTTTAGGGGATGTCATGTATTTATGGTACTTCAGAGAGTGATAGTGGTAATTTGAAGTGGAGGATGCCAAACTAGTTGGAGAAACAAGATGTTGAACATAATATCCATGAGGTTTTAGTGGGTATGGTTGATTTGGTGGTGGCCTTCCCCATGACTATGGCTGTTGCCATTGTGGTTGATGAATATGTTGAGGCTAATGGTAAGTCCCCCTAGGGTGGTATAATTGATTGTGGAACTGTCTATAATTACCTTGTGGGAGAGGAAATCTTCCAGGCATGTGCTTTTGTATGAATTTCAGATTTAAGGCACCTGCCCAATACTCCTATAGATGCAACAATATGGGGCATTGGCTCTTTGGATGGTCATATATGCATAGGTTGCATCCATCATCTTCGTCTGTGGTGGAGTATTTAGCCTCACTTTCATCAGCCCCTTTTCTCATCTGTCGAAAAGTGTTCTTGACTATTTCTTAGTTCTATGTCCTTTACTTATTGTGTTCACCTAGCGTATGTTGCAAAAGCTTCTCCACGACCATTTGAACAAGATTTTTGATTTTTTGTTAATTCATTTGGACATCCTATTGAATTTTTCTTCTAGATCATCAATAGACTCCTCTATCAGCAAAGTTTGTTGTGGAATCACCTTATCGACGATAGTTTCATTTTTCTTACCATAAATTTGGATCTCCTTCAATTGAAGAGTTGGATCCCATTGAGATTTCTTAACATTCTCCCATTTGCACATCTCTCCTTCTTCTTTTTCCATACGCTCTATTATCTCTTTGATCTGATGAGTTTGAAGCTCGTATAATTGCCCTAGGGCATACATCCCAAGGGTTGCCCTTATTTCATTACGAAGCCCATATATGATGTGGTAAAGTTACTCTTCTTCAAAGAAACCATGGCTTGGGCATCTATTTAGTAAGACATAATATCTATCTGAGGCCATGTCCAAGGGTTTGTGTTGTTCTTGTTTCCACTCTTGAATTTGTCTCCTTATGTTGGACACTCTTTTATAGTTTGGTATCTCTCGTTGAAAAGTTCCAACATTATAGACCATCGTTGGATTGAACTTGGTCACAACGATTGATACCATACTTGGGCTTTATCAATTAGTATCCTAGGAAAGAGTTTAAGCTTTTTCCATGCACTTTCGATGTTGTAAAAAGCACAAGCATCATGGAAGGCTTGTAAATGATGTTGCGGATCTATATCATAGCCTCTTGTAAACTTAGGAAGATTATTCATGTCTAGCTTAGGTAAATGACTTTGTTTGCAATGCCTACGAGATATCTTAACAGTCTCTGTGATATGCATTAGGCTCTTAGTGGGCAACAGGGGTTCATCATCATCAAACAAATTTTGAGAGAAATGTCTATCTTTATTCATCTGATCATGATGATGTTTGTAACGACGGAAAATGCCGGCAGCTGGAAAATACCAAACACAATCNTGAATGGTAACAACGATGATAGCCTCAACACGACAACTGGAATCAGACACGAGAGAAACGCGTAATTACAAGATTTATAGTTTGACCTGGGAAAATAATTATTTTGTATATTCAAGTTACACTGGGGAGACCCCTATTGTTTTTTACAAGCAAACACAAAGCAACAAGAAACAAGCAAAATGTCTGAGCAGAAGTGCAGAATAGAATCCGATCTACCTTGTAGGCCAGAGAAGGGATGCAAGGAAGGTCAAGTTCTGACATCTATTGATCAACTGCTTCTGACCAATAGAAACTCACAAACCACACCAGATGATGTCTGGATCTCTGATCTGCTCCTTTTGCCTTAGGTAGTCTCTGCTCGGAACTGTCGATAATCGCCAATGGAGAAAGTTGTGTCTTCACTAGAGGGGAATCGCTCTTATTGCCAATGCTCAAGCCAAGTGTCTCTTGTCTCTGCCGGAAGGTGATGCTGTCAACAACTGACAAAGTGTTGCTCTCTCTGTCTCTGCTCAAGGTGATAAGTGCTCCTATGCTCAGAAAAATGTCCTTGCCTTTTTGATTTTCCCACCCCTGTATCTTTGTCAACTGGGGTATTTATAGGTTGCGACGTCCTGTAGAAAAGGTGCAATCCTGATGACGTGTACCCCGGACGTTTTGGGTACTATTGACCTGACCTTTTTGTGTCAAACCATGTGACTACGCACAATACGCTCATTTGCGTATTGTGCGTGTGAAGAACAGATGCGCGTCAGGCATGTTTCAACTTTCTTTAGGTTATATTACGCTCATTCGCGTTGCGTTGCATGCAAGAGCGTAACATAACATGGAAGATAACTGATTCAAGCTGTTTTACGCTCGTTTACGCAGCCACACGTAATGAAGCATAAACAATGTTTAGCTTGGCGATGCAATACGCTGCGATATGCTTCGTTGCGTATGATGAGCAATCTGCATGCCAAGAGAAAAGGGTTGATCTGTTGCACTTCCTTAGACTTTGTCTTTGACTGTTTTGGAGCTCATTATGCTGTCGTGCGTAACAGAGCATAAACCTGGCCTTGAACAAAAGCCTTAGCAAAATATATGAGAAGTCAGATGTTACACTGCTCAAGCCTCTCCACATGCCGAAGTAAATAGCCTTCTGATACCGGATTATGTTTGAATAGAATCACGCTAAGCGCTGTTACGCTGTGTCGCGTGATATAGCGTAAACAGAGAAAGCATAGAAATATTAGGAATCTGCACAGGAAGTAGAAGACTTGATGCTACGCGTCTCTTGGTCTTACTCTGTCTTATTCTCCCTTCTGGAATTCTGACATGCGTCCTCGCCTGAATTGCAAATCTTTGCCTGAGGCCGACTCGCAATTTTCACGGTGTTTCAATGGCCCCTCTTTGTTGACGGTTAGAGGGCTGGCCCGAAAGACATCAACAAAGAATACGAAACACCGGATTGGTAGAAGCAAGAACAACGTCCATCCATGGCTACTCAAGCGTTGCCCTGTCATCATGGAAGAGCAAAGTTGGAGGGAATGGGAGATAGAATGACATAGTAGGAAACAGGTTCGGGGAAGACGTAAAATAAGGCAGGATGGTAGGAGTATGGAATACGCGTACTGAACGCACAAAAACATACGCACACTTATGTCAACAGGAATGCTTTCAGATGAGTGTAGCGCATCAGCCTGAGATTTCTCTGTCACCGATTATAGCAGGAATGCTTGCAAAAGGAGCACGGCGCATCACTTCTGCGATATCTCTGCTACAGCGCTTAACCATGTTATGGGCTTGGTTGTAGTGCGAGTGTGAAAGATGGATGGTTGCGTATGTAGCTTTTGCATACAGGAAGCAGGTGGTAGGGATGAGAGCTAAGAGTAGGATTATGAGAGGTATAGGCATGTAGTTTTAAGTAGTCGGGCAAACCTGAGTAGCCATCTTAAAATGCTGTTGTTCTTCACCGCTCAGATGAACACATCTTTGAACAACATCCTCGAAACCAGTAACCTGCAACCACAGAAGAAAATAGAAAATGCCATTGCTCGTGCGAACAAGAGACGAGGTTGTCGAAACGAGCGCCATTTGATGCGAGATAGAGCGCTCAGGCCATGAAGAAGGAGCTGTAGCATGAGGCCGGAACCTTCCATCTCGACGCTTGGCCCAGCATATCGTCGCCAAAAGGCATCAGACACAGTGCAGCTAACTGGTTGTGCAGGGAACCAGCTAGATGAATTTGCGAAGCCAGCGTCTGATAGCGATGATCGGTGGAGGTCTCCGAGGTCGCTGTCGACGAGGATTTCGTCGAGGCTCCGGCTGGCGAAACTAAACCCTCAGACGTATCACCGCTGCAGTGGACGCAGTGACGGCATCTCCGAGGGGTCAGTAGCATGCCTCTCAGCTCATCTGAGGAATCAGTAGGATGCCGGTGGGGTGGTGATGCTGAGATTGTCCCAGTATCCCACCCTGTCCATCGCGTAATTATACAAGGATGATCATGCTCGCTTGATTTGCATGTCAGCAGTCTGTAAGTCCCAGTTTTAAGTCATGGTAGACTGTCATTACTGGTTTTAAGTCTCAGCAGACCATGGTCCCAGTTTAAAGTTCGGGCAGACTGAGAAATGCTAGTTTTACGTCGTAGCGGACGGTGGTGTGTCTGATTTATGGTCTCAGTAGACCGTGCTGTGGATGTCAGTTTCATGTCATGACCCAAGGACAGAGTTGTGCTGGTTTTATGTCTTAGCAAACAGCTACTTACCTTTGCCAGTTTTATGTCATAGCGAACAGTCGATGCCAGTTTAGCGTCGTGGCGGACGCATGCAAAAGATGCCAGTTTTTCATCTTGGCGGACCTGTACAACATTGCCAGTTTTACGTTGTAGCGGACGGTTACAACTTGCCAGTTTAGCGTCGTAGCGGACGGTGGTTGCCAGTTTAGCGTTGTAGCGGACGAGTATTACCAGTTTAGGGTCGTAGCTGACGTTCATTGTCATACCTGCTGTTGACACCGTAGATGCTGCTAAATGTAATACCGCTTCAGATACACATGATTTATAGGATTTAGCAATTCATTACCGTTGACGTCTGCTAACTTGAATGCTCCGTTGCTGTATGCGTCAACCACTAAGAAAGGGCCTTCCCAGTTTGCCGAGAATTTGCCTACTGGTTCGCGCACGGCCTTGAGAACTAGATCTCCTTTCTTGATCGGGCGCTGCTGAAGGTTGTGACGATGCTTCTGTCTCTGGTTATCTTGATACTTTTCAATCGTACCAAGTGTCTGTATTCGCTTCTCTTCTACTGAATCCAAATCCGCAATTTGAGACTCGGTGTGTTGAGCCTCATTTATAACCATGGAGAGGACCATTCTCAGAGAAGGAATTTGCAACTCGAGGGGCAGCACTACTTTAGACCCGTAAACAAGGCTATAGGGCGTATTACCTGTAGCTGTCCTACATGTAGTACGATACGCCCATAGCACATAGAGGATCTGTTCGTGCCACCGTCTTTTGTTGCCGTCGAGCATTTTCTTAAGCAGATTGATGATCACTTTGTTCATTGCTTCAGCTTGACCATTCGCTTGCGGGTAATAGGGGGAGGAAAAAGATTGTCTGATGCC
>MNCI01005250.1:129961-195549 GCA_015680685.1 Gnetum montanum | reverse complement strand
CGTCTCAGAAGATCTTTAGCTTTATCGCAGTAGGGCTGCAAATGTACAGCCTTGCAGGCATAGACTCCTGTGATATGATTTATGACAAGCATCGAATCACCGCTAATCGCCAGGTGTCGAACATCAACTTCGTTGGCAATTAGTAATCCCCTGAGGAGCCCCTCGTACTTTGCCACATTGTTCGTACAAGGGAAGGTCAAGCGATAAGCGTGAAGACGCACATCCTTAGGTGATAGCTTAATAACGGTGGCGGCGCTGCCACCTTTCGCGGTTGAGGCTCCGTCGAAATACAACGTCGCCTCGAGGCCTGTTAAGACAGGGCTTAAACTATGTACATGTTCATCAGGGAATTCTGGTTCTATAGTCGCCTGATTGTTAATTGGTGACGTTACTAGCTAGTCAGCTATTGCTTGGCCTTTCGTAGAAGATTGACCAATATAATGTAGATCGAATTCTGCCGTGATAGCCTTCCAGCGAGCGATTTTACTACTCTCGTATAGGTTGTGCGTAATGGCCCTAAGAATGTTGTTTTTGCAGATGATGTTGACCTTGCTACGGAAAAGATAATGCCTACACTTTTTAAGCGTAAAAACTAATGCTAGACAGTTACGCTCTACGTCGTTATACCTCGTTTCGTACGCACATAGAGCATGACCCAAGTAGTAGATGGGCACATCCGACCCATCATCCCTCCTTTGACAAAGTAATGCTGCTAAAGCTACGTCCGAAGTCGCGAGGTAAATGTAAAATGGCAAGTCCCTTTGTGGTGGGAAAACCGTCGGCAAATGCTGCAGTTCTTGTTTTAAGCTGTCAAACGCACGTTGGCAATCGGCAGTCCATTCGAAATTAACCCCCTTTTCAGCAAATGCTGCATAGGGTGTAGCTTGTCGGTTAATCTCGAGATGAATCGGCGTATGAACTATAAGCGTCCCTGTAACCCGCGTAATTGCTTGAGGTCTGTAGGAGGCGTTAACTCGACAATGGCTTTGACCTTATTAGGGTCAACTCATATGCCAGTTTCTGACACTACAAACCCCAGCATGCATCCGGTTTTGACTCCGAATACGCACTTCTTTGGGTTAAGCCGGAGCTTGTATTTGGAGCATCTTTTAAGGACTAATTCCAGGTCTTCTGAATGATCCTCAGACTTTAAAGACTTCACAACTATATCGTCTACATAATCATTCAGTCTCCCTAAGAGGTAATCACTAAAGATGTATGTCATAGCTCGTTGATACGTTGCTCTGGCATTCTTTAGACCAAAAGGCATCATGGTATAACAGAAAGTACCCTAGGGTGTCATGAACGTTGTTGTCAATTGATGTTCGTGGTTGATGCGGATCTGATTATAGCCCAAAAAGCCATCCATGAAGGACAGAAGCGCATGCCCAGCTATTGTATCAACTAGTTGATCGATACTCGGAAGCGAGAAGTTATCTTTGATTGTAGCCTTGTTTAAATCCCGGAAGTCTATGCAGATGTGTATGCTTCCGGTCTTCTTTGGGACGACTACAATGTTAGATACCCAATCTGAGTAATCGACCGCACGGATGAAACCAGCCTGATACAGTTTGGTGATTTCATCACGCATGGCTAGCGCGATCTCTGGCTTGATTTTCCGTACCTTTTGCCTAACTGCTTTAATCTGCCGGTCTAAGATGATGTTATGCTGGATTAGCCTGGGATCTAGTCCAGGCATATCCTCGTATGACCATGCAAAGACGGCAATGTTGTCTTGCAGGACCTGCTTTATGGAATCATGTGTTTTCTGGTCTAATAAAGAACTGACTTTAAGCATTTTGGCTTCGCCCCTATGTGTAACGATAGAGACCTCATTGAGGGGGTCTTCGGTTATGTCCCCAGCCTCCAAGTCTAGCGTGCGCGTCGATTGTTCTGGCCATTCTGCGGACGTCTCCGATGCGGCTATGGTCACGTCTTCTAAAGGGGGGGTAATGTCTACTAGCGTGGAGTCGAATTACCTAACTACCTTCCTGTATGGGCCTGTCAAAGTTAAAGGTGCTGAAAATGTTGCGTCCATTTGCCGTCTATCCTGCAAAACCGCAAAGTGCATAAATGATTAAGAGAAAGATGACATAGTGTTGTCAAACGTGGAAAGTTAATTGAAGTTCGAAATTGTAAACAGGCTGTAATCAATGCTACTCGATTACGAGGCGATAAGATGTGATAGTTTAACGTCATTTCGGACAGGGGAGCATGCGATATCAGCCGCATTAATATCTTGATTTTCAGGTTCCATTTTAGGAAAGTCCTGCTGAAATCGGATATCAAGTCAGTGATCCTCGCATATAAGTAAGTGGTTTTTGATGAGGACGAGCTGTTGGCTATTGTGAATTCGAATTTGTAACTGTTGCTAAGCGAGAGAAGAAAGAGCAGAGGATTAGAGCGTGTGGTTTTGCAAAGATTTGCAAGTGCTAAACGGTGAAAAATTCTGAAGCTGTTACAATGGCACCAAAAATCAAAAGGAAGAATGCAAAATTGGCCAAAATCGATGAGGTGCAAGAAAATATGGAGCACGTTTCGCAGGCGGTGGTCAATGTTCGTGATCCCACGCCTTTGAACCGGTAAGTCATTCCTTACATGCTTATGTTTGTTTTAATGTCTATTTTTTGTAGTATCTTTTGCATTAATGTGGATTGCAAATTATGGACCTCGGGTTAATGTGAGGGTTTGATGGGATTGCGTCTACCGCCATTGTCAGGGACGAACCTTGCATTGTTGGAAGGGTTTGGGCGATTTTGGCCTGGATAATTAGGCGTAGTTTGTAGGTTTTTTGTATTAACGATACAAATGGAAATCTAGACGTTAATTTATGTTTCGGGTTTTCTATACAACATTACACTAAAGCCTATTCTGATTGTCTTGGATATTGTCGGGGTTTTGTGTTGTATAAACCCTATCGTTCCTAATGTCCCTCCCCCGCAAACGCGGTTGCAAGGGAAGGCCATATGGTTTCGACGGGGTGCGCTAGAGTTTCTGCAGTTGTTACTGCGCAACTACAGTGTCATTGTATGGTCTAATTTGTCCGGCAATATCGCCGGTGCCATTTTAGAGCACCTGCTAGTGGGTTCTGCACAAGGGATTCTGGCCTTCTTGACAGACGGGGCCATCGATACGGGTAGTCCCGAGGACCGCGAACTTAGCGCCCAAGGCTTGAGGTGCTTAAACTAGATCTGGGAAATGGCTCAGTTTAGTTGTTATCATGCATATAACACGCTGTTCGTGGCTCGGCATGCTTCGACCTATTTCCAGAACCCACAAGGCACAGTGTACTACGCAGGCGGGTAAGCAAATTTTGTTAATTGTATTTTTTTTGTTATATGTCTGTCATCGATGTGAAGTATAAGATAAGCCTATGTGGAAAATGTAAGATAAGCCTATGTGGTATGGTACAGGTTTTTTATTCATGACAATAGGTTAGTTGGAAATGGAGATACGTTATCATGGGCCGAATTGGCAATAATGGCATTTACTTCAACTAGCAACGTGCACGGTGGTGTTATAGGGCAGATTGGCTTCGACATGCGTGAGTACCCCACCCGCTATGCTAAGGCTTTTGAGAATTGCCAGATACTCGGGTGGCTGCACGATGACTGGACCTTAAATCCGCCCCTTACCGTTGAGGACGTGCAGAGGAACCTTCCGCCATTCCCCTTTCCATTTAGACTTGGTAAGGTTGTTGTATAGTCAATTATTGCGTAGTATAGTCGTAAATTGTGAGCGTTGCGTAATAGTGTTTTAGTTTGACTTGTGTTTTACGCTGTTCAGTTAGGGAATCCCGGGAGATTACCCTTACGATTTCTGGCCGCAAGGCGAGCACCATCCTCTTCCGCTACGGTGACATCAAGGACGCACAGCGCTAGCTCGGCCACTCGGCGGCCCCAGTTGCGGTGACCACCAAGATCCGAGCAGCGGGTCTAATGCATCTGTTTTTAGCTGCAACTCCTGATGTCCTCGCCAGTGAAATGCTGACCTTGGTCAACTCTTTCAACGAAAAGGCAGAGCATTTTTGCACGCACGTACATCAGGTACGTGTAAGCTTTAACATTGACGCTAGCTCTTTGCAGACCTATTTGGCGTCCCTTTGAACGGCCTTCCCGTAAGTGAGAAGGCGAAGAGGAGCCTCGACTTCTAGAAGTGGCTAGAGGAGTGGGTAAGGGTCCCGAAGGAGGCTAAAGGGTTTCCTGGCAAAAGATTCCGGATGGGTGTTGCCAAGACAATTTATCCCCTTTTCCGGGCCCGGACCTTCCCCAAAACTCTCTCGCAAGGGAAGTTCTTTTCTATAGAATAGACCCGTATTATGCGAGAGGTTCTGGAAGAGGGGACCCAGTTCAATTGGGCAAGCTATTTTGCTAAGGGGCTGCGCAACGAGATGATCAAGCTTCGCAAGAAGCTTGAGTCTCGTTTTAATGTGCATTACGCCTTCTTCATAGCTTGCCTTCGACGATTTGCTGAGTTTCTGGTCGTCCAAAGGAATGGGGTCTGGGTACAGCAAGACCGAGATCAGCTGTCCAAACCCTAGATTACCCATATCCTCAGCACTACCCATGGGCAGGATCCGCCGGAAGGGATCAGGGAGTCACTGTCTATAACGACCAAGGGGTTGGCGACGTCTCGGTTGCGAGGTCCCGACAGTATAGGTGGGATAATGCCTACTTACACTGGCGATGCCTCACGGGGGAAACGTCTGGCGGAGGAAATCGTGGAACCTGTAGCTCAGAGTAAGAGGCTTCGTATAACCGAGGCTTCTGCCGAGCCTGGGAGCGGCGCAGGCTGAACTGTGGTGATCAAAGTTCAGCGGAGTAAGCCTTCGCCTGGTAAGCGTCAAGGAACTGTATTACGCAATGTTCATTTAGATGGTTTGGAATGATATACTAAGGTATTGTGATATGACCAGTGAAAATTGCAGAGGAGCTGACCCCTAAGACAGGGGCAGTAGTACTAAGTCGTGGGGAAGGGGCCTCAATTTTGGAGGAAGAGGCCCCAGCTGTTAGCGGGAGCCGCGCACAGAACCTGGTGCATGAGGAGGCCCCAGCCACTGGAACCAGCGATGCACAGACTCAAATGCGTGAAGAGGAAAAGGAGGCGGAAAATGTTGGCGAAGTCGCCACTGTCACTGGTAGAGGTAATGAGTGTGTTAGCAAGTTTGCAGGATTCTGTTAATAGATGAATTTTCTAACTGGATTACGCTATAGGAGAAGAGGATGTATCCACATCTATCGCTGTGAGCACAGCGTGGAGAGACTTCCCTGACAAATTTACCTTCATGGAAGGCGTTGTCAATGACATGATCGAGCGCCTAGAGCACGTTGAACCTGGAGCTGGTACGTTATGGTTGTAGTAAGGTTGTGATATTACATAGTGGTAATGTGTCACCAATATTGATGATTGTTTTTGTTAGGAGCTCGCCTCCGATGGGATCCCACGGAGCCCATCGATTTGGACACAGTGGAGCCTTCATCTGATGGGGTGGCCGTGCCACGCCACATTTATGAGGAAATGCATAAATGTGCGTTACGCTCAACACGCTCCTTATGGGAGAGTAAAGGCATCAATGAGAGCCTCTGGAAACGGCTGCAGAGAGCAGAATAGAGGGTTGAGTCTCTGACCAAAGAGGTCGGAGACCTAAGATCACGGTGCGACTTCCTACAGGCACGAGCGACAGGGGATGAAGATTGGCATACCGCTATTGTCGACTACTCCCGTTATTGGACCGCCATCAAAAACAGCGTACAGACCAGTCGGGCGTTGGTAGAGCAGCAGATGCAGATAGAGCTCCTAGCTCAGAAAAGCCAGGATTGGAGGGACTATTGTGCAAGCGTGCAAGAGTGGGGGCAGAAGGAAAAGGACCACAAACATCTGTATAAGCGAGAAAGCATCGCTTATCGCAAACTTTATCACGATCCTGCCGTCAAGGCTTGGTCTCTGGAAGTTTTCCTAGACGTCATCGGAGCTTCCGAAGCCTTCCAGAAGTTTGAAGAGCAGGTGCCTGTAATTGCATCTCCGAAAAGGAAGATGACTCTCCCTGGGGGCCAGAGAACAGTCCCTACATTCTTCCCTGATCCGCCTCACTGGACTAGCGTGGAAAAAGGGAAAGTGAAGGCTGGAGCTACCTTGGGAGAGGATGTGTGGCCAGATCTAATGGAGGAAGAGATTATAAAGCGCCTGTGGGCTGGCCTGGACAAGCTTCCCTTTGCTGCGGAAGCAGGGCCATCACAAGTGAGTTTCTGCATGACTAAATCTAAATTCTCTGATTGTTTTGTCAAGGCTTGCCTTGCTAATATGTTTTCTTCTTTTGTATCTAGGTACCAGAAGAGGATAGAGAAGGCGAGCCAGCTGAGGAGTCAATAGAGGAAGCAGCAAATGTAGAGGAAGAAGCAGAAGCAGAGGAAGAGGAAGAACATAGCGATGAAGAGCGTCCTCCCGTGGAGCCGGGGCTGGAACGAGGACCTCATGAAGAGGAAATTCTTCATGAAAGAGTAATTCCCAGAAACGACGGCCCACTGGAGGACGATCCATTAGGGCTGGATCCGGACTTAAGAGATACTGGTGACAGTGGCAGTAGAGGGAATGCGTAATTGTGATTTACGCATAATCTTATTGATGTGGAGTGAAGTATTGTTTTATGAATGACTGAAAAGACACATTAGAAGACCTGGTGGATGTTTTAAATGTCAATTATTTTGTCTTTTTTGACTTTTATGCTTTTATCTGCACAACGTGAACGTAATTATTAAGGAGTTCACCTAAGTTATGATGATAGAATGTAATGGCTAGTTTAAGGCCATCGCGGGCCATCATATGATTCTACGTAAACTAGCGACTAGTTTAAGGCCATTGCGGGCCGACTACGTGATATAGAAAGCGTAAATAGTATTAATACGCAATCCTGTGTAACTAGTTTAAGGCCGTTGCAGGCCATGGTGTAATACGCGTAAATGATAATGGTATACAGTTCTGTGTAACTAGTTTAAGGCCATTGCGGGCCATGGCGTAACTGGTGGTATAGAAAGCATAAATAGTATGAGTACAGTAAATCGAATAGCATAAGAAATGACAAGCGTAAACTCCGAAAGCGAATGTAGCGTGAAAATGTATGAAACAAAAGAAATGGCTAAGTACAAGCCGTGATAACTTGCCAAAACATGATAACGTACGCAAAGACCATCATTCAACCATTAATACGCAATTGTCTCTTAATGGCCTTTACGTTGAGCGTTGCGTAAGGGCGAGGAGACTTATGGTTTGACTCCTCTACGCTGCCATCCGGAAATGGCAGGTCGGCCCAAGCTAGACCGTCATCATTGCTGTCGGTTTCTTGAGGGATTTGGAGATGGGTCTGATCATCAGTTGTTTCTATCTCCGAACCCCGTTCTTCTTCAATGTTATTGACGGTCGTGGGGGTGATTTCATCACCGCGTATCACAACCTCCCCTCTAGCATAGGGCAGGTGTATCTCTTGGTGTATCGATGACGAAACCGCCCTCAGCTGGGCTAACCACAACCTCCCTAAGATCAGGTTGAACCCTGGCATCTCCTCGACGACTAAGAAAGTGGCCTCTGTTGGGAACTGATCCCCCGCCACAAACTCAATACGCACCGTCCCCTTGACTTGAACCCGTGCCCCGTTGAACGATTTTACGCAAGCCGTCGTCGTGGGAGTGATCTGGTCGACCAGATCCAACCTATCCACGATGGAATAGGGTATGACGTTGGTAGCTATGCCATAGTCTACGTGCACTCTCCGGATCCGGTGTTGACCGACCCAGATGGTGATGAACATAGGTTCAGTTGTCACCTGACCTTTCTCCAGATCGTCTTTAATAGACTCATCATGGAAGGTCAACGAGGTAGGCCTGGGTTGCTCAGCTTCAGAAGGAAACATGACAGCATGTATTGCTTCCTCTTCCACTGGTAAGTTGCCATCCACTGATATGGACATCAGCATGCGTACCATAGCCTCACGGTGTTCCCGAGATGTCATAAGCAGGTCGTAAAGGCTCAGCATTGTGTTCTTTTGCTTGAGAGCCTGTTTGTCTTGTGTAAATGCGTCGAGGAGGTCCTTCTCTCAGCTAGGTTGTTTATCCCCCTTGTCCTCTTCCATGCGGCCCAGGAGACAGATCTCCCGAGGTGGAACGGTGTCAGTCGGGGGGTTGTTCTTCTTCTTGCCAAGAGAAGGGGGTTGCGTTTCTGCACCTTTATCCTGCCTCTGAGGTAGAGATGAAGGCGTAGAGGCTAGGGGCCTAGGCTTAGGGAAGCCGAGCATAAAATGGTCTTTCGTTGCGTTAATTGATGTGTCCTCTCCCTTTCGTTTGGGAGGTGATGGTTGACTCTTTTGGTTGGAGGGCTGCCCCTGCGTGAGAGGAGCAGCCTGTGGTTTTGGCGTCCTGATAATGAAGGGCACCCTAAGCGTGGGCGCGGACGAGGCTGCGGCTTGACTGTCGCTGCATGACTGAGGGTGTATCCGAGAAGGTGCCCGTATGATGAAGGGCGGCCTCGAGACCCCACTGGCTGCCAATGAAATGGTTGGCCTCCTTTGTGAGCTGGTAGGCACACGCAAAACAAAAGGCTGTTTTGGCGGTTCCCTCCTCTCACTGTCCGTACTCACCACAGTGATTGTATAAGGATTGTCGTTTGCGTTCAACGGGTCTTTATATACATGCAATGTTTGGTTTTCTGGACGCGTCGGGTTATTGCTTTCTAACTTGAGTAAACCATCATTCAGCATACGTTGAATGTCTTCTTTCAATGCCCAGCAGTAATCCATATCGTGACCACACAGCTGGTGGTAGTCACAAAAATGGTCTAGCCTGAAAGATCTCGGAACTGGTGGTTCGTTAGGTAAGGCTAAAGAAGGATTCTTCAGCAGTTCACAATGATGTCTGTGATGCTTCAAAGCTTCCTCGGACACCTTCTTAGGTTGAATGTGCCCTGCCCCTAACAGTTGTTTCAACAGTTCGGAATGTTTTACAGGCAAGGCCGTGTATTTTGAACGATCCTTACGCTCAAAGTTTGGCTTTGGCTGAGGGGGCCCTTCAGGGGCAGTTGTGTCTTGGCTGGTGCCGGCACCAACCGTGGTCTCAGGAGGCGTCGTGGGTGCCTTCTTGTTCTTAGTCTTTGTACCCTCAGTCATCGCAGCTACTGTCGTCGTCGCTACTTTACCTTTGTCTTTGTTCTTGTTGTGTGCGTTCCTGTAGGCAACATACGCCAGGTCTTTGCTGGCCTCCACAGCATCTTGGATGCTTCTAATTTGAGCGAAGGCTTGGTGTAGGGAGTTGGGGGAAAGATAATACAGCTTTGACTTAATAAAGTCGTTGACTGCTCCTTTGAATATAGCCAGCAGATGTGAGTCCACGATCGGCTCGCGGATCTCATTCAAAGTAGCATTCCAGCGCTGTATGAACTTTTGGACGGGCTCGAGTGGGTCTTGTTTCACCCCCATGAGCTGATCCAATGTGACTTCCAGTTTCAAGTTGTATTTGAAGCGGGTCACAAATTGGGTCAGCAGCTCTTCCAAGGTTGAGATGGAAGAGCGTGGGAGGGCTCGGTACCAATCTAAAGCTTTACCTGTTAAAGACATTGTAAAGACTCGGATGATCGTGTGTGGCCACTGTTGCAACAGCAAGGACTCGGACCTAAATGTGACCAAGTGAGCATTGGGATCTCCCTCCCCATTATACTTGGTAAAATAAGGTAGAGACATCCCTGGCGGCAATGACAGCATAGGGACCGCTGGACTAATCGGATCATCCTGATAAAAGTCCATGATCTGAATGGTATCAGAACCGACGGCTTTGAGGCGTCGAACCTCCTCGGTGAGAGCCTGTATAAGCCGGAAGGCCTGGTCCAGACCTGTTGATGGAGGTGTCTGTGCAGAAGGCATAGGAGGTTGGACTGGGAGGGCAGCGCCAGGAAATGGAAACGAAGGAAGAGGTTGGCTGGCAGCTGGTGGGGCAGGGATCCCAACAAGCAGGGGAGCCTGTGAAGACCACCACCCACTGGTTTACGAAGAGGGGTTAGCTGCCGCCTGCTACGCGAGATAAGGATAAGGATACTGCGAGACCACCTGTGAAACATGCGTTGCGGGTGCAACCGAGGGTTGCACGCCATACACCACAGACTGGGTATGTTGCACCGCCGGGTTGGCCCACTGACTTGCGGCAGGCTGTTGGTCGTAAGTTTGTGGCTGAACGGTTGCGGTAATCTGTTGAGTTGGAGAGGGCAGAAGCGAGAAGGTCTGCGCCGGGCGCATTGTGGATATGTTGTGAGGTTGTATCTGAGGGATGAAATGGGACGCGGTGGTCGCCTGGACCACCACTGGGATGCTAAGTACTCGCGGTGACGAAACCGCCCACACGTTATTATGAGGTATTTGTACTTGCAGCCCAGACGGCTGCGCGGTGGCCTGCGGAAGAACAAGGATGTGCATCTGTGTGGTCATGGCTTGGTTAAGAGAGGCGGCCTCTCCATTGAGCGGGAATGATGGATTAACGTAAGTATGGGGGCTCAAAGTGTGGAATGAGTGTTCGGACTGGGCCGCAAACTCATCATCTTCTTCCTCCCCATCCTGGGGTTCCACCATAGCCTGTGTAGCCTGGCTCTTGGCCATGACCAACTGTGTGATAAGTTCATGTTGATGTTCGGTCAAGGGAATAATGTCGTAAGCTGTTGGTTTGAAATCATGGCCCCCTCGGTGGATCACCTCAAAGTTTCGTTTTGCTTTGACTTCGGCCCGGCTGAGAGCCAGCTTCGCCTGGATCTTAACACAGATAAAGTTGTATTCTTCAGGGGTTATGACCGTGAAGATGGGTTCTTTCCCTGAAGTCTCAATGACCGGCGCGATGGTCCTTGAGATCCTGCTGCGCCAAGAGCTGGTCTAGTGACCGCGATAGGGTTCACAGATGTGGCACCCAAATCAGCAGGGACCATGGCGGTTGTGGTCGTGTAAAAGGAATTCATTGATCAATGAGATTGACGGTGACTGATAACGGGATCTAAAAGATGGCTGGCAATAAGATCACAAATAGGCTTTCTACCTTGTAGGATTCCAAAGAAATCGTTACTGAGACCGATCTACACCACACGACTTATCGTAAGCTTCCTTAGAGGTATTACGTTTATGATTTTGGGTATAGATTGCTAACAGGGCTACCCGAAAAAGGCGGGTCGGAACCTAACCAGGCTCTCCTTCTAGCGCCAGAAAACTGTAACGATGGAAAATGCCGATAGCTGGAAAATACCAAACACAATCCCGTGTACACAGTTTTAACCACGGATCCGCGCGAGGGCTATGCTGGAAAAATGGATCCATGACGCCCTAAACGGTCTTGTCGATCAGACAAGGACTTACTAATCAGTAAACCGATGAAGATTACATATATTTCGTGGAACGATATATGAGAGAAAAGCAATGTAGATGAATGGTAACGACGATGATAGCATCAACACGACAACTGGAATCAGACACAAGAGAAACGCGTAATTGCAAGATCTATAGTTTGACCTGGGCAAATAAGTATTTTGTATATTCAAGTTACACTGGGGAGACCTCGATTGTTTTGTACAAGCAAACACAAAGCAACAAGAAACAAGCAAACTGTCTGAGCAGAAGTGCAGAATAGAATCCGATCTACCTTGTAGGCCGGAGAAGGGATGCAAGGAAGGTCCAGTTTTGACGTCTATTGATCAACTGCTTCTGATCAATAGAAACTCACAAACCACACCAGATGATGTCTGGATCTCTGATCTGCTCCTTTTACCTTAGGTAGTCTCTGCTCGGAACTGTCGATAATCGCCAATGGAGAAAGTTGTGTCTTCACCAGAGGGGAATCGCTCTTACTGCCAATGCTCAAGCCAAGTGTCTCTTGTCTCTGCCGAAAGGTGATGCTGTCAACAACTGACAAAGTGCTGCTCTCTCTGTCTCTGCTCAAGGTGATAAGTGCTCCTATGCTCAGAAAAATGTCCTTGCCTTTTTTATTTTCCCACCCCTGTATCTTTGTCAACTAGGGTATTTATAGGCTGCAACGTCCTATAGAAAAGGTGCAATCCTGATGACGTGTACCCCGGACGTTTTGGGTACTATTGACCTGACCTTTTTGTGTTAAACCTTGTGACTACGCACAATACGCTCGTTTGCGTATTGTGCGTGTGAAGAACAGATGCGCGTTGGGCATGTTTCAACTGTCTTTAGGTTATATTACGCTCATTCGCGTTGCGTTGCGTGCAAGAGCGTAACATAACATGGAAGATAACTGATTCAAGTTGTTTTACGCTCGTTTACGCAGCCACGCGTAATGAAGCGTAAACAATGTTTAGCTTGGCGATGCAATACGCTGCGATATGCTTCGTTGCGTATGATGAGCAATCTGCATGCCAAGAGAAAAGGGTTGATCTGTTGCACTTCCTTAGACTTTGCCTTTGACTGTTTTGGAGCTCATTACGCTGTCGTGCGTAACAGAGCGTAAACCTGGCCTTGAACAAAAGCCTTAGCAAAATATACGAGAAGTCACATGTTACACTGCTCAAGCCTCTCCACATGCTGAAGTAAATAGCCTTCTAATACCGGATTATGTTTGAACAGAATCACGCTAAGCGCTATTACGCTGTGTCGCGTGATATAGCGTAAACAGAGAAAGCATAGAAATATTAGGAATCTGCACAGGAAGTAGAAGACTTGATGCTACGCGTCTCTTGGTCTTGCTCTGTCTTATTCTCCCTTCTGGAATTCTGACATGCGCCCTCGCCTGAATTGCGAATCTTTGCCTGAGGCCGACTCGTAATTTTCACGGTGTTTCAATGTTGTCTTTGACATTTCCCATGGGTTCAAGTTTGGTTTTTAGTTTAACCCTTTAATGTAGCTCTATCTTTATACCTACGTTCATCTTCATCAGAACTAGATGTTGAAGGGAAAGAAGAAGATGAGAAACTGGAAGAGTTGCCATGGTTTCTATGGTGTTCCTCAGGGTCCCTTGATTTATCGTTTCTGGGTTTCGAGAAGATCTTAGGCCTTAAGGCCTCCCCTAGTTCAGGACCTACATCATCTTCTCCACGATTGTCTGGCTTAGGTGAATGTAGTCTTTGGGTGTCATCAGGGTGGTCATGATCATAAGTAACCCTAATCTTCTTCATCGTATATCTTATTAGTTCTCCAATGAATGTATTTGCTATATAACACATGATCATTTCCATGTGAGAGAGACATTGTTGTTGGTTTGTAGTGTGTGTGATTTAATATTTTCTGAAAGATATATCATTAATACCTCTACAACGATCATGTATAATATAACTAATCTAGATAAGTAGCACCATCCCTGGCAACAACACCAATGAATGAGTGACAAGGTATCCCGATGCTCAACCATATGAATTACAAGCGTTCACGTGCAATCCGGTCGAATTTTGTGGATGGGACTAGTTGTAACATCTAGATCGTTATGCCTTGATCATAGTTTGCTAACTTCCCACTTGGACTAGTGGTAGCTTTATCATGTATGGTTTAGTCCAAAGTGAGGTATATAATGTGGTTCCTAATTCTATGTTGTGCTACTCCTAATAACAAAAAGAGATAAATTGATTAAATAATGAATAAGGAAAAAAAAAGTCTAAATTAGTCTAAGGTGATGGTATCCACTCTTAATCATGCATACACATCTTGGACTTTGTGAGGCTACTTCTGGGTTTACCAAATGTACATCACTGGTTGTGCCAAATGATACGTCTCTAGCAACCAAGTATCTACACTTGAATGCTCATGATTAGGGCGTACACATTCCACTTAACAACAAGAATAGTAAATAACAATAAATGGAAATATTTAACTAAGGAAGCATTAAAGCATTAAATGATCAAAATAATAATATTAAGCTAAGTGGATGCTGTAATGATGGAAGTAATCTCAATCTTTATTGCCAATCATGTAATGTGTCCAAGTACGTCACACCTAAACAAAGGTGTCGTACAATTACAAACATCACACTATGGGCATGCATTGGAAATAACAAACTTAAAAGAAGAGAAATTGAAAGCTAACTATTTCTAAGATCTAAGTTGCCTCATCTAGAAGTCCAAGTGCAGTATTTATAGGCAAGGTCCAGATGAGGCGACATCACTAGTACTCAATGCAGGTTATCAAGACTAGAAAGATGTAGCAACAAACTTGGCCAAATGATGACAAATTATCAAGAGCTACAAAAATTGGCCAAGGCTTTTTAAGTGGAACAAACATAGTTTTTAGCATGGTATGTCAAGGCTAGCCAAATGCTCCCATAATTACTATGTCTTTGGAAAGTGTTGACACTGGAGAACATCACCAAGGTGGCGTAGAACATGTACGATTCCATGATTGAAGAAGAAAAACTAAGAGCCTTAGTAAATATTAGTTCAAAAAGCTCAAAGATAAAGGAAAGAAGCTGATGGAGGAGTTGCCATCACCAAGGACTTAAGAGACTACATTGAGTCTTGGTCTTATTTTGTTTTTTTTTTTTTACTTTCATTATAAAGTTTTTTCATATGTCAATCATGCTCTACATGATAATTTTGTAACACCACTTGAACAAAGATGTAGAATTCATAGTTAGTAGTTAGTTATGTTGTTAAGTTTATGTCACCCCAAAAGTTTGTAATGGTTCTATCCTCTTTTTGTTTGAACTCAAGGATGAGTTTTTAGTCAGTCATGGGGATATGGTAAAACCTTTAATGTTGTTGACTACGATATTGTAGATGTGATATCGTATCTCAATAGATGATGTAGTGGCCCATGGTCATGCTTATAAATGCAAGACCATTGTTGTGTCAAAACACATGTTTTTCCAACCCTTAGTAAAATTCTTGCAGTTTGTTTTCGAGAACTTACAGTTAGTTGTGAATACTCATAGTGTGTTGAATTATATTTTTACAAAATATTTATTTAAGTGGATCATCCTTGGACATAATTTGTGACCAACAATAAAGATCAAGATTATTCTTCATCATTATAGCATTTCACATAAAACAAATTTACATTTCTATGTCATTTACTTTTACTTTGTCACTTACATTTCTTGTAGTATTTACTTTTTCATTGTTTGTTAATATGGATGGAATAAGTATGACTAGTTTTGGGTGTAAGGTGTAGTTATTTGGTAACCTAGTAGTGACTTTATTTGATTCGCTTAGTAGTAAAGTTACTTGGTAATCCCGGTAAAAAATACATCAACCTAGGATGTGTACAACAAGCTAAGATTAGATACTTATCACCAATAGGCTAGAATAACTTTATATTCTCATTGTCCCTAGTGAATAGAATTCATATCCATTTTCACTATGTTTATAGTTAGTATACTTAAAGGCATGCAACATCAATTGATCATATAGCTCACTAGGATTTGAACCATATGTTTTGCACTTTGCTAACTTCAAGTGAGAAGACAACAATCATGAACTTATCATCAACTTACTACGACACTTACATTGTCCATCCAAGGGTTATAATCTAATCACATATGAACACTTGTGACTTGTATGGTTGAGTGTTGGGATTCTTATTGCTCATTAGTTTGAATCAAAAGAAAACTTTTAAAAAATTAATTTATGATCTTAACAATTTATTTAGAATTGACAATAGTTTGCATTAAGCTTTTCCAAATATTTTTTGGAAGGATAGCAGATTTGTTTTTCCTTTTAACTCCAATGTAGCATGCGAAATTATTACCAAGAATGATTTTGTTCATAGTAAGTTCAATAAGGCCTTGAAATGCAATTATCACCACACTTTTGGATAAGGAAAATAGAAGATATTCAAAGATTTCCTACCTTTCCAAAAATTCATATTTTTTATGGTGTCTTATTTATCAAGATCTTCTTATTGACACTTGTTTTAAACATATAAGAATTGTTTCTTCTCAATGTCCTCTTTTGTGGAAGAGAATACTTATTTTCTCATGTTTTTATTAAGTATCTTGTTGCATAACATGCTTGGAAATGAACATTTAGAATTTGTAACAAATTTCAACTAAGCATCAATGATATCATTCTTGTTTTAAACGTATAAGAATTGTTTCTTCTCAATGTCCTCTTTTGTGGAAGCGAATACTCATTTTCTCTGTTTTATTAAGTATCTTGTTGCATAACTTGCTTGGAAATGAACATTTAGAATTTGTAACAAATTTCAACCAAGCATCAATGATATCATTCTTAGTGATCAACCTACTTTCTCTACTTCATTTCTTTGCATTTGGAAGTATCTTTGATTGCTTATTCTCTATTCTATTTGGAAGCTTTGGTGTGTAGTTAAGTTCTAGTAGCAAGAATATAACTATGACTTTTCTTCAAAAGTTAAATATCAAATTCTCAAAGATGTCACTTTTCAATTATAGCTTCAAGAAAAAAAGCTTTTAGTAAAAGCTAACTAATTATTTTTTTCCTGAAGTATTAATTTCTTTTTTCTCTTAGGCTCATTGATAAGAAGCTTTCAATTTCTATTATTATTTGTTCATTTTTTATTAAAGGTTTCTTTTTTCTTTAAAGAGATTTTTTTCCTTCATTTTATAAGAAACCCTTTAATAAGAAGTGAAATTCCATAAGGGTACTTCCTAATAAGGGCAAGGTTTGATAAAAAGCAAATAACTAAATGTCACTTATTTAGTGATGGTTTAGAATGAGGTGTTAATCTAGTGGTAAAGACTCTTGATTTGAAAGCCCACGTCATGTGCTCAATTTTGGTGGGCAATGATAAGTTATAATGTTCTAACTGGACTATATATCTTGGGATGTACTTATATTACAATTATCCCTCCCCACCCAACCATTTCTTACCGTAGAGAGAAGGATGAAAACTTGAAACAACATCCCAAAAATCGTTAGGCTTTTTTTCTAGACTCTTTCTTTGTTCTTTTGTTGTACTTTGAATTTTTTAAATATTATTATTATTATTGAGGTTTGACATCCCCAAACAACATCCCCCTCCCCTTCCACTCCCCAAAAAAGGTCTAATTAGATTATATGTCTTGGAGGTAAATATTATTATTTTAAGAAAAAGTTTCAAGTTTTGATAGCCCTTGAACTCAAATACTTAAGAAAAGTTATTGATAGGTGGTTCAAGTGGTTAGCTCATTGTCATGTTAAGCAAGATTTTACTAGTTTGAGTCATACTTGAGGTATTCTTATATGCATTTATAATTCTTATAATATATCATGTTGACTATATGTCTTTAGTTATATCTATAATCAGATTATTTTAGGTTCCAATAGCCCTCCTCTTCAATCACAAAATAATTATCTAAAAGTTTGAGTTAGTTTGAATGCACATCGATGTATGTTGTGTCATTACCTTAATTGTACACAAATATTAAGGTGATCTTTGATATATATGACAATAAGGTGTCAGTTTAGTGGTAATACTCTTGACTTGGAAACTCTAAGTTATGGGTTCAATTCAAGTGAGCAATCTAAGTTATACAATTATATTTGGACTATATATCTTCAGGTATACTCATGTTTCAATTATTTTGGATACCAACACCTTAGTTTTACCACACAAAGACACTTGATTTATAAGCTTTAGGTTATGGGTTTAATTCTAGTAGGCAATGCTAGGTTATATAAAGTTCTAATTGAACTATATATCTTAGGATGTACTTGTGTTTTGCTTATTTTGGGTTCCAACACCAAATATTGAAACTGAAATTTTACATACGTCCATTGAAATTGTCTTAGAATATGCAAATTTGCCCTTGGGAATGGAACTACTCTTATGACTTAGCATTTTTAGGTCATGATTCTTACCACTAAATTAACACCTCATTAAGGTTTGTACATATAACCTAGTTTCAATCTCAAAGCCTTTGAAAAAGAGTGAAATTTACCATGTGGAATAAAACCAAAAATAGTTGAGCTTGAATTCAATTAGTTTACTATAATAGAAATTGAGATAACAAAAAAGAACAAAAAAAACCAAAAAAAAAAAAAAAAGGCTCATGTTTGTTAGTGTTATAATTAATCCATCAGCCATGCTTTGCACCCCAAAGAGACGGGTTCAAATCCAAATAGCAATACCCTTAAAACTAACTTGGAGACACATTCTAGGCAGAGCAAGAAGCACAATCGAGTACTTACAAAAATTAATGCACAAGCCATGATTCTACACACATTATTTGTATCTTATCTCACTGAGACCCTCCCAATTGTCTCAGCTTCTGCACGGTTGTAAAATTTCGCTCTAAAAGAAGTGCTACCTATCGCAACTTGGACGCTAAAATCTCTTTTGTTTCATGAAAGCAACCGACACGAGACTGTTTTTGCAAAAACCCCATGCCTGGGTTTTGAGACTTAATCCTTGTTCCATTGCACCGGTGCTTCTCTGAGATTTGTTCTAGATTTGAAGATTCCTTGAAGCTGGATTTGCATTTACTTGCAGATCAAACTGCCCGCGGAATTTCAGATCACTCGTAGTCTCTTGGCATTACTGATGGCGAGTTCATCGGGTGCAAGGAGGGGCATTCCAGCAGCTACATTCGTGGACGATGTTCAAACATTTTTAAGTTCCTCTGGCATAGATGTGAATACTGCCCTGAGCAATCTTCAGGAAAGGTAGTAGTTCTTATCCCGTTACTACTTGAAACTACTAAAATTAAGTTGGTTTTCGTTTCACTGTTTTAATTTATGATTTTTCTTTGTTTTGGACTATGCTTCTGCAAATCGGATCAAAGCGAAATCTCGTGGATTGTAGGATTTCGTGTTTTCGTTTAGAAATGCTAACATTTTGGCTTTTCTCTGCTTCGTTGAAATCAGTTGTCTGCTGATTTTAGTACATAAGAGTTCTGAAATGAAACAAACCCTAGGTGGCGTTCATTAATAGTAGATTCTTAAGCTATTTTTATTGTTTTGAGTATGGTTCCGTTGTTTTTGAATAGCTATTTGCTTCATATAAATACTGGTTCTTGGTTATTAGTACAAATTTCCATATGTTTTCTGTCGTGTATGAAAGTGAATCCGGGAAGTTGGATTCTTAATATTCCCTTTTCCTGCTACAAGAAGACCGTTTTTGACAGCCAATATAGAACTGATGCTCTGAACACATAACCTACCTACGATTCTCTCGCCGCAAAGAATTAGCCAAGGAATCATGTATTGGTCCATTCAAATAATGATCATTATTGGTATAGCATTATTATGATCATTAATAAACAGTTGGTTTGGTTTCGTTGGTCTGACTTGCAATGCTTATTGTTTCAAATTTGATATAGAATTCAGCAGTACAAGTTTGTAGAAATGAAACTTTTATCTCAGCAAAGAGATCTACAAGTGAGTATTGGATATCGTGGTTTCCATTTTCATGAGTTTTTTGGCTTAATCTAAATGGGTAGTTTTTAGCTATGTTTGACAACGAATAGAAGTTATTGATTTATTTTTCCAGGCAAAGATTCCTGATATAAAAAAGTGTTTGGAGATTGTTGAAACATTGCTGGCAAAGAAGACAACAGGCGAGGTTTGCAAACTTTTTCTAGCTTAATCTCTTGCATATTTTTGTTAGAGGCTGAGTTCTCTATTTTCACGTTCTAGAATAGTAGGATGTAAAATCATACAAGTAAAACGGGTTCTTCATGTAATTTTCCTCTTGTGACATGTTGAGCTTAGATTGTAGTGACTTTTCAGTTGCTTTGATATTTTCATTTCTATGAAATTGTTTACTTAATGGCCTGAAATTCAATTTGAGTTATAGAATTTCATCAGGTTTTCTGTGCATCATGGAATTTACTATAGTTGTTTAGGAAGTTACATACAGATCTTCTGTTACAACTTCCATATTTGATTTTGAGACAGTTTCTTTCATTGTGCCCTTGGTTTTTGTTTTTCTTTTCTTGGCCTAGTAATATAGTTGTACATTTGTACTACCACTCCAGAAGCTTTCAATATCTATCACTTAGATTTATGGATTACGCTAGCCAGTCCTCTCTTTTTTTCTCGGTGGAATGGGGATATATATATATATATATATATTCTGCTATGACATATATTGCAATGCATTATTTTCTTTAGTTTTTTTTTTTTTTTTGGTAAAGATCACTAGTCTACTGGCAGCAGGTTTAAGGGATCCTAAATTATGGGATCTTAAATTTGGATATTTAACTATATAATTTTGATTGGTCTGTATGCAGGAAACAATAGTAGATTTTGATGTTGGAGAAGGT
Organism: Gnetum montanum; assembly: GCA_015680685.1. Lineage (NCBI taxonomy): Eukaryota > Viridiplantae > Streptophyta > Gnetopsida > Gnetales > Gnetaceae > Gnetum > Gnetum montanum. Next base: position 175,366 of record MNCI01005250.1, on the reverse strand, counting down.
ATATATTCAACGGCGAAAATTGAAGCAACTGACTCTGTCTGTTTATGGTTGGGGGCAAATGTAATGCTTGAGTACTCATGTGATGAGGTAAATTTTGGTCTTGTAATCTATTTTGTTTCTTTGGTTTTATCTGAATATGAACTAATATCCCAAACGATATAGGCTAGAGATCTTTTGAGAAAGAACTTGGACAACGCTAATTCTAGTCTGAGTGCCATTGTAGAGGACCTTCAATTTCTACGTGACCAAGTTACGATTACACAGGTATTTTATAATTCGTTCATTTTCATAGTGTGTTGGCTGTTTCAAAATTTTATTCCTTTCTTCGTCCTAAGTCATGATACTGTCATAATTCCTATGACTGAAATACAGGTAACTCTTGCACGAGTTTATAATTGGGATGTTCACCAGCGCAGAAAACAAAAACAGTCACAGGAAAAGGCTTGACTTTTTCTTTAGTTGTGATGTCTTTATATTGTGCTCATAAGGTGTTGGCAATTCTCACGGCGATTTAATAGCACATATGCTGTTGCTCTGTTAGTTTGGTTGAAACAGAGGCCGAGTCTTCTGACTTCTCTATGATTTCAGTGGCTAAAAAGGAGAGATGAGTTGAAAGTTGTAGCAACGAGCATGGTTATCCTGCTATCATATTACATTGTTGAATGTTTTCCTTAATCTTTGACCAATATTTTACAAATGATTTTGAGGGGTAATGTATTTAATCAAGTACTGTAATTTTGATACACATAGAGCTGTGGGAAAAGTGAATAGTTATAATGGAGGTGCTATCGAAAATGATGGCTTTCACAATTGAATAGTTAAGACTATGGGTTATGCTGAGATATAATATTGTTCCGTAATAAAGAAATATTTTAGGTTGAGCTCTTGTACAAAAAATTTAGGAACATACAAACTATGTTTAAGCTAAAATTACGAGTGGGTACAAAAATATAATGAATATATGTTAGGTACCAAGTTTTTATAGAAAATCATTATAAATATTAAAAACTAATTTGAAAAGCACTAGGTTGATAACAATGCAAATTAAAGATACAATTAAGTTGACAGTATTCTTCTTTGTTATGATGTGTAGCATTACTAAGGTATGTCATTATTTAAGCCTTTTAACAATATAGGTTGATTATGAAGACTTGAATTGTTGATTTATATATAATTAACAATGGAAACTAAAAATCCAAATAGAAATTTTACATGTTGATTTATTGGGCGTATTTTAGAATTTTATATATTTAACATGGTGTATAAATAAAAGATTAAATGTGCGTTAACTGATTTGATATTTCTATTATTATCATCATCTTAGCTTTCTCTTAACAAAATGGGGTTGGTTACATGAGTTTCTTTTCTGCAATTTGACTTTATGAAGAGTGAAATTTGTTTATTTGTAGTTTCTTCAAATTATCTTTGATTAATTTTTCCTATGATGCCTTTCTTGAGTTTCTTTTCTGCAATTTGACTTTATGAAGAGTGAAATTTGTTTACTTGTAGTTTCTTCAAATTATCTTTGATTAATTTTTCCTATGATGGCTTTCCTTGAACAATGATGTAGCAACCTTTATTTATAGGTTCATTGATGTTCTTTGTACATGTCCAAACCATCTGACTTGTCATTCTTGTAGCTTATATAAAATCAAAGCCACTCCAAGTCTTCCTTTGATGTTTGTATTATATAGTTTATCTCTTCTAGTAAAATTCAACATCTATTGAAGCATTCACATTTTTGCCATACTAATTTGTTGTTCATACTTTTTTTTTGTACTGCCCAACATGTAGCACCATATAAGATATAGGTGTGATTATTGTCCTATAAAATTTTTCCTTTAATTTTATTGGTATTCTTTTACTACAAAGAACACCACTAGTCTATCTCCATTTTGACTATCCTACCTTAGTTCAACATTTGATATCTTTATCAATTTCACTATCTGATTTGAGGATTGATCTTGGGTAGCGAAATAGTTTTTAGTGAGGGACTTTTTTGGTTTGAATTGTCACTTTTATTCACCATTATTTATGTTTTTATGAAAATTGCATTCCATGTATTTTGTTTTACTTCTACTAATTTTTAAGCCTTTGATTTTAGAGCATGTCTCAACTTCTCCATTTTAGCAACAATAATTTGTATCTACCAACACAATATCATCTACAAATAGCATACATTAATTTATCTATAATAATGACAAATAAATATGAGCTAAGTGTAGACCCTTGATGTAGATATATTTTGATGGGAAATCAAATTTCAAATGTTATTCCAGAAGTTGTTCTAATTTTAGTGGAAGCTCCTTAATACATGTCTTGAATCACTTTAATGTATTTATTAGGAATGTTTTTCCTCCATAAGGCCCACCAAATAATATCTCTAGGCACTCTCTCATATGCTTCTTCCAAATTAATGAAGATCATATGTAGATTTTTTCTATGTTTTCTAAAGTTCTCCATCAGTCGTCATATAAAAAAAAATAGCCTCTATAGTTCATCCCTTTGGCATAAATCCAAATCAATTTTCTAATATAGTTGGCTCAAGTCTTAGAGATTGCTCTATAACTTTTGCCCAAAGCTTCATAGTATGGCTCATTAGCTTGATCCCTCTAGCACAATTTTGTATGTCTCCATAACAAAGCTTTTTCTCCAATTATTGGGCATTTCTCCATCCTTCAAACTTTTGTTAAATAATTGTGTTAGCTAAGAAACTTCTATATCTCTTAATACTTTCTAAGCTTCTATAGGAATGTTACCTAGTCCAATAGTTGTTCCATTTGACATCTTTGATAAGGTTATCTTCACTTTAGAGAAAGAAAGTTCATTAACTAAACCAAAATTTGGTTCTTCTTCTTAGAAGTCTTCTCTTGGGAATTCTTTATTTAATAATTCTTGAAAATAATTTCTCTACCTATCCCAAATTTTATTGTTTTTTACCAAAATTCTTTCATCTACTTCCTTGATGCATTTGACATGATCAATTATCTTTACATTTTTTGGGTTTGTTTTTTGCCAATTTATAAATAGATTTTTCTCCTTCCTTTGTTCCTAATTTCTCATAAGAGTTATCCAATGTCTTATGTTTGGCTTTGGCTACTGCTATGGTTGTCTTCTTCTTTGCCATTTTGTAAATCAACCTGTTTTCTTGGCTATTGCTTTGCTGCCATTCCTTAAAGTATTTTTTCTTATTTTGGAAGAGCATTTTAAATTTTATATTTTCATTAAGCTCATTCTATCATTTTATATCATGGATGAAGTAATATAAAAGAATATCATTGATGTAAGATGGGTAAAGCTTTTGGTAAATTCAATTTTAGATATAGGATTACAAATTCTACACTAACTCGAAAGTGAATTGTGCTTCTATATTGAGGTGATACTCTTGATGGAAAACTATTTTATTTATTATAAAGTTTTCCTTTTGAAACTAATTTATATATATATATATATTTAACCATTTGTATCCATTGTGTGATTTGGATGCAGTTGCTTAACTCCTACTTGTACTCAACTATGTTGTGTTTAGTACTAGGTCGACAAAAACAAAGAAACTTGGTTTGTCAAAAAGTATTTGAGATTCAAAAATTTTGGCAACCAATTATTAGTTTTCCATTAGGAAAAGCTTTTGCTTAAAAGAAATTTGAGGGTTTGTTAAAAAAAAATTGAGCTTTTGATAATTTATTTTTGCTTCTTGTAACACCACGGAAAAGTTGAGGTTGGTATAGTTTGCAATCGATAATAATTTTCAAAAATAAAATTGAGCTTGAATAGAATTGAACCCATAACTTCACATAGATATTTTAATTAAGTTAGCACTACACTTTATCATCTATCAACACACTATATTTAATCAAATGTATATTTAAGTAACTATAATAGTCCCATCAAAAGTTATTAAAAGATCTAACCCTATTTAATCAACTCATATGATACTTGGTCTTCCTTTCTTTAATTGAAATTCTAACCTTGCTTACATGGAAAACCTCCAAAATGTGAAAAAATAAAGTAATTGTGAACTAAGGTCATAAAATATGGGAAAGATCTTAGACTAAGCAACAAGAAGTTTATGCGTTGGGGAAATTCCCAATCACATCATGAAATCCTTTCCTAATGTAGTTTTAGATATAGGACAATTAGAATAGATACCAAATTTACTAAATAAAGCATAATTCAATAAAAACAAGTTCACCAAATAGGTAGATGTTTGTTGTATGATTGTACTAGGTAGCTAAGTAATCATGGACTAAAGAGCCAATGAACAACTAGAATAGATGCTAAGTTTATTAAATAAAGTACAATTACAAGTTCACCAAATAGGTAGATGTCTGTTGTGTGATTGTACTAAGTAGTTGAGTAATCATGGACTAAAGAGCCAACAAACAATTAGAATAGACACCAAGTCTACTAAATAAAGCACAATTACATTAGAAACAACTTCACCAAATAGGTAGATGTATATTGTGTGACTGTACTAAGTAGCGAAGTAATCACAAACTAAAGATCCAACAAAACATATATCATGCAACAATAATACTAGTTGTAACTGCATTATAGTTTACGAATAGAAAATGTACCAACAAAAAGATCTTGGAAGCTAAAAGAAAAGATTCTGGAAGCCAAAAAAAAGTTCATAAATTAATATTCAACTTACACAATCCAAAATTTGTAAGAAAGTAAAACCTAGGAAAACCTAAAAGCATATGATGGTACGATGGTCCAAGAAACTTTAACAAGGTATGAGAAAAGCAGGAATAGGGCAAGGGTAACATTTTTTTTAAAAAAAATTATTAATAAACAATGACAATACATCACATCAGTGACACGTTGGTTCATGACCAAAACAACCAAACACAAAGTCCATTCTATTATAGCTTCAAATACCAATAATAAGACTAAGAGAGAAAAGAAAGGCTCACAGTTTTAGGAGCATTAGTTTTCACCTTTACAACCATTTCCAAAAACCCTCCCCTTTGAGGTGGAAAACCATGAAGCCTTACCCTTTATTAGAAGTTCGTTTTTAGGTTTTCACTTCTAACAAGAGATTTCCTATTAAAAATAAAAAGGTAGTTTGAATCACAAATGACAGAAATCTTTTAGAAGAAATTGAGGAATAGCATAATGAGCATTTTTCCATGCACATAAGAAAGAAAAGAGGGAATTAATGTTTATAGAATATTTCATTCTTTTACCATGAACTTTAAATAAAAAATTTATATAAAGATCTAACTTTATCTCAAAATTGAAGCTTTTAAATGTAGAATGTCTCTTGTAATTCACATTATATTTATGCTTCTAAATGCAAAAAAGGATATTAAGCCTAAGAATATTCCAAAAAAACATCAAGAGTACCATTATTTATTATCCTTGTATAAATTGTGTAAGTAGAAGAATTCTATAAAACACCATGTTAAAACTTGTTGAGCAAAAAAACAATAAGTAAAAACATGTTTAATAACATGTTTAATAGAGTCTTTGTAAGAGCAAACTAGATAAACTAGATTCTCAAAACTAAAAAGTTATAATTAATGTCCAATATGAAGGCTTCTATATAATAAAGACCAATAAAAAAACTACAACCTAAGTTTGCATAAGTTCTTAAACTTTTGTATTCAATTATTCTTACCAAAAAAGCCCTTATCTGTTTTATTTCAGTTGAATTTAGCTTGGAATTCTTCTCATTCTAATGACATGAGGGTTGTATGAAAGAAAAATTCTACAATATAATGAATTCCTTTATGGTTAAATTTAATCAATTTCAAGTGAGAATAAGTAGCTAAAATACCTATATTTCCACAACAAGGTGCCACTAGACAAACATCTATTTAATAGAATCTTATGAATGTTAGGGAGGGTGCCATTGCAAATAGAACTGATTTATTGCCAAAGTATCCAAATGTGTTGAAGCACAACTAATTCTCCAATTTTAATTTTAGAAAAAATCATTAACCTAGTCTTGTCCCAAAAAAATGGGGTCAACTACATAAATTCTTTTTCACCATTCACATCTATAAAGAGCTAAATCTTTACTTATTTACAATTTCTTCAAATCATCTTCAATTGTTTTTTCCCATGTCATTTTTTTGTCTTCCTTTTGATGGCTTTCTTGGAGTAATGATGTGGTAACCTTTTGATAAAACCAATATCTATGCAAGCTACGATGTTGCAGCTATGTTATTATAGCTTTCCATACATCATCATAGATGCGACGTAGTGGGTAATGGTCATGCCTATAAATACCAACCCATCGCTGTGTCAACAGAATAGCTTCTGGCCAAGACTTCATGAAATTCTTGCAGTTTGTTTTCGTGACCTAGAGTTAGATTTAACATGAATGCCCATAGTGTGGTGAACAATAGTTGTACAAAATCTTTATTCGAGCTGATTCTTTTTAGATGTAATCTATGAATGGAAATAAAGATCGAGATTATTTTTCATCATTGTAGCATTTCACTTAGCATAATTTTAACTTTCATCATGTTTACTTTTATTAAGTCATTTATATATTCTAAGTCATTTTACTTTCCAATGTCTCTTAGTAAGGAAGAATAAGTATGACTGGTTTTGAGCATAAAGTGTTACTATTTGGTAACCGAGCAGTGACTTTGGTTGATTCGCTTAATAGTAAAGTTACTTGGTAATCCTAGTAATAGTTACATTAGCCAAGGACGTATACAACAAACTAGGAATGATTGCTTATCGCTAATAAGATAGATTAGCTTTATGTTTTCATTGCACTTAGACATGGAATTTACAATCACTTTTATCATGTTGTCACTTAGCACAATTAAATCTAAATAACATCAATACATTATATACCTTAGTAAGAGTTAAACCATACGATTTGCACCTTGCTAACTCTAAGTGAGAAGACAACAATCACAAATTGAATATCAACTACTAGTATACTTACATTGTCCATTTGCAAATTACAATATGATTGTGCATGAATACTTGTAACTTGTATGGTTAAGTGTTAGAATACCCAATCACTCATCACCTTTCTTAGAAGCTCATTGCCTAATCTTCTTTGCACATACCCAAACTAATTTTGGTAGAAGTAGTAAGTCAGTTTTCCCAACAAGTGTTGAACCAAAATTTTGGATTAATTAGACAATCAAATTTAATTTGGTGTGTAAGAAGAAATTTTCAACGTTCATCATGATGAGTGGCGAGGTACCCCTACACTCAACCATACGAATACTAGTGTTTCACGCACGATCCAATTGAACTCCATAGATTGGCTAATTGTGGATCTAGACAATTACTCGTAGATCACAGTACGATGTATTCCCACTTGGACTAGTATTAGCTATGTCACGTATGGTTTAGTCCAGAGTGAGGTGTATGATGTGTTCCTATGCTAATGCTACTCTTGGGTATGATGGTAAATAATATTAACTAAACTAGGAAGGAAAGAAAGAGAGGGTAAGAGAGAATCTAGACTAGCCTAAGTGCGATGAGCATCCGTTCCTTAATCATCCGTACACATTTTGAACCTCATGCACAACTACCATTGGGATTACCAAGCGCATGGCCTAAGTACGCTATTGGGTTACCAAGTAGTCACACTTGAATGCTCGTGATTAAGTTGTACTCATTCCACGTTACTAGGAGATAAGGGTAGAGAGATATTAACTATGAAAGCAGTAAATAACAATTAAATAAACAATTAAGCTAAGTGGATGCTGCAATGATGAAGTAATCTCGATCTTTATTGCTGGTCATGTGCGTGTCCAAGTACGTCACACTCGAATAAGGATGTCGTACAATTACAATCACCACACTACGGGCATGCACTGGAGAAAAGGGTTGAGAGAAGAACTACTTAAGACTAAACACTTAAAAACTCCAAAACTACTTACCAGATCTGTCTACCTCTTATTTATAGATGAGGAGACAGGCTGCGATATCACGTACGCGATATCACGACTGCGATATCATGGCCAACAAAATGATAACTCATCATACCCCCACAACTGAATGAAAACTAGTCCTTGAGTTATAGTGAGAACAAGCTCCATTGATTACATAGTGGATAGGTATGGGATTATTAACTGGTAAGAATGGGTTTATGCCGCAGTGTGGAATCAGAACAAAATTGAGACACAACAAAAAGAATGTGAAAGAAAATCCTATAGCTACAAAATTGATGGAACTCATGTAGTTCTTGGTGGCGGTGGCTCCTTCGTGGGTGCTTTTCCTTTGTCTTGTGCTCTAGGTCTTGGGACTTGATAGCGTTGAAGTATGGCCTGGAGTTTCTCCTCTTTAGTTCAGGGATCCTATGCCGTCCATGCTAATGTTCTGATGTTTGATGGAGTCGACACCTCCCATGGGTAGGGTAGTTGCAGAAACATTTTATTTGCCTTGACATACCAACCCGCAAACACCCGTCATTCCTCCTCGTAGGCTCTGGCTTTATCTCTGTATTCTTGAAAATCTGCAAGTCGTTGAGCCAAATCTGTTGCGACACCTTTTTGTCCCTGGTAGCTTACTTTAACCACCTCAAGTTTAGAATTTGCAACCTCTAATTTTTGCAATATCTTCTTGCGTTCTACAAATTATATTTCATATTTGATGTAGGTGGTCGTTACTTGTTGCTCGAGCTCTGTTCTCGAGCACCTTGCTATTAACATGGCAAGGTCCTGGTTCTTAATTTCTGCCTGGTGGGCAAATGCATATGTGTCTAATATGGCCCGCCAGTCAGTGTGTTGAGCACTGATAGCGTTGATGTGGGCCTTGGCCATATGGATCTCCTTCTCAATGATCTTTTTATACATCCCCACCTGGTCCTAGAAGTGCTCCTTTAGCTTTTCATGCCATTTAGCCTCATTTTTCCACGCACTTATTTCAATAGCCATCTTCTGGTGGATGGTGCGTACCTCCTCCATTGAGAGGGTTCGATTTTCCCTGGCTAAATGGTTCATGTCCTGGTTGACCCGGATGAGTTGTTCTCGTAACTACTGAAAATGTTGTTCGAGAACATTCTTTTGCTTTTCCATAGAGGTTAATCGAAGGTTGTCAGCAACAAGCTGCTTGTTTTCCTCTTGTAAGGCCTTGAGTGCCTTGGTATGCACATAAGTTTGCACTTGTGTTGCAGAGGCATCCCAAATAGCATTCTCTTTTTCTTTTGCCACCTTCTTATTCTCTGTCAATAGTTTGTTCAGTTGCTCAGTTTTCAAAGTGTCCAGTTGATCTATAGGAACAAATTACGAAGGAACCTACTGTGTTTCTTGTAGGGCCATGAGCCTTTCTTGCAATTTTTACACCTTCGCTTCAGCATGCTCGGCCCTCATCTCTGTCAAGACCAGCTTTCCCTTGGTGGAAATGAGTTCTGAGTGAATTTCCATAACATGCTGAGGGATGTCAAACAGGGACATCATTACCTATCCTGTTTGTAGCAATCGATCAAGTACATCCTCATGTTCCGCAGGAGTCATTGAGGTTTCAACCAGAGTTTGAGCATCCCGTGCTCCTGTAAGATCTGCTGGTGCACAACAGGTACATTGAACAATTCTTTAATGTGATCTACGACCACTTCTACAACTCTTGCTGCATCCTGGTGCTACATGACCACCACTGTGGCCTCTTCATCAATTTCTAATTGCACTTGAAATGATGCAGCGTTCCCTGAGATTTGTTGTGACCAAGTGCTCTCCCCTCCTCCTGTATGGATGGACACTTCACCCCTTGCATGATCCAAAGAAACTATGGGCTGTATGGCATCGTTGATGACATGGAAGAAATTTGCATCATCACGACTTCCCCAATTGACCATCTCAGTGATGGCCTTGAGATGGCTCATCAACTATCTATAATCTTGTGGCGGCAGTGCTTGATTTTGGCTCGTGCTAGGCCCTACTTCTTGTTGTTGGCTGGGTCCTGTACTTGGAAGTTGGTTGGGTCCTGCAAGTTGAGTTGCAGTTGGCCCTGCCATCTGTTCTTTTTCTTGTTCTGATCCCAATGTCTCACCAGTGACTTTCCTTGCAGCTAGTGGCTTTAGCAGTTTAGCATATGAAGAATTTTGGGCTTTTCGGAGGATGTCATTGGTGTATCCTCTAATACCAACATGTCAGCATAGCTTCCTAATAAGACAAGGAAAGGGTAACGCCATCAATACTGCACATCCCCTTGCCGCATAAGATGAGGTAGGTTTGCATTAACCTTTCCCATCAATACTACACATCTCCTTGCCACATAAGATGAGGTAGGTTTGCATTAACCTTTCCCATCAATACTGCACATCCCCTTGCTGCATATGTTAAAATTATTTTTAAGCCCTTCGTGGGGAAGAGGTGATTAGTCCCTATTTTGAAATAGATCCTCTCTTCCATCGTCAACTCTCCAAATGTCTTATCCTCCTTGCCATATGCCCTTTCCAACCAAAATCATCGCACATTAGGGTCTGAATGGGTGGACAACTGAGCAACCTTTGGCCCTGTATTCAAAAGGTTTAATACTTCTGAAATGGCTTGAATAGAGAAATCAACTGTCACACCATAAATGTTAACCATGGTACCTTATTCTCTATTGTGCCAAAATTGGTACGTTTCCCCTAAGTACCAGGCATTTCTTTCAGAGAGAATAGGCCATAATGGGGATCCTTTGAGGTGGTCCCTAACGGCCTCTAGAGCAAACTCTATGAAAGATTCAAAATTTAATTCCACAATCACTGCAGTGAATATGGACCTTTCATGGATAGCCTGAACATAATCCTAGGGCAACGTGAGATGTTATCCTTGTTCAAGCGCTGTTGCAGCTCCTCCTTCTACCTACCTTGATTGTACAGTAGAAGGGTCCTCTTGGTGAATGCTAAATGATTGTTCCACCTTGAGTAGGACCTTCCTGTTGTCCGCGTTTCGGGGCCATCTGCAATCACATGGGACCAATTGTTAGTAAGGTTATTTCCGAAGTTAGGTTATACCTTACTGCTTGCCTTAATGAATTTATTTTATCGCCGTGTGATGTTTCTCGAAAGATTATAATAGTGAGTCCTTTTTACTTAGGTGGTTTCCCATTTTAGTTTCCCAGTCTAACTAAGCAGATAAAATTATTTTTGGCACATTTATCCTTAATATTATAACTAATTACCCTTGATAATGTCCTTCGGGCAATGAAAAATTTCAAAAAATTTATGCACTATTCGACATGTGCCCCTCCCCCCTGACTAAGCTGAACACTCCGAGTTCAAGTAGGTTTAGACAGAATGAAAATCGGAGGACCAGCAAGCGAGATATACGTATGAAAGCAAGGGACGCGCAATCACAAGTCATAGAGAGAAATTTGAAAAACTCCACCGTGTGAATAGTTGAAAATGATGGTAAGTGGTGCACTAGGGGGGGGGGGGGGGGTTCACATGTATATAGGTTTGTGTGACGTGATATCATAGCCTATCGATATTTAAGGCACAACACAATATATTGAATTTTAAGATTTTTCTGAAATTAACAATGTATATTAAGGACATGTGGATAAGTGTTAAAGGGTTCTAGGATAATTTAACTAGTTCTGAAGGCACGAATAATTATGTGTGGGTGGAATTGATTAATAAGGGCCTTGGGTGGTATGGGGGAGAAAAAGGCCATGTGATGGTTCATAGGAACATTGGAATTCGGAGGGATAGTAATAAGGAAAAGAATAGATTTGGAAATGAAGTACTCAGAAGGTATAAGATGATGTGGTGGTATGCAACAAGTACAAATTGCAAAATTCATGCAAGTGGGTCCTCCCCAAAGTAGGTTCCAACCTATAATGCCCTTGCGTAACCACACCTTAAAATGTCCATAGGCACTGGAAGGGTTAAATGTAATCCATAACAGTTTCACAAAACACACATGTGTAGATACCACTGGAATGAGGTAAGAATTCTATGCTATACGAGACACGAGCAACAATTACATGAATAGTGAGATGACATGGACTATAGAAGGAATTGTAGAGATTGGGACATGAGGTAACTAACCCAGGGCATAGTGAATCCTACGTGTGAAGCATGATTAATGTGTCATTAACCTATCGTTCCAAGATCAAGACCAAGTCCATTCCTTTGATCAATGACATTGCATTGTTTCATCCCATGATGAGTGACTATGAGAGTACCATAACAACAAGGCGTATGATCACTTGGCATTTTGTTCAAGGGAGGAGTGATTTTTGTTTTGTAGCACTTTCTTTGTGTTGTTTTTTTTTTCGATTGCTGAATCTAGAGAAGCCGCCAACCTTCAGGCATGGGTGCATGTCTTTCTAGTGGGACCCCCTAGAACAGCATTGGATTTTTGAGTGCCTTTTGATTACTCTTACTCCCATTTTGCGTTAGATCTACAAGGATCTTAGTACAACCACGTTGCATGATAACTCTCATAGATGTCACCAAAGAGAATCCGCAAGTCCCCTTGATGGCACACCCTAATCATTCCCTCTTGATCCATCCTTCTTCATTCTGGGTACAATGAACACAAAATTAATTTTAAGTCTTAAGAATGTCAATAATTTCACTATACCCTTGAACAGAACCTCTTATTTGTAGAATGAATGAGTGGGTGTAATGGACTCATTGTCCAAATAATTGATCACTCGAGACTCGACAACATAGAACACACCTCAACCAATGAGCCACATGAGTGTTTTATTCATAGATGGGATTACTTATAAAAAGATAAAAAGGTAAAATAAGAAATTAAAAATTGAAAAATGAAAAACTGGAAAACAAAAAAAATTGCAAAATCAAAGAAAATGAAAAAATATTTATTAATCCTGCTTGTTATTAGAATGGGGGATATCCCCCATAACTAAACGGTTGAGCATGGTGAGGACTAATAAATGAAAGATGAGGATCCTTGCATGTTGGAAATATTGAAACTTGGTCATACTTACCCCATCGGAGTTCACACACCTGATTATAGCAAGCATAGTGAGGCAACTTGTAAGATGTGGTTCCCGGATAACGAGTTGACCCACTATGATACTTGTGACAATAAAATGGTATGCAAGGATCAAGATGTTGCTCTCCGTGGCTATATTCATTGGACCGTATGGTTGTTGGACTATTAATTGGTGGCCCTGATAAAGTGACACAAGGCATTGGGTTCGAAGAGAAGGATGCACCACAGTGTAGGACTTGTGCTAAGTTGGAGAATGTAGTGGCCTTAGAACTGTGTTGTCCCTTCCTATGGTCATGTCTAAAGAAGGGATTCTTTTGATGCTGAGTAGGCCTCTCACTGCTGTTGGCAATAGTAGCACAAGTAACGTTTGTGGGTTGTTGCTGTGGTGCAGACACTTCAGGAACAGTTGGTGGTGATGTAGAAGGAGGGAAAGGATGAGAATGTTGAGGTACACAAGGTGGTGATTGTGTTGAAGACATGGGCTGATAGTATTGAGGAGAATGATAATGCAACGAGATAAAGTATGTTGACCCAGTTGGAGAAATAGGATGTTGGACTAGATAAGAATTTAGATTCGGATGTTCCAAAGGGTGTCTCCAGTTTAGGGATGGCTTCCCCCATGACTAGGATTGTTGCCACTGTGATTGAACATAGTACCTTTGTATGAACTTTGGGTGTAATGTGCTTCCCCAATGCTCGTATAAATGTAACAAGATTGGGCACTGGCCCTTGGGATGATCATATAGGAAAATGTTGCATTCATATGTGTGATTGGCAGTTGAGCTCTTATTTTCTTCATCCCTTCTTTCCGATTGTCTAAGGATACTTTGTCCTGCTTCTTGGGTTGTCAAAACTCTATCTTCAATAACATCAATATATTCTCCACACTTTTTATGCATCCATTCCAACATCTTATTAATCTTTGCCTCAACTTCCTCTAATGATTGTTGTACTAGAAAAGATGGTTCTTCCCCCTTGAGATAGGTTGATTTCTCCTTTGTATGATTGTGGATCTCTGTTAAGTTGAGATTTTGATCCCATTGATGTTTTTCAACACTCTCCCATCTAGCCATTTCTCCTTCTTCTTTTGCTACCCGCTTAATAAGCTCTTGGAATTGATGGGTTCGTAGTTCGTATAGTTGACCTTGGGCATACATCCCTAGGGTTTCTCTTGTTGCATCACGAAGCCCATCAATGATATGGTACATTAGCCTTTCCTCGAAGAACTCATGGCCTGGATAGTTGTTTAATAGTGCATAATATCTTTCTAAAGCCATGTCCAAGGGTTCATGTTGTGCTTGTTTCCACTCTTGGATTTTTTATCTCAAGGCCAACACTCTTGCGTAGGTTTGATATCTTGTGTTAAAGAGTTCTACCATTGTTGGCCAATGTCGTATTGAATTTGGTTTTAACGATCTATACCATACTTTTGCTTGGCCAATGAATGTCATAGGAAAGAGCTTGAGTTTTTGCCAACCGTTATCAATGTTGTTCCATGCACAAGCATCGTAGAAGGCTTGTAAATGTTGTTGCAGATCTAAGTCATAGCCTCCTGAGAAATTTGGAAAGTTGTTTAAATTGAGCCTGGGTAGATGGCTCTCTTTACGATGCCTACGAGAGATTTAAACAGCCTCTTGTATTTGTGCTAGGCTTGTAGTGGCCAGTAGGGGTTCATCGTCATCTAGTAAGTTATGCTTTCGTGCGTTGGAATGATGCTACCTTCATTTATGTCTATAAGAAACCCCCACTTCGGATTGCGTACTCCAATCTTCATTGTCATATAATTCGTTGGTTCTCCAATGAATTGCCTCACTATATGTGGCATTATCGTAGTCTTGTAGGAGAGGCATGGTTGTGGAATTGTGTGTGAATTTATATGTGACTTTTTATAATTATTTTTTCCTAAAAGATATACCGTTAATTCCTGTACAACGACCTTGTATGATATAACTAATCTAGATAACTAGCACTGTCCCCGGCAACGGTGCCAATGATGAGTGGCGAGGTACCCCTATACTCAACCATACGAATACAAGCGTTCCATGCATGATTCTGTCGAACTTTGCAAACGGGCTCGTTGTGGTATCTAGACAGTTACTCGTAGATCACAGTACGATGTATTCCCACTTGGACTAGTATTAGCTATTTCACGTATGGTTTAGTCCAGAGTGAGGTGTATGATGTGTTCCTATGCTAATGCTACTCCTGGGTATGATGGTAAATAATATTAACTAAACTAGGAAGGAAAGAAAGAGAGGGTAAGAGAGAATCTAGACTAGCCTAAGTGCGATGAGCATCCGTTCCTTAATCATCCGTACACATTTTGAACCTCATGCACAACTACCATTGGGATTACCAAGCGCATGGCCTAAGTACGCTACTGGGTTACCAAGTAGTCACACTTGAATGCTCGTGATTAAGTTGTACTCATTCCACGTTACTAGGAGATAAGGGTAGAGAGATATTAACTATGAAAGCAGTAAATAATAATTAAATAAACAATTAAGCTAAGTGGATGCTGCAATGATGAAGTAATCTCGATCTTTATTGCTAGTCATGTGCGTGTCCAAGTATGTCACACTCGAATAAGAATGTCGTACAATTACAATCACCACACTACGGGCATGCACTGGAGAAAAGGGTTGAGAGAAGAACTACTTAAGACTAAACACTTAAAAACTCTAAAAACTCCAAAAACTCCAAAACTACTTACCAAATCTATCTACCTCTTATTTATAGATAAGGAAACAGGCTACGATATCGCGTACACGATATCACGTCTAGGCTGCGATATTGTGTACACGATATCACGACTACGATATCGTGGCCAACAAAATGATAACTCATCACATCACCTTTCAAAGCTCTTACAGTCCATTTAACAACAAGTAATATTCCTTCATGATAAGTTGAACAAAAACCCAAACTATCCACTTTATTGTAAAGGTTATAAATTTATCAATTAAATTGAGGAAAGAGATGAAGAACATCATTGTTTCCTCAACAAAGGATTTAATAAGATGCTTTGATTGCTCATATGATATTTTAAAAGGAGTCATAAATAAAGAATAATAAACATAAGTAGATTGCAATTATAGAAATAATTATAAATATTTCTACTAAAGATAACAATTTGCCAATTCACTTACTCATTTTTTAATGAATTCTATCAAGAACTTTCTTCCAAAAGTGACTAATAAAAGCTAAGAGACAAAAAGGAATGCTTAGAAAAATTAAAAATCGATTACAAATAAGAAGCATGGAGAAGCTTAGAATACAATTTGTCCAAGTGAAGGTGATGAGCAGTGAATACCCCTATGCTCAATCGTATAAATCACAAGCATTCATGCAGGATCTAGTCAAATTTTGTAGACCTTAAGTCTTCAAGTACACTAGTTCTAGGAAGTGAAGTCTAATCATTACAGTCGTTGTCTTCCTAGTTACACTTGTGAAATGCAAAGGTATGGTTAAGTGCAACTAAGGCGTGTAATTTTTATCATTTTTTTATGTTTTATGTTTTTGGTGCTTAAAAGAAAGAAATGAAGTAATTTTTAATGGCTAATTTAATCTAACTAATAAATCTCTAACTAATCCTAACATAAGTATCCGGTCCCACTTCTGTACACATCCTGAACACGTATATAGTTGCTGGGATTACCAAGCGTCATGTGCATGCTTAAAGTTGTCATACTTTTGTACTTAATTAATTGCTATTTAGCCTAGCTAACTTAACTTAGCTTAATTTAGCTTAATTACTTGAAAGCATTAAATAAAATTTCATAAAACATTAAATGCATAAATAAAATATTAATCTAGCCAAAGTGCTGCAAGGTTTATCAGAAAGCTCATCTTTATTGTTGTACACATTGTCATGTTTAGGTACAACAGTGCTCAAATAAAGATCTGAATGCTCAATGACTCCTATTGCAGGCACTTGGGAAAATATTCTAACTTTGAGGAAGAAAAACTACAACAACTTTGCTATGCTATTAAAAAATTTATGCCCAAATTGTGCGCCCAAGTGCTACATTTATAGGCTAGCACACATCTCGCGACATTGGATATCCAACATCACCTTTGAGCCCCTAATTATGCAATTCATCAAAAGGTGTATCCAAGCTAAAAAATTCATAAGGTTCTAAGGGCACAAGTGATGTTCATATAAAATTACAACCTAAATATAAATCATTAATAAAAGAATTAAGAGTCATAGCATTTCAAATAAAGATTTGTAAGTATTGTTGTAACACAAACTACTAAATAGCCAATTAAAGCAATGGGAATGGTTGAGAATCGTTAAAAGCAAAGTAAAGGATTAAAGTTCATTAAAAAATATAATGTAAAAAAATTTTCATAAACCATGGCAATAATGTTTGAGGGTTTTCAAGGCCGCAAACTTCCAACTAATAAATGAGGGACCTGACTACCTACACTACACTCCAAAGTCAATTAACAGTTAGTTAAGATGTAAGAGGTAACAATTAGTTTTAGAAAAAAATGGCTAGTTTTAGGACAAAAGAAAAAGTTTAAAAAAAAATTAAAGGTATACCAACTACAATAGAAATAACTAGTTGTAAGAAAAAATAAAATAGGAAAGAAAGAAAGAAAAGGAAAAAAAAAGATATAACAACTAAAATAAGAATGATTACTTTTAGGGAAACGTTAGTATGAATAAAAGGGAAAGAAAGTAGGGAATACAAGAGTTGTTAATTTAGTAGGTATAGGGGAGTAGTGCTTTTTAGGAAAAATAAAACTACTATTTAAAAAAATAATGTTAAAGAAATTCAAAAGAATTAGTTAAAAAATATAAAAGGTTCAAGAGGGGAAAAGAAACCAATACAATAATAATATAACAATCATAATTAAACTCACAACTTATAACATATAAGTTAATGAGTTTGTAAATAAGCATAGAACATAATACAAAACATTCATTAAAAAAAATGAAAAAAAATTAGTAAGAGAAGATTAAACTAAGTAGGATTTTCAAGCAAATTTCTAGATTCCCTAATTTTTGTTAAAATAGGCCATCACACTAAGTGGGTAAGATATCTTTGATCTTTATTAACATTATTGAATGAATTTTAATTTCAAGAGCTTCTCTAATTTTTCTAGCTACAAAGTTATCCATTATACAAAAACGTTTACTATTATTTAACCACTTATAATTTCTAGAGGAGTTATTATTTTCTATGTATTTTACAAGAGGTGATTTTGAAAATCTATTATATTGTATGTCTTTCAAGTGCTCTTTTAATGTAATAGAGAAAGTTCTAGTCATTTGATGAATATAACATTTACCATAAACTCAAGAAATTTGATAAACGCTACTATTATTTAAAATATTCTTTTTATCTTTAAGACTATGGAAAAAGTTAGAGATTTTGTTATAGGGTTTACAGACTATTATAACATCATTTTAAAAAATTATAGCTATTTTCTCAGAAATACCTTTAATATGGGGAACACTAATGACTTCTTTATTTGAAAGAAAATTATTATTCTCTAAATTTTTTAAATCAATATTTCTATCAAAAGGAACATCTATTTTATTTAGCCAAAAATAAAATTGATTTTATCCATGCATTACTAATAGTCTTTTTATCAAACTTATTGAGAGTAAAGAATATCTTTGATCTTTATTAACATTATTAAAATGAATTTTAATTTCAAGAGCTTCTCGAATTTTTCTAGCTACAAAGTTATCCATTATACAAAGAACTTTACTATTATTTAACTGCTTATAATTTCTAGAGGAGCTATCATTTTCTATGTGTTTTACAAGAGGTGATTTTGAAGATCTATCATGTTGAATGTCTTTCAAGTGCTCTTTTAATGTAATAGAGAAAGTTCTAGTTGTTTGATGAATATAACATTTACCATAAACTCAAGAAATTTGATAAACACTACTATTATTTAAAATATTCTTTTTATCTTTATGACTAAGAAAAATGTTAGAGATTTTGTTATAGGGTTTAAAGACTATTATAACATCATTTTAAAAAAATTTATAGCTATTTTCTTAGAAATACCTTTAATATAGGGAACACTAATGACTTCTTTATTTGAAAGAAAATTATTATTCTCTAAATTTTCTAAATCAATATTTCTATCAAAAGGAACATCTATTTTATTTAGCCAAGAATAAAATTGATTTTATCCATCCAGTATTGATAGTCTTTTTATCAAACTTATTGAGAGCAAAGAATATCTTTAATCTTTATTAACATTATTAGAGTGAATTTAGTTTCCAAAGCTTCTCTAATTTTTCTAGCTACAAAGTTATCCATTATGTAAAGAACTTTACTATTAGTTAACTGCTTATAATTTCTAGAGGAGTTATCATTTTCTATGTATTTTACAAGAGGTGATTTTGAAGATCTATTATATTGTATGTCTTTCAAATGCTCTTTTAACATAATAGAGAAAGTTCTAGCTATTTGACGATTATAACATTTACCATAAACTTAAGAAATTTGATAAACGCTATTATTATTTAAAATATTCTTTTTATCTTTAAGGCTATGAAAAAAGTTAGAGATTTTGTTATAGGGTTTAAAGACTATTATAACATCATTTTTTAAAAAAATTATAGCTATTTTCTCATAAATGCCTTTAATATAGGGAACACTAATGACTTCTTTATTTGAAAGAAAATTATTATTCTCTAAATTTTCTAAATCAATATTTCTATCAAAATTAGCCAAGAATAAATTGATTTTATCCATGCATTATTGATAGTCTTTTTATCCAACTTATTGAGAGTAAAGATAATATTTAAATGATTAGCCTCTTAATGGAAAGAAGTTGTATTACAAATGTTGAGAGCTGTCATCATTAAGAAGTAGAGGGTATAGAGTTTTTGGCTAAAGGGAAGATTAGAAAAACCATCTAAATATCAATGAATATGTATGTCTTTTCTAAAGATTTCACAAGAAATTCTAAATTTATTATTCAAGTGATTCGTTATTACCATGTTTGTATCTAAGGAAGGCAATGAATTGTTCTTTTTTAGTTCCATAGTAAATTGGATGTTAGAATCTATTTGGTTAAGATCTTTATAAAAATATTAGAGATTTTCTAAACATGAATCCAACAAACATTAGTATCATCTACATATCTTGCCTAATGTTTGGGTTTAAAAGGAAAAGAATTAATGGCAAGTTGTTCAAAATTTTCCATATAAAAATTAGTAATCACCTTTTGTCTGTTCATAAAATTTATTATTATATTTGAAATAGGTAGTTTTCAAACAAAGCATAATTAGAGAACATACACTACTATCAAAATTCAACTTATTAATCACATTCATTACTTTATCTAAATGAGTCATAGTATATAAAGAAACAATATCAAAATTGACTAAAATATTAGTTTCATGAATATCAAAATTCTTTATAAAATTAGCAAAATGTTTGGATTTTTTATAAAAGAAAAAGTCTTACTAACTAAAGGGGCTAAGTAATTAGCTAAGTATTTATCACCTAATGAAGTAGGAGAGATAATAGCATTGACAATAGAATGAAGATGAATATCTTTCTTATGAATCTTAGGCAGACTATAAATGTGAGGAATAGAGCAATTAGAAGGGGCCCAAGGAAATGCTAAACAAGTGGCAAAGGAAAGCAATAATGAACATGTGATGCATGCATAATGGGCTAGTTGGCCCCCTATGGACACTTAGAAAAGTTGTGTGGGGAGAGAAGTTGGCCCCCTATCACTTGTTGTATACATATACATATACCTTATATAATAAACATATACATCATATACATACATACACATTATATATAAGACATATACATATCCATGTTTGTTTTTTTATATATAATCAAATCATATCACACTACCAAATATTGATTGACCAACCAATGCACACATTGTCTAGCCTAGATATTATGTTATAGGTATGGTATGGTGCCCAAAAATCACTAGATATTATTGTCAGTTATTATAAAAATTTTATTGTAATGTAGCTATAACTTAGCTACCAATGACAATATACTTTTGCATCAATATACTTTTAAAATGTAATGTAATGTCATTTTGATGACTTCTTTGTTACCTCAACATACAAGTGTAGTCTTACCCAACAAAAGCTACGTTACATAGCCACTCTACTTGAATGCATTCAATGAGAAATGCACATTAGAGTATCATGCACAATGATATCAATGTAGGGTTGACTAAGGTGTTATCAATAGTGCAACATCATTGCAAGGCAAGCATTCAAGGTTTGACCCTTTTTGACTCTATGTTTGATAGCCTAATTGTAGTTATACTAATTGTGGTTATATTCATAAATAGCTTGGTCCATCTTTATTCCATTTCATAGATGTCTAAGGATCCACATAGCCCTTGATTTCTATGTTATTTGTTAATTTTTATTTTTTATGGTAATTTTGGTTACCAAAGATAACTTTATTCAATTATTTCTAGTATGGAAGGGAGTATATATAACTTCATATTTACAAATTAATTTTTGGTTCACATGACTTCAAGTAGATATGTCCCTAAACCCTAAACCCAAAGTATTTTTACACCTATGAATTGATCTTAGAGATTGCTTATACCTCATATACCATCATGGTAACTTTGTTATTTGGTTGGGAAGTGTCTTTGGTTTTTTTCACTTCTTATTACTCTTTCTATTTGCATTTTTTGACAATTCTAGCACCAACATTATCATTTAGGCAAGACATTTCATGATGTGTCTTTTCTGTAGGGCATTCCTTTAATCTTTCTTGCTTTTAAGAGTATGGGAGTAGGATACTTGGCCAAGTTGTAACTTGTTAGCTCATAAGTAAGTACTATGATGAAGTAGATGTTGCTCACCCAATGTAATCATACAAAGCTAAAATTCATCCAACACAATCATCCAAGGTGAATAAGAATTAGGGATTGGATGTGGGCGAAATTCCCACCAATGGTTGAGATGCTGAGTTAACTCTTCCCCAACATCCCTACTTTCCCCCAAGGTTTCAGCCTCTCATGAGTGAGTAGAAAAGGGGAGAGGAAAGAGACCCTCATAAACCATTGCAGTGAACATGTGTAAGCTTTGTTGCCTAGCAATATACAGTATTGACCACACTTAGGGATAATGAAGGACAAGAACATGTTGGGTAGTGTGTTACAATTTTTGGCATTGCACTAAACATTCAATGGACCTTGGACTAAAAAACCAATGTCTTAAAGGACTATGTTGTCCAAGGTTTCACCTCCACAAGGTACATCTTATGCCTATAGGTTGTTATAACTATCTAAGAAGACACTCAAAATTAGAGACGAAAATTTGGTGGACTATTGAACTTCAAGTTCTACAACATAAGAGCAGGATTTTCCAAAAAGCCAAGGCTTCAGGTGGCCAAAAGGACCTACTTGGGGACTAGGGATCTAATAAATGTGAGCAAGAATCAACTAATTCTGACTAAGTAGGCTCATGATATGATAGATAATACCCATGTGTTTTCTTGATCACAAGGCTACTTCACTTCTAAACACAAGATTGAATCAAAAAATCTTTAGCACTATGCTAATACCTCACTATTTCAAAAAAGTAACCATCCATCCTCCTCTTTCATTAATAATCATCCTAATTGATCTTGGCTTCTCTCCACGACCGTGGTGAGTGCTCTAAAATTTTAACTAGAGGGCGAGGAATCGGAAGTTGAATTATTAATATTTGGAGGAATTAAACCAAAGCATGGTAATCAAAGACCCGAAAAATTCGCAGAAACCTGATTCATCGACCGGCACTTTCCGCACTTTTTATGATAATAGTGCTACTACGAAAACAACCAAACAATAATAAAGAAATCTATGATTACGACCACCATTAATTCAGCGTCATTTGGAAGTTCTTGGGCATTTTCTTAAGGATAATCCGTGTCACGCTATAAAATGGCCATTTCGTATTTGTGTGCGTTGGGTTTTCAGATTTGAGCATCTTCGAGGAAAGTTCGCCTCAATCGCGTTACAATTGCTGTGCCACAGAGCTTGACTTGAACAGAGAATCCACACCAATTGTTGTTGTTGTTGTTATTCGCAGCTTGACTTGAACTTAGATTCTTCGCAGCAGCAGCAGCTTTACTTGAACTTAGCTTTTGCAGAGTAAACCCACACCAATTGTTCTTCGCAGCAGCAGCGGCGGCATCCATGAATTTGGTCCTCTGTACCTTGAACTGGCAATCGCAGAACGAGCAGAAGCTCAAGCGAATTGGGGCCGTAATTGAAAATGCCTCCCCCGAAGACGTGAAATTTGTCGTAAATGGCTGTTGCTTGGTGCTCTTGCTAGTTCCGCAGGGTCAGGATTCTGAAATCATGGCACTGAGTGGTGAAGAACAGGAATCCCAAATCTCTGCATGTTTAACCCGAATTCTAACACTTCTAAATGAAAAATTCGAGAGATTGGACAGGACGAGAACGGGTTTTGTAAGCACAGCTCTGGATTTGACATTGCAGTCGCTCACTAAATTTTGCTACACAGCACCTGTTCATGAATGGTACAAGAATTTGCCCGATTCGTTTGTCTGCGAGTCGGCTGTAAATGCCATTTTAGAATGCAGGGACACCCTTTTCCGGGAGGAATTGGATTTGCATAAGATTGAGGATATTTTGGCCTGGTGTTCTGTGAAAATAGATGAAGGAAGACATGCCGTGATTCTGGAGATTGATACGAGGGCAGTGTTTTATGGTTCTGAGAATGTTTGCACGGCTCTTGGGTTTCCTTGTGATGGCTCAAATTTGATGATTCAGGTGGTTTTTAATGATCATATTTGGGAAAGTAGATTTGTGGGTAACAATTCTTTGGAGGATTTCAACATCAGGGTTTCTGTTCCTGTTTCTGAGGAGGAGAAGATGTTTGGTGCTGTAAGCTTGATTAGGTATGGCTGCAAAATTGTGGAAAATATGGTCAAAGAATTTCTGGCATCTTTGTGGGAGAAAATCATGGAGGAAGATGAAGATGAGGAGGAAAATGTTTTTGTAGGAATTTTGAAATACGTTTGGGACAGACTCATGAAGTTAAAAACTGTGTGTGTTTCTTGTTGTGAGGAGTTACCATCAGAATCTAGATTCGGGTTTTGTGACAAAGCACTCTGGTGAGTCTTTTATTTTTATTTTTCTTTTTTGTCCTGTGGGTTGTCAATTTTTTGTTAGTCAAACTGATGCTGTTATATGTTCCCGTGTTATTTAAGTTCCTTGTAAGTTGTTTTTATGTGAGAAGATTTGACAGCGTTTTTGCTTTTTTGTTTAGACTTGCGAATAGGTCTTAGGGTTTGGATGGTTTTTTATGGTTTTCGGAGAATTTGGTTAGCATGAGTAGCATTTTATTTGGGCCTGCCTATGGATACGTGGTTGCTTGTTAATTACTTCATTAAACTTGGGTCAATTTCTCGTTTCTTAAGAGTCTAATGGTGTATTTTTAGAATTCGCCCGGTTTTTCAGTTAAAGTTTTGTCTGGACATTCAATTTGAATTTGGTTTCCTTATTTTTAGAAATACAACGTTATCTGAAGGCCAGAAATTATATTTGCATGTGGAATGCAAACGCCATGTTTTCTTGCCTTTTTCTTTCCATGAGATTTTTCTGTACAGAACTTTATGTCCACTTTTCTCTTTTTCATCTGCAAGCTATTTTGCAGGAGTGGCATTCTTTTGGGGCTTGACTCGCAAAATTTCACAATGTTAACTTTTTGAATGGTTGGTTATACCTTCTGGAGTAGTATTTTGTTTGCGTATTTCGAAATTTTCTAATGAGACATAATTGAATTTCTGGTGTTAATAGGGCTATTTTTAGCAATGTAAAGTTTCTGAAAATATTATTTGGGCATGGAGATTAGACGGTCTGTTGTCCTATTTTCCCACCATTAGATTTCTATGTTCATTAATCAAATTTTAGATCTGATTTTCGGTTTACTTACGGGAAAGCTCAGTGCATGATTTTTAGTTTTGATTTTTATTTGGTTTTGGTGGGAATTGGATTGTAGCATGTACAAGTTTGAAGAGGTTAGCTTTGGAATATCACTGCTGCAAGAACTTAAAAACAAGGATTTGCTCGAGTTCGAGCTTGCTACTGCAGCGGCAGCAACTGTTGAAACACGTGATATTTTTGAACCATTTCCTTCATTTCTGCTAAAAGGACCGGAGCTGAGGAGTCGGTCTGCATTTTTCTCTGGCCAAACACAAGAGCCATCAGTCAAAAAACAACGGTTTTCTGCCGCACCCGATAACAAGAATATGGAACTTCTTAAACTGATCATTGCATCATTTCCACCCATTTCAGATATGCAGAGATGTGAAAATGAAATGCAACTTAAGATTTTGCTTACCACTTCATTCTGTGAATACCAAAAAAAGAAAAGAACTGAGAATTCAAAAGGATTACAAGAAGCATTGGAAGATATTCCTGAAAAAGATCACCAGCTTGCGTATCATGTGTTCAAGTTTATTCTGTTCACCAATAGATCTTTCCTGATGCCTCTTAATGAGATACAGAAATTGCCTTTCAGTGGAGCAGATAAACAGTTTGTGGTAATTTATGATTCTAAAAAGGAGGAAGCTTTTCAGAGAATGAGAGATGAACATGGATCAATTTTTGCATTCCATGGAAGTGCTGCATGCAACTGGTTCTCCATTGTCAGGTATTTTGGTTCCCATTATTTTCACCGCTTAGTTTTACTGGTTATCATTCTGCTTCTTGAATAACAATTAAGCGTAATGCTCGTTAAAAAATTATGTGAAATTTGATTAAAGTTCTTTTCAGTCTTTTTTTTCTGGGCTCCCTTCTAGCCTTTGGGAAGGCTTTTTTAAATCCCAGCTTTCTGCATGTTTTTCAAGTTATTTTGCGCTGTGAAGGGTGCTTGAGGGTAACTTCCACTGCAGTTGTATTTCAAAACATAAATATAGTTGAAAAAAATAAAATTTTGGAAGTACTGAAAGAAAATTATTACAACCCTTTAATATTTAGGATCCTACTTGAAGAATATATAGATTTTACCCAATATAGAATGTAGATAGAATACACATCTTCCTTCAGTGTTCTGTTACAAATCTACTTAATGTTTGTGACCATTTTAGCTTCCTCCTCTAACCATAATGAATTACATTGGAGAAAGTGTTGAATCAATTAGAATTTTTAAAAGTGCTATGCAATACATCTGTAAAGTTTTTTTCAATTTCAATTTTATGTTCAGTTTGCGTTTCATAATCTAACAGGGGAAACTGTGTTTACATGCAAATATATGAATTTATTTGTCTTTATGTTTTTGAGATACAATAGATTGAAATCATGAAGGAAATCCTTAAATAAGTTAATATTTGACGCCACTATCTTCACGTTATTATGGTATGGCAGGAATGGATTGAAATCATGTAGCAATACAGCATATATGTCAACAGGAGATGCATATGGGCCAGGCATTTATCTCGCATCGACTCTCAGTTTATCATTAGGCTATGCGAGGAACCAATTGCAGATTGGCCAAGAAAGCTCATCATGTTATAACGTGGTTGCACTGTGTGAAGTTGTGAACCGAACAAATTATTCAAAGTTTAATGATGTCTATGTAGTACCTCCTGAACGGGAAAATGAGGTTATTCTTCGATATTTACTTCTTCTTCGGCATACTTCTTCAAGAGAATATATATGTAACAGAACTTTACAAAGGACAGACGGAACTATGGAAAAGATAGATCTCTTTATGCATTATCATCAGCAAATGAATTCTTATAAACAAGGGAAGTTAAATGAAAAGCTTGCACGAAGGAATCAGACAGTATCATTGCTTGATAAGAAAAGAAACGCTGTGTTACAGAGTTGAGAAGATAAACTAATATTATACAATGTATAATTTCGGAAGCTGCCTATTACCAAGATGTAGAGGAAGCTGCCTATTACCAAGATGTAGAGGAGTGATTTTATATGATGTTGGTAAACTTACTAATTTAATGGATTTGTATTTTTCACATCTAGATGTGACTCTAGTTAGATGGGACTAAAGCATCGCTTTGGGATGCAGATTCCACTCTATTTAGATGGGACTAAAGCATCGCCTTGGGATGCTGATTCCACTCTAGATAAGGCTTCCATTGTCAAGTTGGTGATTAAGAAAGTAACGTTTTGCCATGATAGTCGGTTTCGCTCAAGTCTAACAATTGTTACCACGGGAGAGTTTAGTCAAAAGCTCTAACCAAAGATAAAAGAAAAAGAAAGATGTACACGAGCCTGGTAAAACTTCGACGGCTGGTTGGAGAAGAATATTTCCTTTCAAACATGGGAACTCTAACATCATTGCTTTGAACTTCTTCAATTAATAATAATGTATTAAATTATTTTTCAAATGTAAGATCATAAAAGACTATATAGTGAAAAAGTTTTAAGTTTTTAAATGTTTAAGATAACATAAATGTAAGAATGTTATTTTTTCATTTTTTTTCTAGTTAAAATAAATAATATATATGTATGCATGGAATAAAATAAGGGAATGAACATGGTCTTCTAAGTGACAAGTAATTTGACACATTGGTAAGCGAGGTTGAAGGTAATGGTATCAGAGTTGGCTGATCGCATTAATACCCTGGTTTGGAAGGAAATAATGTTGTCCCATTAGATCCAAGGGACTCACACAATTGTCTCCAAGGCTGTCTAGCCAAAGGACATCCAAAAATGGCCAAAAGCCCCAATTACATTATATTTTCTCCCTTTTATGGTAATGACTTCGAATCCTAAAAATTTCACAAGTTTAGTGGTATGTTGTTAGCCACTATGGGTCACACTTGTTTGCTATTCCTTCTTGGTTGTGACTTGCTACTAGTTGCATCCATTGATTGCCTGAATTGGATAAAAAAATTAGGAGCAACACTTTATCAATGTGAGCTCACTACTACTTGCAACAAGTTGCAATCCCCTCTAGATGTCAATTCCCAAGAGTAACTTTTGTATCAATGTGGATAGCTACAGTCTACATTGTTATAGGCAAATTGTGACATCCTACTAGTCACACTACCTTTGCAGTACCAATTATGAGGAAAAAACTTTACAAAAACTAGTTTTGGGCCCACAATGAATCATTGCAAGTCACACCCAACTCATAGACCCTCATTATGACTAGTTGCAGGTCATACCCAACTGCAATAACCTTTCAAACTTAGATAGAAACTCCTAATGGCCACTAAACAGCTTCAAACTTAGAGATGATTCCATATGACTTTTACTCCATCAAGATAGTAAGAAGTTACAAGGTGGAATGAGATGTGCACCTACACCACTCTTTAAGAAAAATTATCCACCCTTGTGTTACCAAAGTCATCCTCTTCACCATTGAGACATGAATGCCTATTCTCTTCAGGAATCAATCCATGTCCTTCAAATCACAATAGAAAAGTTGAGGGTTTGATGCCCCATTTTTATAATATAGTAGATAAAACTAGGAGCATATATATTATTAAATGTAGCTTTCTCTCTTGGTGATACTTGAATTTATATAAAAATTACAAATAGACAATTATAATTGTGGACAAGAGATAAGAAAAAAATTGAAAAATGGAATAGTTTACACCCAGAAGTGTAGTATAGTGATCAAGACACCCATCTCTCGATTAGAAGGTTATGGGTTCAATTCCTACCTCTGCTCATGGGTGTTGCAATAATAGAGGAGCCTTGTGGTAGGATACTCTTATTTAGCAGGTCATATCTACCTTGCTTGAAGACAAGGTCATATGTTTGTTTGCACAAAGAAAAAAACCAAAAAAATGGTTTGCACACTTCTAAATTTTCACTTCTAAATTTTCACTTCTAAAAAAACCAACAAATTTTCACTTCTAAATTTTCTAAGTGCCTCTATAGCTTACTTTGAATAATGCAATCATAGGCCTTAGAAAAATCTACAAATCAGATAAAAGTTTTCTAGTGTGAAATTTTTTGTCTATTAATAAGATATTTAAAGTGATGAGATGATCTATAGTAGAATATTATCACCAAAATCCTACCTAGGAAATTGCACTTATATGATTTTCTCCAGCCCATCTTCCAAGCATAGATTCTAGAATGAAACCCAAAAGAGTAGCAAAAACATTTCTAATTACACTAAATCTATAATTATTTAGATTTTTTGACTCCTTTTTTTGAAAAGCATAACTACTTTATTGATGCACCATTCCTTTTCTAACCTTACTTGCGTAGTTGAATTTGACTTCGTTAAAATGACATTCTATACCAATGGTCCTTCCTATTTAAGCATTTCTCCATATAAGTTATTTATAGTCAAGAAATAACTTTATCGTAGAACATATGTTGAAACTTCTAAAATATATATAATAAAGGTTGAATAGCTAAGAACCATTGAAACTATTAAGTTTCCATGACTTTCAACAAGTAACCTTGTAGTGAGATAAGACAAAACTTGAATTCATGTTGATGATTCTATGCTCATCATGTGGGGGTTATTTAAGATATGTGAAATGATGTGTCCTAGAGATAAATTGTTAGAACAAAATCCAACTAATCAAATTAGTTGATAATACTACTTAATAATCATTAACTATAATTTTTTTATATAAACGATTTTATCACCATCATGACAATATATAACATTCATAGTGACAAAGAACAAAGTAAGATAGAAAATTGAAATAGAGAATTTAAATATCCTTAACACCCTCTGTCAAATGAAGCATGATTTTTTATTATAAAGATTATAAATTCAATCTAGTTATAAATTTTTTAAGTTCTTAATACTCAATGGTTTAATAAACCCATCAAGAAGTTAATCAATGGTATTGATATAGATTGGAGAAATACATCCTTCAACAAAAGCATGATAGATCTGACAATCTCAATGTGCTTCACTCTTTCATGGAAGACACATTTTTATTAACTTAATTGCACTTTGGTTATTACAAAAGATTGTAATTGGTAACAAAACATGCTCCTAAAGTCCTCTAAACTATTGATAAAGCCATTTTAACTCTATGATAAGATTCACAACAACTCTATGTTTAGACTTTGTTGAAGATAAAGAAATTACTTTTTATTTAGTTAACCATTATAAAATTGTATTTCCATGGTGTTTGATAAGAAAACCTATGGTTGATTATGAGGATGCATTACCATCTTAGTATGCATATGTATCTACAACATAGACTTTTAAAGGATAATCAAAGTTTAGTCCACAATCAATAATGCCTTTAAGATGTCTTAATTATCCATGACCAAACACATTTGAATATTGGTTGGTTTTTTATTATATTTGTGTAACAAATTCACTAAGTATGAAATATTTGGCCGTGTATTGGTCAAAAATATTAAATTTTTAATCAATTTTTGATACACTATGAGGTTAAGAATAGATTCAAAATCATCTATCCTTGGTGCACTTCTTGAATTCTACAATGTTAATCTTTTTTTACAATTCATCATACAATATTCCTTTAATAAATCTAATGCATACTTTGTTTGAGTTACTTGTATGTGGTTTAATGATTGATGAATTTCAAAACTAAGAAAATAACTGAGCAAGCCAAGATCCAATATCTCACATTTTTTTTTCAATTGATTTTTATCTTTATTAATCATCTAAGAACTCTCCATGGTTATTACAATATCATCAATATACACCAACGTTATTACTACCCTTTGTGAGCTTTTAGTTTCCATAACATAAAGACTAGCATCTACATTTAATTTCTTAAACTCCAATTTATGTACGAACTTATCAAACTTTATGTACCATTCTGGGGAACCTTTCTTTAACCCAAAATGGAACTTTTTCAGTCTATAGACATGCTTAACTAACTTAGAATTCACAAAACATTTAGATTGGTGCATAAAAATTTCTTCTTGCAAATCTTCATTCAAGAAAGCAAACTTAATATCAAGCTAATATAGTTTTCAATTATAACCAGTGGCTAAAGATAAAATGCATCATATGATCCACTATGTCATGATGGATGTAAAGGTTTCTTTATGATCAATATCCTTCCTTTGTAGAAAACTTCTAACAACCAACCAAGCCTTATATTTGTCCACCATGTTATTAGCTTTTCTCTTAATACGAAACATTGATTTACTTGTTAACATTTTCATTTGTGGTTAATTCTTCACAAGTTCCCAAGTACCATTTTTATTAACATGTTGTAGTTTGCTAGCACACTACAACATGTTAATAAGTATTTTCCCACTTCAAGCCTTTTCACAGGCATTTCATTTACATGTTCTAACTCTATTGGTCTTCTTTTAACTATTTTTTAAACCATTGTGGTTGCTAGCGTACATAAGAATCTATGGGAATGGATTTCTCATTTGTATTAGCTTCATCTTCATCATCTTCATTTAAGGACTCAAATGATCATGAGTCTACTTTTGTTTTACTAGGTGATGAGTGGTGAGGTACCCCTACACTCAACCATACGAATACAAGCGTAACACATGCGATCCGGTCGAACTTCAAAGACTAAGTACCTACACGCCTTATGGAACACAATATTTGCTCGAATAAAGATCCATTCACTTTGGAGTTCCTACTGCGGACACATGGAAAATATTCTATCTTTGGAGGGATCAAACTGCCATAGTTTCACTACGGTTTAAGCCTAGGATAAGAAACAAGGGAGAGCCACCTCTTATTTATAGATATGACGATGCACCGTGATATTGCGTATGCAATATCGCGGGGGACGACGCGATATCGCGTACGGGATATCGCGGGGGATGCGATATTGCGGCAGACACGATATCACGTATGCAATATTGCGGCCCATGCAATATCGCGTCCCATCATACCCCCATGACTGAATGAAAACTCATCCTTGAGTTTCTTACAAAATATTGGGAAGGTATGGGATTATTGACTCAAAATGGAACTAATGGGATGACATGTGAACGGATCATCATTACAAGACAAGACAAAATTGGTGTTCATGACAACAAAAGTGAAAACCTTATGACATTGACATCAGGCCTTATTTGGCATCTTGAGAAAGAGAGAGAGAAAGAAGTTTTGCTGCTGCCAATGCCAAGATTGCACCTTTTGTTGTCCATTCGTAAGTGCGCCATCGATCTTGCTCCTTGCATAACTGCTTCAACGCTGCTCCATTTCAAGTGTTTCCTCCAAATCCAATCCATTGTTGTATGATTTCCATATGCACACACAACACAGTCATTATATTAGCAAGGGTAAATGAATTTCAATGCAGTGGATACCTTGCTTCGGTGAAAGGTCTATTGGCTGAGTTGTGGTATCGCTGATATGGGTCTGGAGATATATTAATGGTGATTACCAAAGGTGTAGGGGTTAGGAGAAAATCGAAAAAATTGGGCCTTGTACCCCCATGACTAATCGCGAACCTTCGGTAGCGATAGAATGGAGAAAGAAAAAGAACAAGAAAGATGGAGAAAAAGAGACAACTATAACGTTGATGATATGGATGTCAAGATGGAAATGAACAAAACAAAATAAAATGGATTGCAAAAATGTTAGGGAAAAGAATTTAATTGGTGCACCAAATAGGAATGTCAATGGGTCCTCCCCAAAGCAGGCTCATGCCCTTAATGCCCTGAAAAACCCACATTCAAAGAGTTCGTAGGCTATGGGAATGTCATTTGGAATAAGAGTTAAAGTCTTAACCGCAAGAATTTACCAAAAAGAAAAAAATGCGTCAACCAAAATATACACTAATAATACAATCGGCAATGAGGTGAACAATGGAGAGGAGGGTGGAGAGAAGAGAATGGAATGGAGTCCCAAGAACAAGGTCGTGTACAGCCCCTTGTGTAGTTCATGGTTAATGTAACTTAGCAGATCCCATTCCAAGTCCGGCCTCAAACAAACCACAGCTAGTGACTTCGCATCAATGTATTTGGCTAAACCATCCACTTGAAGTAACAAGAATGCCTTCACCCAAGAGCCACCACCATTCCGATGAAACAAGGAGGAGAGAATGGGAAGCGAGGAGGGCCTTAGTTAAAGGGAACATTTTGATTTTGAGTTCCAAAACCAGTGCTTGTAGCCCAAGGGATTATTTTGTCTAAGGGGTGTGCTTGGAATTCTCACTTTTTTTTTCTTTTTTCTTTTTTTTTGGTTTTGTTGTTATTTTTTTTTGTTTTTATGTGTTTATGCGTGAGAACCACACCATGCAAAGACTTTGTTATTTTTATTGCTCAGCTTCCCAATAATTGGGTAACATCGAAATGGTAAGAAAACATCCAAGACCCCAAGAGAATGACCAATACAAATGCATCAAGTTCTCTTGAAGTCACACCCTTTTCAATCCTTGAGTCGTTCCTTAGTTTGAGAAATGCCTAGTCCTCGATTCGTTAGAGTTCTTATTATGAGAGGGACTGTACATTTCCAAGCCAAGAGAGACCATAGAAAAATTGTGGATGAATGGATGAAGTGGACTCATTGCTTGCCATATCAAAAGAACCATACCGTAGTATCAACATCATGACTTAAAGGTAAAAACCAAACATGAGCGATCAAATAGAAAAATAGTTCATACCATCATGAGGAACACTTATTGAATGACAAACTTATAGGGTGGATAACACATACACACACACACACAAAATGAAAAAGTATAACGATGTTGTAAAACAAAAACAAGAGAAGTTAAAGAAATTTGTAAAACAAAAATGTGTAAGACAAAAATGTGCAAAACAAAAATGTGTAAAACGAAAATGTGTGAAACAAAAACGTGTAAAACAAAAATGTGTAAAACAAAAACTAAAAAGAATTGAGGGCCCCAAATGGTTAGCATAGGTGGCCATCTCCCCCATGACTAAATGGAAAGGGAGAGATTCTAAATAAGGAGCGTGGTTGTCCGCTATCAGAGGTGTGAGTTGCACTGGCTGTTCTAGGTTCATGGAAAGGTTTGGTTTGTTGCACATTGACCAGTAATCTCTTATCATGGGTCTCAGGCTTGTATATTGTCATGGCTCTTGAGGGAAAGGTAGTATGGATAAT
Organism: Gnetum montanum; assembly: GCA_015680685.1. NCBI lineage: Eukaryota > Viridiplantae > Streptophyta > Gnetopsida > Gnetales > Gnetaceae > Gnetum > Gnetum montanum. The sequence goes on along the minus strand of MNCI01005250.1, from coordinate 141,526 downwards.
GTAGGGTCCTTCCCATAATGTTTGAAATTTAGTACATTGTGGTACATGCGCGGGGTTCCAATAAAGGACCTTGTCTCTTGGTTGGTACTTGACCTTTCAAATTTTTGAGTCATGACGTTGTTTGGTATGTGCCTTGTGTATCTCGTTTGATGATAGGGCAACTAATCGATTCTCATCTAGCATGTTTAGAGATGCCAATCTTTGTTTTTGTGCTAGATCGAGGTCAAGGTGGAGGTCACATGTCATGGATAGTGTATGGAGCTTAGTTTGAATTGGAAGTTTTGGAAGTTTTTCGTACACTAACTCATAGGGAGAGTAGCCTGTAGGAAGTTTCCAAGTGGAGCGGTATGCCTAGAGAGTGTCATTCAGTTTCATGCTCCAATCTTGCCTAAATTTGCTAATTGTTCTCGCTAATATTCTCGTAATCTCCCAATTGGTGACCTCGGCTTGGCCATTAGCTTGGGGGTGATAAGGTGTGGTCAATTTATGCTCAACCCCTAAGTGTTGCATCAACTTGCGAAAGGTTGCACCCGTAAAATGTGTTCCATTATCAAAGATGAGTGCCTGCGGCACACCAAACCTATTTATGATTTGTTGTTGTACAAATCGTGCAGCTGTAGACAATGTGCAATCTGTTACAGCACTGCTTCAGCCCATTTGGTTAAATAGTCGATAGCAACAATGATATAAGCTTTCCCATTGGACATTGGTGTAATAGACCCCATAAAATCTATTCCCCAAATATCAAAGGGTTCCAAGGGTTGAATCCATTGTTGCGGACCCTCCATTCTAGTAGTCATTCCACCATTCGATTGATAGTGCTCATAGGATTGGACAAATTGATGGGCATCCCGAAATAGCGTTGACCAGTAATATCTTGCAAGTAGGATCTTAATGGCTGTGCGTCTCCCTGCATAGTAGTCCTCATAGGGACCTTCATGAGCATCCTGGAGAACTCTTAATTAATCCTCATCAGGCACACACCATCGAACCAAGCCATCAAGATAGAATTTATAGAGTTGTCCCCTGATTTCCATAAAGTACTTGGTTTTATGAAGAAACCGTTGGTTCTTCCTAAAGTCCAACCCCTGTGGTATTTGTTGGGAAAGGAGATAAGTAAAAATGCTACTATACCAATTTGTTCCATGGGTTGGTTATTTAGTACACCAGTAAAGAGGGTTTCGTCAGGAAAATGATCAAATATGGCATACTTGTCCTCTTTACTGTCCCAGCACAACTGAGATAAGTGATCTGCGACTACATTCTCGGTGCCTTTGCGATCTACTATTGTTAAATCGAACTCTTAAAGGATTACCAACCAACGTATGATACATGGGCTAACTATTGGTTTGTTCATGAGGAACCTAATTGGACTATGATCCATATGGATGTATACTTTGTAGCCCAATACATAGTGCCTAAATTTGTCCAGTGCAAACACTACAACCATTAATTCCTTTTCCATAGTTGTGTAGTTGAGTTGTGCACCGGTGATACTCTTACTAGCACCGTGGATGTAATAAGGGCGTTTGTGTTCATCTAACTATGATAGTACGGCTCCTAAGGCATAATTAGATGCATCGGTCATTATATGAAATGGCCTGGACTAGTCGAGGGCTTGTAGAATAGGGGTTTCCACAAGCCTTTGTTTTAGGGTTTGGAATGCTCGTTCACATTCCCTGGTCCATTCAAAGGGTACATCTTTTTTCATTAATTCTACCAATGGTTTGGCAATCTTGGAGAAGTTCTCAATGAATCTCTTGTAGTAGCCAGTGTGTCAAAGGAATGATCGGATGTCTTTGACTGTTTCCGATTGTCGAGTAATTCCTTGGATGACCTTAACTTTTTCCAGGTCCACCTCTATTCCTGATTGTGAAATTTTATGCCCCAGTACTACGCCCTCTTGAACCATCAAATGGCTTTTCTGCCAGTTGAGCTTTAGGTTGGTTTCAACGCATCATTTCAGTACTTGCTTTAACCGGTCCAGGGCTTGATCAAAGCTTGTCCCATAAGTGGAGAAGTCGTCCATAAAGACTTCTGCTCCGTTACCTATCTGCTGTTGAAATATGCTTAGAACTAATCATTGGAACATGGTAGGGGCATTGCACAAGCCAAATGGCATTTTTTTATATGCAAACGTTCCCCAAGGATTGGTGAACGTTGTTTTGGCTTGGTCTTCTGGTGCAATTCGTATTTGGTTGTACCCACTATAACCATCCAGAAAACTGTAGTAGCGATGCCCCGCTATAGTGTCTAAGACTTGGTTAGCAAATGGAAAAGGGAAGTGATCCTTGAATGTTGCCATATTTAATAGCCTAAAATCTATACATACCCTCCATTTGCCTCCCTTTTTCAGGATGATTACTAGAGGACTAACCCATTCGCTATCAGCAATTGGATAAATGAACCTGGCCTTGAGAAGTTGCTCTATGTCTTCTTTCACTATTTGTTTCAACTTCAAGTTCAATCGCCTCTGTGGTTGTTTTCGAGGCTTCATGGAGGGGTCTGTGTAAATCCTATGCTGGCATATCCTACGATCTATTTCAGTTAATTCAGGGTATGACCAAGTAAAGGTGGTTGACCATTTATTTATCACCTTTAACAAAATCTCTTTTTGCTTGGGAGCAAGCTTTGCATTGATAATTACTGGTCTTCCATTTTTAAGGGTCATGTATTCCAGACCGATGGGCAATGGTTTTAAATCTAGGGGCTCTTGTTTAAATTCCTCAGGAATCTCCAACTTCTCCCATGTTTTCAAGGTTAAGGGTTGGAAGTTGGCAACGAACTTGCTCAAGTGCGTCTGTGCTTTCAACGTAAGCACTAGTTATCCCCTCAGCTAGGTCCATGCATGTTATCGAGTTTCTCTCTTGATTAGCCATCAACCACTGGGTGTTTTCTTGTTGTGTGGCTGCTACATATAGGCACTTTTGTATGTCAATATCTTGTGCACACTGGTTGCATGCAGGCAATGTTAAACTTTGCATCATCCATGATTTCTGCACGTAATGGCATCCTGTGTCACTATATGCGATGCATGGAACTCTCTTCCTCTCAATTTTCCCAAAATTATTTTGCTTGGATATTTCTAGGGAAAGATTGCGAATTCCTAGGCGTGCATCTATCGTACTCAGCCATGCCATTCCCTTTATTATTGGGAAATCCCCTTTGTCATTGTTTATTTGGATCACTAGAAAATCAGCTAGGTATGACCAACCACCCATGGTGGTAACAATGTCCTCAACTTGTTCCAAAGGAACAGTGATAGACTAGTCAGCCAGCTCTAAGCGAATATTGCTCTTCTTGAGTGGGGGCAGGTTCCAGGTTTTATACAATTATTGTGAGATTAAGTTAACTCTGGAGCTTGAGTCAAGAAGAGCCTTATGAGGTTCATTCCCAGTGACCTGAAGATAAATTAGGGGGCTCCCAGGATTAGAAATTTCTTGGGAAGGTGACCTACCTTAATCCAGTCGGTTACGGTATGTGTTAACATAACCGTGTGCATTGGGCATAATTTTTTGTTTGAAGGGGGTCTCGAAACTTTATTTGGTACGGCGGTGTTTTGATGTTCAACCGCTTGTGAGGTTGAGGGCTTAGTTGGATTGTTGGTCCTGAAAAAAGGTCTTTTCAGCATAAAATTGTTAGGATCAACTGAGAATTGAGGATTGGAAGCCCTCGTGACATTGGGTTGTTGCGGTTGAGTGGGAAATACCCTTGGCATTGTTGGAGCGGTTGGTGATGGAGCTACCGACATGAGAGGTGCAGATGGATTTGGAGGATGGTATACATGTGGAGTGTCCCTTCTGGGAGGGGAAGTCTGATAATATTCCTAAACTGGGTAGTGACGTTGTGGAGTTGCATAACCCATAGAGTCACTTGGAGAAATCTGCTGCTGCACGTAGTAGCCATAAGGATTGGGTTGCTGGTAAGGGTATTGATGTTCAGGCGGTGGCATCCCCCATGACTATGGGTATTGCCACTGCTGATGTTGTTCGATGGGTTGTGGTGGAGTTCCACTTAGATAGTACATCAACGGTTGGTAGAACTGTCTTGGGTTACCTTGGGGATAAGGTAACCTTCAGGGTGTCTGCTGTTTGTTAAGTCTCGGGTTGAGTGCATACACCCCAGACTCTTGTAGATGTGAGATGATTGGACAACATCCTTTAGGAGGGTCATAGTAGCAGATCTCACATCCACCATCATCGTCTATGTCCGAATCCACAACCTCATCGGAGATAGTTATTTTCCCCTTATCCTTGTCATGTGCAGGGCCTAAATCTCTCCGCTTTTTCTTATCTTTGTCACTACTTCGTTCCTCCTTAGACTTCTCTATGATTTTCAGTACAAGTTCAAGTCTACTATCCAAGGAGTCCTGTATTTGATCTATCTTAGCCGCTACTTCCATTGGTAGCTTTTGAAGTGGCAAAGTTTTTCTATTCACCAACTCTTCAAGTGGTGACTCATCCTCTTCATTGCAAAATCTCACTCCCTTCTTTCAAAGAGAAGGATCATGATTATATTGTTCTGTACTCTCTCTTTTTTGTAGCTCCCCTTCTTCTTTGGCTACTTGCTCCAACAATCGATGAACCTCATGGGATTTAAGTTTTGATAATCTCCCTTGGGCATAAGTCCCAAGGGTTCTCTTAGTTTCATACCTTAGCCCATCTACAAGGTGGCGAAGTTAATCCCTTTTTGCGTAACCATGGCCCAAGCAACGATGTAACAATGTGTAGTAGCAGACGATGGCAGCATCCAAGGGTTCATGAGTACCTTGCTTCCATCCTTGCATCTGCTTATGTAAATTAGACACTTTGGAGTACATTGGATATTTATCGTTGAAGAGTTCTAACATCATACTCCACCTCCTAATGGTTTCTGGCTCTAAGGATCGGTACCAACTCTCTGCTTTCTTGATGAGTGTCTTGGGAAACAACTTTAGTTTTTGCCACTCATTTTCTATGTTTTGCAAGGCACAGGCATCATGAAATGCTTGTAAATGATTTTGTAGATCTGCATAGTATCCCCCTTTGGAACGTGGGATATTGTTCATGTTTAAGCGCTTGATTCGGCTATCTTTTAGATGCCTTGTCAGTATTCTCACTGCTTCCGTTATATCGAGCATACTTCTAGTTGCAAGTAGGGGCTCGTCATGATCATCTCTTTCATGACGTCTATGGTGTCTATGTTGTTCCCTACTTTCCCTTCATTCATGCCCTTGTCCTTGCTCTCGACTCTCTCATCGAGGTCTCTCATTTTGCCTACCTCTATCCTCATCGTTATGCTCTCTATGATTATGCCCAGAGGTGGAAGGAGAGGGTGAATGATGTGAAGAAGGGAAATAAGAAGGAGAACCATTTCCATGACGATGTTTCTCACCTTCTCTTCTGTGGCTTCGGCCCCGATCATGATGATGATCCAAGTGCACGTTCTTGTCATCTGTTGTTGTTCCCTCAGTGAACAGTTGGCATTCACGGGGATCAGAACTAGGGTTGTGTATCGTGGAGCGTAGGTTCTGATACCCCACCTCCTCACTATCATTAGGAGGGGGAACATCATTTGATAGAGAACCCATTATAAGTGGTTCACCATCTCCGATTTCACTTAGGACGTGCAGGACCCTTTTGCCCTTCAACAGTGTATGGTGGCTCTCCTAGCTTGAGTCCCTTATACGTTGTGCAGATGTGGGATGGTAATCCTTTGTGTCAAAGTCACCTATAACGTATTCAACATAGAGCTGTGTCATGCTGATCTGTGCAAGAGCATGGAGGAGCATGTTTGGGACTGACCGATATGGAGGTAATACTATGTTACCTTGCAAGTCTCTCCATCGCAGCTGTTCATCTTGATGGAGGATAAAGGTAAAATTTGGTATGTACTCATTAGGATGAGTATATACTACCTGATGTTGTTGAGGAACTGGCTGATTTTGGTTATGTGTTTTAGATTGCCAACTGTTTCTTGTATGATCCCTAGGTGGTGTATTACTTTTGTTCAAAGAAGAAGACATTGTTATTTTATCGGTGTGCTATTTTATCGTTATATAATTTTTTTGTTTAATTAACCCTAAGGTTCGTTTAAGCTCCCAACGATGTGAGTGATCTCCTATGTTCTACTTAGTGCACAAACACTTAGTCCATGACAACGGCGCCAATGATGAGTGGCGAGGTACCCCTACACTCAACCATACGAATACGAGCATAACACGCGTGATTTGGTCGCACTTCGCAGACTAAGTGCCTACACGCCTTATGGAACACTTAAGGTTAATTATTTGTTGTCTTCCCAGACTTACTTGTATTTGTCATGGTATATGGTTAAGTAAGTTTGAGGTATATGATTTTTATAGTTTTTCTATTTTATCTCCTATGCTATTGAGGTGAAGGGTGAAGAGACTAATTGACTAACTTTAACTAACTAATCTAAGCCTTAATTAACCTAGCATCAGCATCCATTCCCACTTACCATTCACACCCTGAACCGATGCAACCTTGGTTACCAAACGCTAATCGTTGTTGGGATCACCAAGCGTAAATCACGTGCTCGAAGCGGTCGTACTGAGGCACTTAACTAGGAGAGAAGGGTTGAGAGAGAATTAATAACTAAGAAAGAATTTAAATGATAAACAATAAATAACAATAAATAAAATCCTATTTAGCCTATTCCATGCACTGCAAGGTTTATCCAAGAAGTTCATCTTTATTTCCGTACACAAACATGTGTTCAGGTACAATATTTGCTTGAATAAAGATCCATTCACTTTGGAGTTCCTACTGTGGGCACATGGAAAATATTCTATCTCTAGAGGGATTAAATTGCTAGAGTTTCACTACAGTCTAAGCCTAGGATGAGAAACAAGGGAGAGCCGCCTCTTATTTATAGATATGATAGCGCATCGTGATATCGCGGCCCATGCGATATCGTGTCCCATCACTAGGGATCACCATAGGAACTTCAGAATATTTTTGATTGATGATGTGATTTGATTTTTGAAATAGTTTATCAAATAATATGTCATAGGATTCAATAATTTTATGATCCTCGATATCCCACATTTGTTAGACTTTGTGGTTTAAAGAATAATTGAGTAGCAATCCCACCATGGCCTTGGGGTCTAACTTGCCATAGTGTGCTTATGGAACAAGAACATAACATGTCTTGCTAAGAGGGTGAAGATGAGATATTGACATATCCTGATTGTTAAATCATTTCTTAATTAAAAGAGTGTCATTCAAAACTACAATTGAAATTCTATTAATAATATGAACAAAATAATATGTCGCTTATGTCCACAATGATTTTAGCACTTGTACATCATGCATCATACACCTTATCATCTCTATTATTAGTCTATTATTTTTTCTACCACGCCATTATGTTGCAATGTATATGGCATTGTGAACTCTTGCTTTATGCTACTAATACAACAATAGGCCTTAAATTTATTTGAAGTATATTTACCACCACCCTCAAATTTCAGCACTTTTATCTTTGTGTTTTTCTTTGTTTCAATCTTTACTTTAAAATGTTTAAATTTCTTCAAAACTTGTGACTTGCATATTAAACCATAAAGCCATATCATCCAAGTGGTAGAGTTGGAACCTGAAATAAGTGAAACATAGTTACACCCCAAGATATATGGTCCAATTAGTACTTTATATGACTCAGCATTGCCTATCAGAATCAAACCCATGACCTGGAACTTTCAAATTAAGTGTCTTACCACTAGGCTAATACCATTGCATATTAAATCATAAAGCCACATCATCCAAGTGAAATTATCCACAAAGATCACAAAATACTTCTTATTTCTTATACCTTGATTTAAAAATGACCTACAAACATCTGAATGTACAACTTCAAGTGGCTTTTTTGTTTTAATTTTACAATGTCTTAGAAAGGCAAATGGTGAATTTTCCCAATCTTACATGATTGACAATCGAACTCTTGATTTTCATCAAACTTGAAAATTTCATGATAAATTTGATGCATTTTCCTTACTGTCTTAATATTTACATACCCAATCCTTAAGTGCCATTTCAATAATTAAACTTGATTAGCTGACATATACATTCTTTCAATATGGTGATCCACCATTGTAAATATACCTAATGAGCAGCAAGTATACCCTACACCCAACCATACAAATCACAAGCGTGTACTAGTAATCTAGTCAAATTTTGTGGACTTAGTTCCTAAGTTTTCCCATAATCCTAAATTGTGAGTCAAGGAGTTTTATGATCATTGTCTTCCTAACTCACACTTGTGTGTGCTATGCATATGGTTAAATGTAAGTTAAGGTATATGATATTGGTTTTTATTTATATTTTTATATTTTTCATCTTAAGTTCTATATGGAAAAATGAATATTTAATGATTAATTATTTTAACTACCTAACAGGTTCTAAAGGCTAACTACCCTAACATAAATAGCTATTCCTGCTTGCGCACACATCTCAAACTCGTATGAATGTTGCTGGGTTACCAAGTGGTAATTACTAGGCAGGCATACCACATGGCCACTATTGGGATTATCAAGCACAATACCTTATGCTTGAAGTGGTTGTACTTATGTGTTCATGGTTAATTACATTAAGTATTTATGACTTGGAATATAAAATGCATGGAAAATAAAGTGGTAAGGAAGATTAAGCTAATCCAAGTGCTACAATGAATGCCAGAAATCTTAACTTTATTATCATTCACACAAATGTGTTCAAGTACATGGTGTGAATAATGTTCTGTACAATCTTTTTCATTCACATTGTGGACACTTAGAGGAAAATATTCTAACTATAGAATAAACAAACCACTAGGACTTTGTTATGCTACTGACACACAATGCCATAAATGCAATTGGTGCATGCATTTATATAGCTTATGCTTGCATCAACATTGATACATGTTGGTCAATAGGGATGCATCAACACATGCTGGTCGACATAGCCTATTTATGATGCTTCATTAATACCATTGCATGGTACATTGTAGGCTAAGCATTACTACCACTATGGACTATGCAATATAAAGTGTCATGACCATTTTTATCAAATTGAACATGTAAATAATTATTTATAAATTGATATATTAAAACCAGTGTCATGGCATGGTACATTGTAGGCTAAAACATCACTACCATGGTGTACTATGCAATATAGAGTGTCATGACAATTTTTGTTAAACTGAACACATAAATCATTGTTTATAAGTTGGTGAATTTGTTACTATAAATAACATCTTTCAATTTTGAACCAGAAATTTTCATGTGCCCATATTTGATGATCTTTATGAAACAATTGGCTCCAATTTTTACAAAGAATGGCTTTGGTTTTTTCTTTACATTAATTAATAAGGAAAATTTACCAATAAAATATCATGTTGTGCTAGAATAAATATATGTGAAATTATTAGAGTTATCATTACTTACAATTAGGGTATTAAAGTCTACCATAGAAGGTTGTACCTCCTCTTTATAACATTGGGGTGGGGGTGTTGGTGTGATTGGTGTGGGTTGGAATCTGAAATAATTGTAATATAGTGATGAGTGGCGAGGTACCCCTACACTCAACCATACAAATACGAGCGTGCACGCGCGATCCGGTCGAACTCCGCAGACTAAATGCCTTAACACCACAAGAAACACTTGGGGTTAATCGTTCGTTGTCTTCCCAGGCTTGCTTGTAAGTGTCACGGTGTATGGTTAAGCAAGTCTGAGGTATGTGATTTTTTTGGTATTTTCAGTTTTATCTCCCAAGCTATGTTGAAAAGGATTGAGAGATTAAGCTAACTCTAACTAAGGACCTAAGTCTAATTTAACTAGCGTCAGCATCCGTTCCCACTTACCAGACACACCCTGAACTATGCAACTGTGGCTACCAAACGCTAATCGTTACTGGGATCACCACACGTAACGCAAGTGCTCGAAGTGGTCGTATTGAGGCACCTATTTAGCTTAAGTGTGATAACCAGCCGATTCCTTAGCTAGCCGTACACACCTGTGGGTGCTCGTAACTAAGTCGTACTTATCACACGTTCTAGCCTAGCGATGAGCAGCCAATTCCTTAACTAGCCTTACACATTGGACTACCACTGGGATTACCAAGCGTAGATCCTCGAATACGCTACTGGGTTACCAAGTAGCCAATGCTCGTAGTTAAGTCGTACTCACACGTTGCGACAAGCAGCCGATTCCTTGATTAGCCGTACACATCCGTAGATGCTCGTAATCAAGTCATACTCGTACGCACTAGGAAAACAGTAAATAACAATAAATAAAACCATGTACTGCAAGGTTTATCCAATCAAGTTCGTCTTTATTTCTGTACACAACTTGGGTTCAGGTTACAAGCTGCTCGAATAAAGAGCCGTTCACTCTAGGACTCCTACTGCGGGCACATGGGAAAAATTCTAACTCTGGAGTGATCAATCTGCCAGAGCTTCGCTACTTCTAGCCAGGATTCGGAAATAAGGGGAGTGCTGCCTCTTATTTATAGATATGGCGGTAGACCGCGATATCGCGTATGCGATATCACAGGGAAAGACGCGATATCGCGTACGCGACATCGCATGGGATGCGATATCGTGGCGGCCGCGATATCGCGTACGCGATATCGCAGCACTATGCATGTTGCGTCTCATCATACCCCCATGATTGAATGAAAACTTGTCCTCGAGTTCCTTACAATGATATCAGGTAGGTATGGGATTATTGAGGGGAATGGAACTAATGGGATGACATGTGAACAGGTCTTTATTACAAGACTTGATAGAAACTAGTGTTCATGACAACAATGGTGAACACCTTATTACAATGACATCAGGCCACATTTCTCAGCTGAGAGAAAAGAGGAGAGAGAATAAAAGAGAAGAAGAGAGAAGAGTATTGTTGCTGCCAACGCCTAGATTGCGCCTTCTGTTGTCCATTCGTAAGCACATTATCGATCCTGCTCCTTGCACAGCTGCTTTAGTGCTGCTCCATTCCAAGTGTTTGCTCCAGATCCATTTCATTGTTGTATGATTGCCATCTGCACACACAACACAATCATATATTAGCAAGGGTAATTGAATCATTCAGTAAAGCATACCTTGCTTCAGTTTAGGTTCATTGGCTAGGTTGTGGTATGGCTGATATGGATCTGGGAAAAAATGTAGATGAGGACTACCGAAGGTGTAGGGGTTAAGGAGAAAAAACGAAAAAATCTGGGGAGAAAAATCGAAAAAGCAGGCCCCGTACCCCCATGACTAATTGCGAACCTCCGGTAGCATTAGAATGGAGTAAAAAAAGGAGTACGAAAGATAGGTAAAAAGGGACAACTATGGCATCAGTGAAGTGGATGTCAAGATGGAAATGAACAAAACTAAAATTAATTGCAAAAATTTAAGGAAAATAAGTTAACTAATGTTCCAAATAGAAATTTCAGTGGGTCCTTCCCAAAGAAGGCTCATGCCCTTAATGCCCTGACAATCCCACATTCAAAGAGTCCGTAGGCTCTGGGAATGTCCTTTGGAACAAGAGTTAAAGTCTCAACTGGAAGAATTTACCAAAAAGAAAACAATGCATCAACCAAAATA
>MNCI01005250.1:69857-125516 GCA_015680685.1 Gnetum montanum | reverse complement strand
ACGCGTTGCGACAAGCAGCCGATTCCTTGATTAGCCGTACACATCCGTAGATGCTCGTAATCAAGTCGTACTCGTACGCACTAGGAAAGCAGTAAATAACAATAAATAAAACCATGTACTGCAAGGTTTATCCAATCAAATTCGTCTTTATTGCCGTACACAACTTGGGTTCAGGTTATAAGCTGCTCGAATAAAGAGACATTCACTCTAGGACTCCTACTGCAGGCACATGGGAAAAATTCTAACTCTGGAGTGATCAATCTGCCAGAGCTTCGCTACTTCTAGCTAGGATTCGGAAATAAGGGGAGTGCCGCCTCTTATTTATAGATATGGCGGCGGACCGCGATATCGCGTACGCGACATCGCATGGGATGCGATATCGCGACGGCCATGATATCGCGTACGCGATATCGCGGCACTATGCATGTCGCGTCTCATCATATAGGTACACCTCAAGATATATAGTCCAATTAGAACTTCATAACTTAGCATTACCGATCAGAATTGAACCCATGACTTTATGAAGGTAATTATGACTATCTTTTAGTATTTGGTAAAATGGACATTTTTACAAATATACATATACATATATAACCAAATGCTACATAAAGGTAACACATCAAGATTTCCACTTCTTTAAATAATATAAGATTATGTTGTTCCTCTATATAATTATGTTGGAAGAAAAGATCATAGGACATCTTTAGATTGAATCTCATCATAAACACAAAAAAAATATCCTTCCCCTTTTTTAATGTTCCCTCTATTTTTAAAACACAAACCAAAAATATTATTACCTTTCTACCAAATTTCATCTTTTTTATAAAGCCAAAACCTGAAGCATGATTAGTTATGGTCACACGCATCATCTTTTCCGACTACAAAACAACTGTTTTTCTTCCCCTGCTACTCAACTTCTTCTATCCAACCTTTGGAATATTGAACCTAGGCCCCTAAATCAGGTGGGTTGGATTAACTGGTGGCATCGTGCTTCATGTTGAATGCGGAACTTTGCTCGTTCGTATGGTTAGGCAGTGGCTACTCAGGCCAAACAAGAATACAAAAAAATTCACCTCACTATTGAACATCTCACTAATAGACTATGATGAGTGGCGAGGTACCCCTACACTCAACCATATGAAACGAGCATTGCACGCGTGATCTGGTCGAACTCCACAGACTAAATGCCTACACACCCCATGGAACACTTGGGGTTAATCATTCGTTGTCTTCCCAGACTTACTTGTATGTGTCATGGTGTATGGTTAAGTAAGTCCGAGGTATATGATTTTTATGGTCTTTTAATGTTTTTTCTCCTATGCTATCTGTTGGCACATTTTGGCCATTTCATGGAGCAGGCTTTGTGAGGTTGTGAAGCTAATCATATGAAGACTTTTCGGAGGTGTTGAGTTAGTAGTTTGAAAGGTTTTTCTCTAATTGATTCACTAGCAAATACAGTTTTGTTTAAGACAAATGATCAATTGGTCAGAGTTCATGACAATTCTCTAGTTATGGATAAACAATACCATTTTCTGGAAATCCACGAAGTTTTGTCCAATTTTGACTATCGTTGGCAACCTTAGTAGTCTCTACTCACTCGTCACTAACTAGTCTCTGCATTTGTCAATTAAATTTCTGAGCAGTTGCGATCCCTCCGTTTCCCGTCACCTCGCAAACAGGAAAATCTGTAACCTCAGCTTTTACATAACTGGTCATGAGCAAGGGCATTTTCTTCCAAAGTTGTCAATCCACGAACACCCATGGTGTCACTAGTATCAGCACCAGCTATTGTAGGAACAGACGCAGATTTTGAAAGTAGAGGTGATGTGGAAAATTTAGCATCTCATTACATTCTAGACCAGACTGGCTCTGGTGTTTTGCTCTTAGGCATAGCCAAAGCTATGTGTGGAATTTCGGTAGTATATGATGCAGTTACAGAGATGAAAGATTCAACAATGACGGATACTACTGGACAGTGCCAATTGAAAACGGAAGCTGCTCCTGTCCTACCTCAGCCACTCACGTGACTCCCTCCGTCATCTCTACCGTCCCCTTCATTTTGTCACTACTCACTCAAACCCTAGCAGGCGGCAATGATGCAGAATCGTGCAAGAAACCACAGAATCAGCCTGGAAATCCAGCCTACGGTGCCGTGAGGGTTTTGACAAGAAATCTGTAGGGTGCCGACTTTTTTTTCAGATAGACCCATAGCATGGATCATTCTTAACCGACGGCGATCCTCCTCTTGCGTCGGCGTCACACCTGTTCGGCCGTCGTCACTTCTCTGCCACGGACTAGTCCCTAATTTGCATAAAAATAAGAACAGAAAAACCCTCAGCCAAGAACGAATGAACTCAAATCTGGGCAATTTCAAAACTGCGGTAGTCTGCATTTGGAGGAATAACTCTCCAAGGTTTATCCTCAGGTTTCTGCCGAGTACAAGATCGCTGTTGACAAGGCGCGCAGGAGGTTGCATGCTCTCATCGCCGAGACAAACTGTACTCCAATCATGATTCGCATTGTATGGTACAGCACGGGCACATTTGATGTGAAATCGCACACGGGCAGGCCCTTCGAAACCATCAGATACCCGGCCGAGCTCAGCCATGGCGGAGGACGCGAAAGATGTAGAGCAGCGGCACCAATCACGATGTAGACTCAGCTTCAGACTCCGCCGCTGGAAATTCATGCCTTCTGCTGCGATTCCTAGAGGATTCATATGTGGAGAGTTACGTTAGTATCATTAGTGTCGTTTTTTAAAATTAAGACTTTTGAGTTGGATGGGAAGACGATAAAATTTCAAATCTGGAATATCGTGGGTCAAGAAAGATTCAAGACGATGTAAGCATCAGGTTAAGGGTAAACTATATAACTCCCCAATAGATCCTAATAACTCTATTATATATATAACAAGTGACTTTTGTATTTTTATAGTGATAATGACTTCTTATAAAAGTCATAAGTTCCTAGGGTAGTTACAACTAGGATATTTGTAACTAATTTTAATACTACAAAGGCCACTTGTCAACTACAACCTCTTTGTCTCCACAATGGCCACTTGTCAACTGAACGAAGACACTTGGCAACTAAAAGGCCACTTGTCAACTGCATGGGACATGTGTCAACTGCAACTTGTTTCTCTCCATGGTGAACACTTGGCAACTGCATGAAGACACTTGGCAACTAGATGAAGACACTTGGCAACTACATGAAGACACTTGGTAACTGAATGAAGACACGTGGCCATGGAATAGGACACTTGTCCATTGTAGCTTTTTTGTCTCTATGGTGGTTAAAACCACCCAAGATATTTTGTAACTTCCCTACCTACCTTTGAACCCTATAAAAAGGCTTCAGGGGTCAAGGAGGAAGGTCTCATATCACATTGGGTCTCACACATCACACTTGGAATCTTGGAGGATTTGTAAAGAAGATTGCTTGAAAGATGGCTTGCTAGAATAAAGATTTCAGCCTCTTTGTCATGGTCCTGTGAGTTATGCATTTCATTTTTTGTTTTGTTTAAATTGTTTAGCTAGTGGTTTAGATAGTATCATCCTTGGCAAGTAATTTTGGGATTTTTAGATTGCTCTTATTGTTCTTGTTGCCCGATAGAAATTTCTATTAAAATTTTGCCATAGAAGCGCTTGTGTTTAAAAGCCTTAAGAGCATTTTAGTAGTAAATTTCATTATTGTGCAACGTGTGGGAACTGCTATTGGGATTGTTGTAAGAGAGCCTCTGTTTGTAGTCACGCCGTTGAACAATTCAGTAGTCGAGAGGGTTCAGAAAATCTTTGGTATTTTGATGGGACCAGAATAGCTTCTTTTTATCTTTAAAGTGAATTCTCGTGGTATTTCAATCAGAAATTGTCAAGTCTTTTAAAGGTTCTGTTTGAATGCAATCGTTGACATCTATTATCTAGTCAAAATGGAGTCTCGTACGTGGTAGTTTACGCAGCAATTTTTGGTAGCATAATAGGATTGTCTTGAAGATATTGCTTGTTTGAGCCTTGGAAGTTTGAACAATTCGTAGATATTGAATTTGGGATAGCTTTATTGCGAAGTGTTTACTCGTGTCATTTTACCTTGTTTAAATATTTGAGGTCTACACAAATCTGCTTTCTTTTCTTTTCTGCTTATTTCCATCGAATCTTGCTCTATTTCTAGTTTTCTTGTGGAACTATCTCTTTCTCTGGGGAAAATTAGGAGTAGATTGCGGAGTTGTGCTCAAATGTTTTTGCAAAATTTTATTTGTTACAAGTAGGTATTATAAGGACCGCGTAGACTAGGCAGTTGAACAAAATAGGAAATTTTCAAGAACTCACAGTACTTGGCAAAGTTGGCTGAATCTCTTTAAAGTAAGTCATTTGTAGTTTACACACAACGCAATCGTTACATTTCTCACAACCGCACGCCGCAACAGCACACACACATACTCACATTAACTACTGAGTTTATTTGGAGGTATCTGGGCCTTGGTGTTGCCAAAGACCAGTAGGCACCTAAATCCTGTTCGAGGACACTTGTTGGCGGTCACGTCCCAAACGGTCGCCAACACTATTGAGGTGAAGGGTTGAGAAACTAACTAACTCTAACTAATGACTAAGTCTAAATTAACTAGCATCAGCATCTGTTCCCACTTACCGTACACACCCTAAACTATGCAACTGTGGCTACCAAACGCTAATCGTTACTGGGATTACCACACGTAACACACATGCTTGAAGTGGTCATACTGAGGCACTTAACTAGCCTAAACGTAATGAGCAGCTGATTTCTTGATTAGCCGTACACATCCGTAAATGCTCGTAAACAAGTCGTACTCATTCCACATTCTAGGAGTTGAGGGTGAGAGAATCTAATCGCGATGAGTAGCTGATTCCTTGATTAGCTGTACACATTCGTCAATGCTCATAATCAAGTTGTACTCATGCCACACTAATGCAAGTAATAAATAGTAGGTAGGAAATAACATATAATAAACCTATTCCATGCACTACAAGGTTTATCCACAAAGCTCATCTTTATTGCTGTGCACAACTTGCATTCAAGTACAAAGCTGCTCGAATAAAGATCCGTTCACTTGGGGACTCCTACTGCGGGCACATGGAAAATATTCTATCTCTGGAGTGATCAATCTGCCAGAGTTTCCCTACTTCTAGCCTAGGATGAGGAATAAGGGGAGTGCCACCTCTTATTTATAGATTTGATGACGGACCGCGATATCGCGTTAGCGATATCGCGGCTCATGTGAATCGCGTCTCATCAGACTAGCTCAAGATCCCTTCAACACTCTAGTTCATGAGGAGCTAGCTAAAGCACGATTAGCCTTTCAACATTGGGACGTGTACTGAGCACAAAGTGCCTTAACTAAAAGTCAACTCACTTGGTTAAATATTCAAGATGAACACTCTAAGGAATTTTTTAAGTATCTCAATACTACTTCCCCTTTGCATTCTATAGAAAAACTTTCTAGTGATGGTACCATCATTACTGACCACAATAGTATCCTCTCTTTTCTCAAGAACCACTATGAAACCCTTTTTGTAGCTACCCCAATGGACATCTCTTCATTCAAGGCTACCACCCCTAATTATCCTCATCTTATCAATTCCACTATGCTACAAATTCTTGAAGCTGATATCACTCTAGTAGAGCTACAAGTGGCCTGTTCCAAGTTAAGTTAGGGAAAGGCTCCTAGTTATGATGGTTTCCCCATGGAATTTTTTCAAAATCATTGGGATTTGGTTGGAAATGATCTTCTGCAGGTCATTAATGAGGTTATCTTAGATGGTTCCCTCAGGCCCAATCTCCCTAAGTCTAGGGATCTTACCGATATCTCCAATTGGCATCCCATAACTCTTCTCAATGTGGTGTATAAAATTTGGGCCAAGTGCCTAGCCTTACGGTTGAAAAAAATTCTTGGCCAGATCATATCTCCCCAGCAAACAAGATTTTTTCCTGGTAGATATATTTTAGACAATGTGGTTGTGGCATGGGAAGGTCTCAAGTGGGTTGAGGATGATGGACAAGATATTCTCCTAGTGAAACTTGATTATGCCAAGGCTTATGACAACATAAAGTGGGACTTTATCTTGCAGACCATGATCAAACTTGGTTTTGGACCTAAGTTCCTACATATGGTGAAATGCTTATTCTCAGATGCTATCGCAAGAATAGCGACTACCTTCGGCATTACCTCTTCCTTCCCAATACATAGGTTAGTGCAGCAAGGTTGTCCTCTCACCCCCTATCTCTTTATCATTGCAGTAGACTTTCTTTGTCATCAAATTAACCTGGACATTCAAACTAAAGTTCTCACAAGGGTTTGCCTTTCTTCCTCTCAACAACAGCTTCTCAATATGCACTTCATCGATGACTCTTTTTTTCTAGTTCAAAATATAGTCATCAATTTCCATTGCCTCTTATCAAGGGTGGAGCAATATTGCACACTCTCAGGCTCCACTATAAATTGGAATAAATCCTCTATTTATAGCTTTACTAGCAATTACAAACATGTGACCAACTACAACTGGAAGTGGCTTCAAGATCAAGACATCATTAAGATTCTGGGAATCCCTTTCCGTTTTAGAGGTTCAACCTCTATTCTCTGGGAGCAGGTTATTTATCAGATTCAAAAGAAACTTGACAAATGGAAGACTAAACCCCTCACACTTGCGGGTAAATACCTCATATGTAAGTCCATATGTACGTCAATGGATGTGTATTACTCTTTGTGTTGGGCCCCCTCCCAAGCTGCCTACTAGAAGCTAGAATGGTTATTTCATGATTTTATGTGGTCCTCCAAAGATTCTCAAAAAGGATTCATCGAGTCTCTTGGAATATTGTTACTCTCCCCAGGAATAATGGTGGCTTAGGTCTTTTGAATTCCTTTAAGTAGGAAATTACCCTAGTTGCTAAGTGGTTAGTACAACATTTAGATGCCTCAGATATTATTGGGACCCTCCTCCAATTAAGGCTTCATCAAACATTTCCTAAAAATAAGCCCTTTTGGAAAGGCATCCATTTTGTCAATTGGATATTTTCCCCCCTCACTATCATTCTTCCTAGATCTCATGTTTTCAAAAGCATCTGAAGGGCTTGGCAAATTCTACATAGTTACATAGATTGGACTAACGTCAAGATCAACCCTACTATCCTCTCTAGATTGTGTCCATGGTGGTTACCTCTATTGCCCACACCCCTTGCCATCACAAATGCTAAGGTGGCTACCTCTTGGTATTGGAAGGGTGTCATTTCCTTGAATTGTCTTAGGTTGGCTAGTCATTGGATTTTGGAGGTCGAGTTTAATAATTTGTATGGGGAGTCAAATGCAATGAACCATTGCCTATTCCAAATTTACTCCTTTCTCCACGGTCATTGGCAGCCTAATGTTATAGTGCAAAGCCATTTTCATGGACTTCAATGGCTTAATGATGTTAAACTCTTACCCTACTAGCCATCTGTCCCCTTTCACCTTATGCATAACCCATCCGAGGTTATTCAACGCTGCAATAAGTCTTGGCACAAACAAGAGTCAGTAACATTTTGGATCCCTCTCTTCCAACATATTTGAAAACTTTCAACCCTCCCCAAAATTAAGTAGTTCCTCTGGTGTCTCCTCCACCATGGTCTACCTATCGGTAAATGTTTAGAATATCTGGGGATTCCCAATCCCAATTGCCCTATCTATGGTGGACAAGATGACTTTGTCCATGTGTTTTGGCATTGTCCCTTTACTTAGCATGTGTGGGAGTGGGCTTCCAAAGTTTTTCCATCATACAAGCTATCTCAAGATGATGCCATATTCAACTTTTTGAACATTACTTCTGCTAATCTCAATTTTTTGTGGGAAGTTATTAGGCCTACTATTTTATATTATATTTGGAAACAAGGATGCAATGTTATATTTCAAAGGATAGATTATTCTAATAAATGTTTGCTTATCAGGTTGGAGAAGTTGCAGATCTTTCGCCTCATTCATTTCCAACTCACATCTCAAGCATCTAAGTTCAATCTGGATAGTCATCAGGTGGTTCATCTCCTACAGCCTTGGGAAAGACCTGTGTGTTCCAGCAACACCCATCATCAATAATATCTACAAGGAAGCTTCCCTTTTCTGTTGTGTGAAGTCACCATAGGAACTCTCTTTGTCCTTAACTGAGAGCTCTTTGCCTCATCTAATTTTATGTCATTCTCTCTTGTAATGAGTTAGTTTGTGTGGACGATTGGTAGTGCCCCATATCTGGTTTCCTCCTTTATAATCATTTATTTATAAGGTTGTTCCCAAGTCTCATTCACACTTATCTCAACTTCCCCTTCCCCTTAACCCTGTGACTTATTCAAGTTACTATAATTGATATACTTTTAATATTAATAAAACTTCTTTTTGGGGTCCGACACCCCCCCTATGGTCACACGCATCAAATTAGTCGAATTCGTGCCAATAATGATCAATGAAATGCAACTTTAGAACATCACAACATTAAATGACTTCAGTGAATAGATGATGGCCCTAACCAAAACTGCATTGATGAAATTTACATCAAAGGTCATTTTGTTTAGAACTTATTCACTTAATTCATTGACACTTTGCATGGTGAAAAGAGAAGGAAGCCATGATGATGTCATTGGTCGAAGATCCAAAATACTAAACAAAACTCTCTTTCAATGTCAAAAAAATAAAATAAAAATAGAAACATGAAATTGTAACTATTTTATATAGATAAGTGATGAATCGCGATACTGGGGCCATGATATCGGAGCCTACCGTGTGATGTCAGATACCCGATATCAGGACCTACCTCCTTGCCTATAAATAAGAGGTGGGTACACTTGGTTTTGTAATTAGATAGTTAGTCCCTTAGCCAAACTCTTGCCTTTTCTTCCTCCCAGAGTTAGAATAATTTTTGTGTGCCCGTAGTAGGAGTCATAAAGTGAATGGATCTTTATTCGAGCATTATGTACCTAAGTACACTTTATGTACGACAATAAAGACGAACTTTATGATAAACCTTGCAGCATCCAGAATAGATTAGTTAATGTGAATTACTATTATTAAATGCTTTCTTAGTTAATTAATGCTTTCTCCCTCACCCTACAACTCTCCTAAGTAAATACACTCATTACGATCACTTCGAGCATGTGTGTAACACTTGGTAACCTAGTAACGATTAGCGTTTGGTAATCTCAGTAGTGTTGCACTGGTTTAGGATGTGTACGACAACTGAGAACAGATGCTGGTGTTAGGATTAGTTAGTACTTAGTTAATGAGTAGTTAAGATAAATTAGTCACTTAGTTATCTCTCTTCTCCCTTATTAGCACAGGACATAAAAACATTAATGGGACGTGATATCGTGTCCATCGCGATATCGCATCTTCCCCTGCAATATCGCGTATGCGATATCGCAGTCCACTGCAATGTCTATAAATAAGAAGCGACTCTCCCTTGTTCATAATCCTAGAGTAGAAGTAGCGAAGCTTTGGCAGTTTGATCCCTCCAGAGATAGATTATTTTCTTAGTGTCTGCCCGCAGTGTGGTGAATGTAATTATACCGCATCCTTTATTCGAGTGTGACGTACTTGGACATGCACATGACCAGCAATAAAGATCAAGATTACTTCATCATTGCAGCATTCACTTTGTTTATTTAATTGTTATTTACTGCTTTCTCCCTCACCCTTATCTCCTAGTAACGCAGAATGAGTATCCCTTGATTACGAGCATTTAAGTGTGACTACTTGGTATCCTAGTGGCGTACCTAGGATCTGTGCTTGGTAATCCCAATGGTAGTTGTGTATGAAGTCCAAGATGTGTACGGATGATCAAGGAATCGGCTGCTCATCGAACTTAGGCTAGATTAGATTCTCTTACCCTTTCCCTCCTAGCTTAGCTTAGTTAATATTATTTTCCACTGCCTTCAGGAGTAGCATTAGAATTAGGAACACATCATACACCTCACTCTGGACTAAACCATACGTGACAAATATTATACTAGTCCAGGTGGGAAGACAGCGAATTGTGACCTAAGGATAACTGTCTAGGTGCCACAACTAGTCTGTCTGTGGAGTTCGACCGGATCGTGCGTGAAAACGCTCGTATTCGTATGGTTGAGTGTAGGGGTACCTCGCCACTCATCTAACATAAAAGATATAAAAATCATATGCCTCAAGCTTACTTAACCATACAATCGTGACATACAAGAAAGTTTGGGAAGACAACAATCAACCAACCTGTCCTTGTTCCACAAGGGCACATAAGTGCTTAGTCATTGGAATTTGACTGGATCGTGTGTGAAACGCTCGTATTAGTATGGTTGAGTGTAGGGGTACCTCACCGCTCATTAATAAGTATTGGTTATGTTGAACAGAAAAAAACAAAAGACAAGAAAAAGATTATATTTAATTGTCTTATTTAGATCATTCTTGAAAAATAGATCATATTAATGCTACAAATGTCTAATCAATTATCACAATTAATAAAATCATAGTACTGAAATCCAAGATATAGAAGAGACAGAAAACTAATAAATGACGCATTACACTTTGCATATCATTTTATCTCCAACTAATAGTAGAAACATTTATGATTAAGAAAAGAAGTGTGACAATTAAGCAAAAATAGCACACAATTTAGAGGTTGACTAGATTTATAAGTTAACATAGCCATTAAGATATGAGGGTGAAGGTTATAATATTCAATGAAAGCTACAAAGAGACTCAATATCCTTCAATATCCCAAAATTTCCCTTGTTAATCTTTCTTAGTTTCCAATACATAAAAGGATCATCACCTAGAGGCTTAATGCTCATCCTGCTAAGGCAGGGTCTTAAGAGGATGACCAATAAGTGAAAGCCTAACCTCTTTCGAGTGGCTCTAACTAGACTTGAACCCAAGTCTTATGACTTAAAGAAAAGCACCTTACCATCACTCAAAATGGTGGTCCCTAGTTTCCAAGGCATAAGCTAATCATAAACGACTAACAAAAATGCATTTATTTGAAGGCTAATTTTGACTAAATCTTAAAATAGGCTTATAAGGGTATTAAAAGATAAATTTGAAATATTTTATTAGAGTTATTTTGATATTTCATGCGTAGATCCTAAGATCACCCAACGTACAATTGTCTTAGATGCTCAAGCCAAACTAATGCATCAAAAACTTTGAAAAATGCGTTATCGGGAATCAAGAAGGAAATAAATCGATTACTTGAGGATTCATTTTGGTGGGGGTGGGGGCCGAGGGGCGCGCGGTGGTGGAACTTTTCTTTCCTAAAGGCACATCAAAGGAGAACTTTTCTTTCCTAAATACTGATATACTAGTTGATTTAACAGTTGGCATGCTTATCTATTCACGATGGATGGCTTCTCCGAATATAATCAAATAGCCATGCCCTTCAAGCCGAAACTGCATCTATGATGTCTTAAACGACTTCCTATTACAAAATAATATGTGGACTCAAGGGTGAAAAAGGCAACGTACCAAGGTACTGTGATTCACATGCTCCATTATTTTGTAGGGCATTCTCGTAAAATTGATAACACTTAATGAACACCTCCACCATTTGGCAAAGTTCTTTGATCAACTTAATAAGTATAAAATTCATCGGAATCCCAAAAAGTTAGTATGTTTTGCCACCAAAGTCAAATTGCTCAAATTTATGGTCATTGAAGAAGGCCTAGCTATAAATCCTAAAAAATTCAAAGGAATCTTAAATCTTCCAGCATAAAAAAAAACTTGAGGGAAATTATAAGGAATTCAACAGAAACTTCAAGCAATTAGCCGTTTATCTATATGAACTAAAGCCTTTTAGAAACTACTAAAGAAAGACCAACTATTTATCTGTAACAATGATTGTCAAGCATATTACAAAAACTGCAAATATGAGTCTTTATTGCTTCAATTTTGAACAAACCTTGTATTTCTATATAGCACTTATTGAGATTGTAATCATAAGTATTCTTAGAAGTACAAAACGTGTTTGAGTGCATGAATATATACAAAGACCAAGGATGTAAATTAAAATATAACAAATTATTTGAATTATATTTTTCTCTGTTTTTTTCCATTTGAGATTTATTAAATATTTTCTTAATTTAATTTACTTTAAAAGTATCTACCAAGAATCTAATGCGCTTTTGTTCATACTCCTGCTTCCAATAGGCACCATACATACAAACCTTCTAGGATTCGTGAATCCCTGATGCATAGGTGCAAAGAGATGAACTGAATTGAGAGCATGTTATATACTACTTGAGTTATGTGCTCACAAAGTTTAAGTAAAAATATCATGGTGTGGAAAAATAATCTCTTATGATCATCTACTTAGTACAAAATCTTTGACATTATTTCTCTAAACAAAAGATCTTAGTGCCATGGGAGTTCAATTTGTTAAGATGCATTACATCTTAAACCTATATGAATAATGGAGCTACATAATGAGCATATACTTTGTCTAAATTTAACATGAAATATTCAACACAGAAATTAGTCAAAGAATAAATTTTGGCTAATTGCATTGTAAACACCCTAAATGTTTTCACCATATATCCATTTTGTCCTATGACTAAATTACATCACTTATATTTTGATGATGCAAAGATAAAAATTCATGTAGGACCTAGAGTTGTCTTAATGTCACCCTTAGGTATCATATTTCATATGGTTATTAGGGGGTGTTAGAACTCAAAATAAGTGAAACAAAGGTACACCCCAAGATTTATAGAAGTTTATAACTCAGTGCTACCTAGTAGAATCAAACTTGTGTCTTGCGGTTACCAAGACCTATATTGTTAGGCTAACACCTCAGGTATAATATTTCATATGGTTATGAAGGACTTATACATGGACTCATGTGAGGAAAAGAGATATCCATTGATGAGTGGTGGAGTAATCCAACATCCAACTATACAAGTCATAGGTGTTCATGTGTGACCAAATCATAATCTGTAGATGAGGCAATGTGATTATGCTAGTAATTGGTTAAAGTTTATGACCGTTGTCTTCCTACATGAGCTAGTAAAATCTATGGGTATGGTTTAACTCACAATGAGGTATATGATAGCTAATGTTATAGGGCCATTGCTACTCCTAGTAAACATGGTAAAGTATGAAAATAATTCTAAATCTAGAGAAACCGGTAAATAATCTATTCTAGCCTAGGGTGATGGATATCCAGTCTTGGTTTGCTATACATGTCTTGGACTTATGCAGTTATGACTAGGATTACCAACTGTACCACTATTGAGCGAATTAAGCAATAACACTACTGGGTTACCAGATAACTATACTTAACGCTCGAAACCAGTCATATTTATACCGCTCAACAACAGTGAAAGTAAAGTGCATGGAATAGTAAACATTAACTAGGAAAGTAGTAATTAGTAATCTAAGTAAAAATAGTAAATATTATTCTAAATAAACATTAAGAAAGCTAAGTGAATGGTGCAATGGTAACAAGTAATCTCAATCTTTATTGCCAATCATGAAATGTGTTCAAGTACACTTCACTCGAATAAAGACTTCGTACAATCACTCAACCCCACATTGCTGGCATACACTGCTAAGTACTTAGAACTAAAATTGCAAAAATGAACTGAAAGAGTTATGCTACTATGTGATGAAATCTATGGCAGATCCATGTGCCTAAGTGTTGGCATCCTGCGATATCACATATACGACAACGTACCATAGGCTATGATATTGAAGCTACGACATTAGAGCTATGATATTGGATATTCGATATCGTATTCCATCAAAATTTTGATTTATTGTACTCCCATGACTAATTGAAAACTTGTCCTTGAGTTAAAACAAAAGAAGGATAGAGTTCTTATTAAATCCTAAAATTGGTAGTTTTTAAATCTTAATTACATATTGTTATTATTTAATTAGTGTTTAATTAATGTTTATTTTAGTTATTTTAATTTGTTTTAATTTCTTGTATTTTAGTTTATTATAGTGATGAGTATTAGTTTATTATGATTAGATTGTTATTAGTTTATTAGTTTTTATGTACTAAAGACTTGAACCAGAGGTGTAGGTTTTGTTGCTAGGCAGCCATGTGGTAGTAGTTGAAGAGTCTAATTCCTTGATTTATACTAGTGTTATGTTTCCTAGTTTCTAGTTTTGTTTTTGCAATAGTAACAGGAATGCATGTTGAGGATTTATGGTGGTAATGGAGCTACAACTTGGATGTTGGCACTACAATGTGGATGTGCCGCTCCATCAACCATGTTCTTTGACTATGCAACTATAACTATTTCTTGCATGTTACCTTGATGGAGATTGTTATTTTTCTATAGTGGACATTACATGGGTAATGAGGCGTGGTTCCCAACCATTTTTACAGTTGCACATTCCTACAGCCATTACCTGCACGTGTGTGGTGGGAGCTACACGTTTCTTTACCACGTGATCAATGGATGTTACAATGAACATTACGTACGTAGGTGGTGATGATGGACATTATTGCCATGGACATTACGCATGGGTGGTGGCTCCTCATGTGCTAGACTAATCCTTATAAATTCCTTGGCCAGATGAAATAAAGGGGATAGAGGATAGAAAAAGAATTGAAGAAATATAGAGAGGATACTATTGAGAGAACCACATCAGATTAGAATTTTTATCTATGCACAAAATTGTGAAGAAAGAGTCTTGATGCTTTATGGCAATTAACAACCAACAATGTTTTAAGATTATGAAGTTGTTGCACTACGAAGAAAATAAATCAAGGTCACAAATTAGGTGACGTCTCCTTTATAATCTTCCTTATTTCTCATAAATTTATTTAAATTCAATTTGGTTTAATTGATTATATTCATATTTGAACTTAATGGTAGAAGTTAAGGTGAATATTGTTGATTTTACTTATGGATGGTAGCCATAAGTGTGGTGATCTCAATTGAATCTAGAGCTAATCATTAGTTTTATATCTTAATGATCTTTTGACTTTAAATCGTTTCTCCATGGGATATGACTCGTAGGTTAGTCATAGATGAGGTGACAATTTCTAAAATGAAAGAAATGAAGATAAAAATTAAAGGTATCCAACATCAAATTTTACCTAGCTCGTTAATTTGGCACCATTGTTGGGGAGGTTGACAGAGTTAATCATCATCAAGAGTTCTGTATGTTTTAATTTCATATTTCAAGTACAATTTATTTTATTTTTTTATTTTATTTTATGTTTCTTTTATTTAAGTAATTTGAGAAATGATTTCTTTTACTTATTTTTCTTGCATTAAAAAATCCAAAAATAAGGAAAAATCCCAAGAATTAGCTCCTCTTATTGTACAATCAACTAAAATTGTTTAAAAGGTTGCAATTAAAGCTACAATAGTAAGAGTTATTAAATTAGTTTGTAAATTCTTAGGTGATGAGAGTGGTTACTCTAATAATTAGAGTGGTTATTATTAGAGTAGTTATTCTAATTATTAGAGTGGTTAGTATTAGAGTGGTTATTCCTGGGTTATTCCTGGGCCTATAAATACAATGCCTAGGTGCACAATAGGGAGTAATTTAGAAGAAGGAGTCAAAAAGGAGTCTTGTAGAAGTCAAGTAGCAAAACTCTTGTAGAGTATTTTCCAAGTGCCCGTAGTAGGAGGTCGAAGTATGGACGAATCTTTATTCAAGCATTGTATACTTGAGCACACCTTGTGTACAGCAATAAAGACGAGCTCTTCGATTTATCCTTGCAACACTTGAGATTTGTTTTCTTACTCATTTTTTTTATTTTATTTTCTTATGCATTTATTTTATTTTATTTTATTTTATGCACTTTCCATTTCTGTTATTAGTGTAGTAATTCATTTCAATAGATCGTTAAATTGCACTTAGTACGATCACTTCGAGCATGCGTGTAACACTTGATAACCCAGTAACGATTAGGGTTTGGTAATCCCAGTAGTGTTGCACTAGTTCAGGATGTGTACGACAAGTGAGAACGGATACTGGTGTTAGGATTAGTTAAAGCCTAGTTAATCAGTAGTTAAGTTAAATTAGTCACTTAGTTATCTCTCTTCTCCCTTATTATCACAGGACATAAGAACATAAAAGATATAAAAATCATATGCCTAAAGCTTACTTAACCATACAATCGTGACATACAAGTAAGTTTGGGAAGACAACGATCAACCAACCTATACTTATTCCACAAGGGCGCATAAGCACTTAGTCCTTGGAATTGTATTCGTATGGTTAAGCGTAGGGGTACCTAGCTTCTCATTATTAGGAATGGTAGCCCATGAATGTGCCAACGAAGAATGTTCTTGTTAAATGAAACCAACAAAGCAACCAAAGAAACCAACATGAATTCAACCTTCTAGGAGCATTCTTAGCCTTTATAAACATACAAAAGCTATTCAAAAATAAGACGAAGATGAACCAATACAATCAAGATCTGATTTTTCTTCACCTTTGATAACACAAAATCTCAATGAAAAAACACAACATAATTTTTCCATATCTGTTAATCCTCTATTTGATATTCCAACTACAACCATGAGTTCAACTATAGAGGTAGGGTCTCAAAATCTAAGTACTACCCTAATATCAACTTATGTGACCACAATTGGAGGTATTACCTAACCGATGAGTACTTTGAATTTACAAACTCCATCACTAGTCTATATTTATATACCAAATACTATAGTAACCCTAATAGTAACCTTTACTTACATGATGGGATCATCTTCACATCATCCACCTCCCCCAGTTTCCTTAGGTTCAATTCCTCTCTTCTTTAGTAGTTTGAATTCCAATGTTCCAATTGGTTAGCCCTACCAAGGACAAACCCTTAGGGAGTTATTGAATCAAGGAACATCCATTATAACTTAGGGACCATTACTTTTTCTACAAGGAAGAGATGTAGAGGTTAAAAATATTCCTTTATTACCTATCTTTAAAGGAACAAATGATGAGGACCTAATTACCCACATAAGAGAATTTGAAACAACATTAGCCATGGTAGCACCTTAGAGTGGGGATAGAATTAAGATGATTGCCTTAAAATCAACCTTCAAGGACAAAATTAATTTTTGGCTACAAACCCTTAGAACACAAATTAGTTTATGGGATAAATTTAAGAATGCTTTTCTACAAAGATTTCTTTCTAATGATACGTTGCATTCATTAAGGAAGTAATTAATGAGTTTTATGCATCATGAGGATGAAGACTATGAGAGTACCTTTGATAGATTTAAAGAATTATGCTTAAAAAATCCAAGCCATGGATTCCCAGGCCATCAATTAATTCAAATCTTTGTAGAAGGCTTATTACCTTATTATAGGAAAAATGTTGACTTTGCATATGGAGGAAATATTTTAAATGTGAACCCGAAAGATGGTTGGAGAATCATAGATATGTTAGTGGAGCAAAGTAAACATTGGCCAAAACCCAATATTATGCAAGGCATGACTCAACAAGTAGAATAGTTAAATAAAAAAGTGGATGAGTTGACATGATTAATTAAAAAACAAGCTCATGGAATTCAAGGAGAAATGTGCAACATTTGTGGTAATCCCCAACATGACCAAACAACCTACCTAGCCTTGTTCTATTGTCAAGAGGAAATGCAAGAGTCAGTAAATGCCTTTCAACAATTTAAGACCCAAACAACAATGAACTTTTCTCAACAACCATTTTACCAAAAATATCCTTAAAATAACATAAGTCTATTTAAGAATCCAACTAATGAACACTTTGAGAAACTCATCCAAAATGTTGCTTCCTTCATAGAAGAAGGTAGAAAATTCATGAGTGAGATTAGAAGAAGATTTCAGGACTTAATGAAAAATGAATTACCATTCCAACTTGAACCAAATCCTACATCTCAAAGAAAGGGTAAAGAGCAATTACATTCCATCACTACAAGGAGTGGAAAAACAATTGAACCTAAATCCCAAAAGAAGGTGAGATTTCACGAGGTAGGGACACAAGAAGAAATTCAGCTACAAATAGTAAATGAGGAAGATCAACCAACTAGGGAAAAAGAACAACCATTACTTTCTAGGCAACCAGATTTACCTTTTTTTCCTAAATGATTACAAGAGGATGTTATAGCTAAAGCCCACCTTTAAAAAACTTTTAGTGAATTGTATTTGCATATCCCTTTAGAACAAGTATTAAAAGACACACCTCTTTACACCAAATACTTAAGGGAATTATCCACTAGGAGAAGAAAAGAAAAAATTTCTAAATAGGTTTATTTGATTGACAATTGATGAGACACGGTTTTCACTAGTCCGCGATATCGCGTCTTCTCCTGCGATATCGCGTACGCGATATCGCGTCGCACCGCCATTTCTATAAATAAGAGGCGGCACTCCCTTCATTTCCCAATCCTGGCTAGTGTAGCGAAGCTCTGGCAGATTGATCACTCCAGAGTTAGAATTTTTCCCCAAGTTGCCCGCAGTAGGAGTCCTAGAGTGAACGGCTCTTTATTCGAGCAGCTTGTAACCTGAACCCAAGTTGTGTACGGCAATAAAGACGAACTTGATTGGATAAACCTTGCAGCACGTGGTTTCATTTATTGCTTTCATTTACTGCTTTCCTAGTGCGTTCAAGTACGACTTGATTACGAGCGTCTACGGACGTGTACGGCTAGTCAAGGAATCGGCTGCTTGACGCAATGCATGAGTACGACTCAATTACGAGCATTGGCTGCTTGGTAACCCAGTAGCGTATTCCAGGATTCTGCGCTTGGTAACTCCAGGGTCTAATGTGTACGGCTAGTTGAGGAATCGGCTGCTCATTGCTAGGCTAGATCGTGTGATAAGTACGACTTAGTTACGAGCACCCACGGGTGTGTACGGCTGGCTAAGGAATCGGCTGCTTATCACACGTAGGCTAAATAGGTGCCTCAGTACGACCACTTCGAGCACTTGCGTTACGTGTGGCGATCCCAGTAACGATTAGCGTTTGGTAAGCTGCAGTTGCATAGTTCAGGGTGTGTCCGGTAAGTGGGAACGGATGCTGACGCTAGTTAATTTAGACTTAGATCTTAGTTAGAGTTAGTTTAGTTTTCTCAACCCTTTCTCCTGGTAGCATAGAAGATAAGCCGAAAATACCAAAAAAATCACATACCTCAGACTTGCTTAACCATACACCGTGACACATACAAGCAAGCCTGGGAAGACAACGAACGATTAACCCCAAGTGTTTCTTGTGGCGTTAAGGCATTTAGTCTGCGGAGTTCGACCGGATCGCGCGTGTACGCTCGTATTCGTATGGTGGAGTGTAGGGGTACCTCGCCACTCATCATTGGCGCCGTTGCCGGGGACTAAGTGTTTTTTCGCCAATTTAACATAAGGGATATCACTCACATCGTTGTGAGCTTAAAACGAACCTTAGGGTTAATCAGTTAATCAAGAACAATAAATAACGGTGAAATTAGCACACCAATAGAAATGGCTTCTTCTCACGAAATCAACTCACCTAAGGACAATACAGGAGAAAGTCAGCATCATACGCATAACCGAGATCAACCATGTCCTCAACAATCTAAGGTCACATATACTCATCCTGATGAGTATGTGCCGGATTTTACCTTTGTTTTCCATCAAGATGAGCAACTGCGGTGGAGAGACATGCAAGGTAACATCGTGTTACCCCCAGATCGATCCGCTCCCAACATGCTTTCCCGTGCTTTGGTACAGATTGGCATGCATGAGCTGCTTGCTGAATACGTTTTGGATGATTATGACACAAGGGATTATCATCCCACAAACGCCCAACGTATTCGGGATGCAAGGCAGGAGAGCCAACATTCACTATTGAAGGGCAAGGTTCCCCACGTCATTAGTGAAATAGGAGAAGAGGAACCCCTCACGATGGGTTTCTTAGAAAATGATGTTCCTCCTCCTCACTCTAGTGAAGAGGTTAGGCATCAGGGCCTTAGATCAACGATACATATTCCAGGCTCTGATCCCCGTGAGCACCAGCTGTTCACGGCAGGAACAACTACTCACACTAATGACGGACTCGTTGATCGTCACAACGATCGGGGCCGAAGCAGCCGAAGAGAAGGCAAGAAACATCACCATGGTGATGGATCCCCTTCTTCTTCTCCTTCATCTCATCATTCACCCTCTCCTTCCACATCTGGGCGCAGCCACCATGAGCATAACGCAGAGAGTAAAGGTAAAAGAGATGAAATGCCTCGACAGGAAGGTCGAGAGGAGTTAGGACAAGGGCAAGGACGTAGGGAGAATAGGGAACCACCACGTAGACATCACAGACGTCATGAAAGAGATGATCATGACGAACCCCTATTCGCAACCCGAAGTATGCTTGATATTAGAGAGGCAGTTAGGATTCCCACAAGGCATTTAAAAGACAGTAGGATCAAGCGTTTGGACATAAATAATATCCCACGTTTTGAAGGGGGATACAACGCTGATCCTCAACATCATTTACAGGCATTCCACGATGCCTGTGCCTTGCAGAACATAGACAATGAGTGGCAGAAACTCAAGTTGTTCCCAAGGACACTCATTAAAGAAGCAGAGAGCTGGTACCGGTCCTTAGAACCGGAAACCATCAGGAGGTGGAGTACGATGCTTGAATTGTTCAACAACAAATATCAAACGTACTCCAGAGTGTCTAACTTGCGTAAGCAGATCCAAGGCTGGAAACAAGGAGCTCATGAATCCTTGGATGCTGCCATGGCCCGTTACTACACATTGCTACATCGTTGCCCGGGCCATGGGTACGCTAAGCGGGATCAACTTCGCCACCTCGTGGATGGGCTACGAAATGAAACGAGAAGAACTCTTGGGACTTACGCCCAAGGGAGACTCTCCCAACTAAGAGCCCATGAAGTTGAAGTATTGTTGGAACAAGTAGCGCAAGAAGAGGGTGAGCTACGGAAAAGAGAAAGTGCGGAGGAATACAACCGTGATCCCTCCCTTCGTAAGAAGGGAGTGAAATTCTGTGATGAGGAGGATGAGTCACCACTCGAAGAGTTGGTGAACAGGAAAACTGTGCCGATCCAAAAGTTAACAACGGAGGTATCGGCTAAGGTAGACCAAATGTGGGATTCCTTAGACTCACGAATAGAAACAGTCCTGAAAATTGTAGAAGAGTCTAAGGATGAGCAAAGTAGTGATAAAAGCAAAGACAAGCGGAGAAACTTTAACCCTGCACATAACAAGGGTAAGGGAAAAATCTCTAACTCCGATGAGGCTGAAAATTCTGATTCAGACAATGACGGTGGATGTGAGGTCTGCTATTATGACCATCCTAAGGGATGTTGTCCAATTATCTCACATCTGCAGGAGTCTGGGGTGTATGCATTAAATCCAAGACTTAATCAACGGCAAACACCCAGAAGGTTACCTTATCCACAAGGTAACCCGAGGCAGTTCCACCAACCCTTGACGTATTATCCAAGTGGAACACCTCCGCAGCCCATCGAGCAACATCAGCAGTGGCAATACCCACAGTCATGGGGGATGCCACAGCCAACACATCGATACCCTTACCGGCAGCCTGATCCTTATGGTTATTATGTGCAGCAGCCAGTTTCTCCAGGTGACGCTATGAGTCACACTCCACGCCGTCACTACTACGCTCGGGAGTACTTCAGAAGGACTCCTTCTCCTCCGGGAGACATTCCACATTCTGTCCATCCTCTAACTCCACCCGCACCTTTTCCTCAAGTAGTTCCCATAACACCTCCTGCTCCAACAATGCAAGGGGAATTACCTACCCAACCGCAGCAACGTCACGCCGCGAGATCTGTAAATATTCAGAGTGTAAATATCCAACCGGACACTAGTTCTGGCGATAACTGTACAAAAAGGAGACCCTTTTTCAGAACTAGGAGCCCGGATAGGCTCTCGCAACAACAAGCGGACGGGTATATGTATAGGCCTCTAACTACTAACACTTCGGAGCACCCTTCAGTCCAAGGGAATGTAACGCATACGGTTATGCTAACACATACCGTAACTGACTGGATCAAGGTAGGCCACCTTCCCAGGAAACTAACTGACCCTGGGAGTCCCTTTATTCATTTGCAGATCGCTGGGAATGCGCCACATCGAGCTCTTCTTGACTCAGGTTCCGGAGTCAACTTAATTTCGCGAAAGATGTATCACGCCTGGAACCTGCCCCAACTTAAGAAGAGCAACATTCAACTGGAGCTGGCAGACCAGTCCATTGCCATCCCATTGGGTTTGGTGGAGGACGTTATCACCACTGTGTGTGGTTGGTCCTACCCAGCAGACTTCCTAGTGATCGATGTTAACAACAACGAAGGGGACTTCCCAATTATAATGGGAAGGGCATGGCTAAGCACAGTAGATGCATGCCTTAGGATCCGTGATCTTTCCTTGGAAATCTCCAAGATAAACATATGTGGAAAGATCGAGAAGAGGATAGTTCCATGCATCACATACAGTGATTCATCGGGTGATGACACGGAGGAAATGTCTCCATGTCACAGGTGTGCCCAGGAAACTCTGCAACAAAGATGCCTGTATGTAGCAACCACACAAGAAGTAGTAGACACCCCGTGGTTGACAGCTTCTCATAAGGGCAAACAAATATGCATGGAACGAACTGAGGAAACTCATGCCAACAACCGTGGCATAGACACATTGGAACGTGAGCGTCGCCAACTTCCACCCCTGAATCTAAGATCATCATTTGGGAGAAGTTGGGCACTGCTTAGAAATTCAAATAGGCGCTCACTACTTCGGATCTCTCCCTCACAACTCAGTCATGGGGGAGATGGCCACCTATGCTAATCATATGGGGCCCTCAGTTCTTTTTCAGTTTTTGTTTTACACATTTTTGTTTTACAACGTTTTTGTTTTTCACATTTTTGTTTTACAATTTCTTTAACTTTTCTAATTTTTGTTTTACAAATTTCTTTAACTTTTCTTGTTTTTGTTTTACAACATCGTTATATTTTTCTATCTTTTTGTGTGTGTGTGTGTGTGTGTGTGTGATCCATCATGTAAATTCGTCACCCAATAAGTGTTCGGGCCGATGGGATGAACTGTTTTTCATTAATTGCTAATGTTTGGTTTTTACCTTTAAGTTACATTGTTGATACTAAGGTATGTTCTTTTGATATGGCAGGCAATGAGATCACTTCATCCATCCATCCATCAAGTCTATGGTTTCCCTTGGCTTGGAAATGTACAGTTCCCTTCCAATAAGAACTTTAACGAACCAGTGACTGGGCATTTCTCA
The DNA here is from genome assembly GCA_015680685.1 of Gnetum montanum. NCBI lineage: Eukaryota > Viridiplantae > Streptophyta > Gnetopsida > Gnetales > Gnetaceae > Gnetum > Gnetum montanum. Next base: position 102,312 of record MNCI01005250.1, on the reverse strand, counting down.
AACTAAGGAAGGACTCAAGGATTTGAAAAGGGTGTGACTTCAAGGGAACTTGGTGCTCTTGTGTTGGTCATTCACTTGGGTGCTTGGATGTTTTCTTCTTGGGTTTTCTTACCGTTCCGATGTAACCCAATAATCGGAAGCTGAGACAATAAAAATAAAGAAGTCTTTGCATGGTGTGGTCCCCACGCATAAAAACACAAAACAAAAAAAAAAAAAAAAAAAATGGAAAAAAGAAAAAGAAGAAAAAAAAAGAAAAAGAAGAAGCTAAAAAGCTAAAAGTGAGGATTCAAAGCACACCCCTTAGACGGAATAAATTTGGGCTACAAGCACTGGTTATGGAACCAAAGTGTTCCCTCTAACTAAGGCCCTTCTCGCTTCCCATTCTCTCTGTTGTTTCGTCGGAATGGTGGTGGCTTCTCGAAGTTGCATCCTTGTTACCCAAGTGGATGATTTAACCAACTGCATTGATGCGAAGTCACTGGAAGTGGTTGGTTTGAGGCCAGAGTTGGAATGAGATTCGCCAAGTCACATTAATCATGAAACACACAAGGGGCTGTACACCACCTTGTTCTTGGGATTCCATTCCACTTCTCTTCTTCCCATCCTTCTCTCCATTGTTCACCTCATTGCCGGTTGTATCATTGTATATACTTTGGTTGATGCTTTGTTTTCTTTTTGGTAAATTCTTACGGTTAAGACTTTAACTCTTGTTCCAAAGGACATTCCCAGAGCCCACGGACTCTTTGAATGTGGGATTGTCAGGGCATTAAGGGCATGAGCCTGCTTTGGGGAGGACCCACTGACATTCCTATTTGGAACATTAGTTAACTTCTTTTCCTTAACGTTTTGCAATTAATTAACATTTTTGTTCATTTCCATCATGACATCCTTTTTATCGATGCCATAGTTGTCCCTTTTTACCTATCATTCCTATTCCTTTTCTCTCTCCATTCTAACGCTACCGGAGGTTCGCGATTAGTCATGGGGGTACGGGGCCTGATTTTTCGATTTTTATCCTAAGCCCCGGATTTTTTCGTTTTTCTTCCTAACCCCTATACCTTCGGTAGTCATCATCTACATTTTCCCAGATCCATATTAGCCATACCACAACTTAGCCAAGGAACCTAAACCGAAGCAAGGTATGCTTTACTTAATGATTCAATTACCCTTGCTAATATATGATTGTGTTGTGTGTGCAGATGGCAATCATACAACAACGGAATGGATCTGGAGCAGACACTTGGAATGGAGCAGCGCTGAAGCAGCATGCAAGGAGTGGAATTGATAATGCGCTTACAGATGGACAACGAAAGGCGCAATCTAGGCGTTGGCAGCAACAAGACTCTTCTCTCTTCTTCTCTTCTATTCTCTCTCCTCTTTTCTCTCAGCTGCCAACTGTGGCCTGATGTCATTGTAATAAGGTGTTCACCCATGTTGTCATGAACACCAGTTTTTGTCAAGTCTTGTAATAAAGACCGTTCACATGTCATCCCATTAGTTCCATTTCCCCTAATAATCCCATACCTACCTGATATCATTGTAAGGAACTCGAGGACGAGTTTTCATTCAGTCATGGGGGTATGATGAGACGCGACTTGCACTAGGCCGCGATATCGCGTCTTCTCCTGCGATATCGCGTACGCGATATCGCGTCCCGCCGCCATTTCTATAAATAAGAGGCGGCACTCCCTTCATTTCCCAATCCTGGCTAGTGTAGCGAAGCTCTGGCAGATTGATCACTCCAGAGTTAGAATTTTTCCCCATGTGCCCGCAGTAGGAGTCCTAGAGTGAACGGCTCTTTATTCGAGCAGCTTGTAACCTGAACCCAAGTTGTGTACGGCAATAAAGACGAACTTGTTTGGATAAACCTTGCAGCACGTGGTTTCATTTATTGCTTTCTTTTCTGCTTTCCTAGTGCGTTCAAGTACGACTTGATTACGAGCGTCTACGGACGTGTACGGCTAGTCAAGGAATCGGCTGCTTGACGCAATGCATGAGTACGACTCAATTACGAGCATTGGATGCTTGGTAACCCAGTAGCGTATTCCAGGATTCTGCGCTTGGTAACTCCCGGGTCTAATGTGTACGGCTAGTTGAGGAATCGGCTGCTCATTGCTAGGCTAGATCGTGTGATAAGTACGACTTAGTTACGAGCACCCACGGGTGTGTACGGCTGGCTAAGGAATCGGCTGCTTATCACACGTAGGCTAAATAGGTGCCTCAGTACGACCACTTCGAGCACTTGCGTTACGTGTGGCGATCCCAGTAACGATTAGCGTTTGGTAAGCTGCAGTTGCATAGTTCAGGGTGTGTCCGGCAAGTGGGAACGGATGCTGACGCTAGTTAATTTAGACTTAGATCTTAGTTAGAGTTAGTTTAGTTTTCTCAACCCTTTCTCCTGGTAGCATAGAAGATAAGCCGAAAATACCAAAAAAATCACATACCTCAGACTTGCTTAACCATACACCGTGACACATACAAGCAAGCCTGGGAAGACAACGAACGATTAACCCCAAGTGTTTCTTGTGGCGTTAAGGCATTTAGTCTGCGGAGTTCGACCGGATCGTGCGTGTACGCTCGTATTCGTATGGTAGAGTGTAGGGGTACCTCGCCACTCATCAACAATCTTTCTCAACTTATACAAAATCATGAGATTCCAAAATACCAAGATCCTAGAGTCCTTACCATCTCAATCAAAATAAATGTCCAAGTAATTAAAAATGCCCTATGAATGGCTAGGTCACTTGGTATACAAGATATTGAAGGAGTAAACATGATAATATCATTGGCTGATGGTTCAAATGTACAACCCCTAGGAATAGTAGAGGACTTGATAATTGAGGTAGAAAAAGGAAAATACCTAATTAACTTTGTTATTTTGGAAGTAAAAGATCCTAATTTTTTTCTTATTATATTAGGTAGACCTTGGTTAGTAACAATTGATGCAATAATTAATTGTAGATATGGACAAATTCAACTTTTCTTTTTCAATATTACTTTTACACTAAATATATATGATAAGGTAAAAGAAGATCATTTAAATGTAGACTTGAAGGAAGCAAGAATGCTCTACACTTTACTCATTTCAGCAATGGCATAAGATAGGGAAACCTTAGTGTTGAATAATTTTGAGGAAGGACCTTTAGATCCCTCAACTAAAGAACAACAAGATCTCCTTAACTATATTTTGAATTTGGATTCAAAGAATATTGGATAAATAATTAAACCAACAAATAAAGATTCCTTGGATCTTAGAGAACTACCTAGTGCACTTAAGTATGTTTTCCTAGATCATACTAAACCATTAATAATAAATTCCCAACTTACTAATGAGCAAGAAAGAAAATTATTAGAAGTTCTATGTAGAAAATCTAAGGCATTTACATGGAGTTATGAGGACCCTCACCAAGGAATCTCACCCAACATCTGCCAACATCATATCTATCTATAGGACAACGTAAAACTAGTAAGAATTCCCCCAAGACAAATTAATTTAGCCTTAAAAAAATTGTTAAGGATGAAAATTTCAAAACTTTAGAAAGAAGAAATAATTTATCCAATAGCTGATAGCGAATGGGTAAGCCCCATTATTGTAGTACCAAAAAAGGGTGGAAATGGAGAGTTTGTGTAGATCATAGAAGGTTAAATCAAAAAAAAAAAAGACCATTTTCCATTACCATACATGATCAAATTCTGAAAAAATTAGAAGGACATGAATATTATTTGTTTTTGGATGGATTTAATGGTTATAATCAAGTAGCCATTGCCCCTGAAGACCAACATAAAACAACCTTTACATGTTTTTATAGAAATTTTTCTTATAAATGTATGCCTTTTAGCCTTTGTAATGCACCAGCTACTTTCCAAAGAGCCATGTTCTCAATATTTTCTGATATGGTAGAAGATTATGTTCAAGTTTTTATGGATGATTTTTTAGTCTATGGGAATACTTATGAAGAAAATTTATAACATCTTAGACATGTCTTAGATAGATGTATTGATAAAAATTTAAAATTAAGTTGAGAAAGAGTCACTTGATGGTTACCAGTGGCATAGTGTTAGGACATGTTATTTCTAAAGATGGGATAAGGATGGATGATGAGAAAATAAGTGTCATATCTACACTTCTAGCTCCAACTAATTTAAAGACTCTTTGATCTTTTCTAGGAAATGCTAGGTATTATAAAAGGTTTATCAAAGACTTTTTAAAAATTGCTAAATCATTATACATGCTCTTAGAAAAAGATGTTTCATTTGTTTAGATTAATGACTGTCAATAAGCATTCTTGGAATTGAAAAAATGAGTAACCACAATCCTTATATTAAATGCACCTAATTGGGATTATCCATTTGATCAAATATGTGATGCTAGTGACACAGTAGTAGGGGAAATTTTAGGACAATACATTGATCATAAACCACAAGTGATTTATTATGTGCTCAAAATTTTAGACCAAGCCCAAGTAAACTATACAACTACAAAAAAAGAATTATTAGCTATTATATATGCTCTAGATAAATTTAGACATTATTTAATAGGATATAAAACTAGAGTATATACTGATCATTTAGCCATTAAACTCTTAGCTACCAAAAAAATAGAAAATGTAAGAATAATGAGATGGTTCTTATTACTTCAAGAATTTGACTTAGATATTTTAGATAAAAGGGTAAAGGAAAATGTAGTAGCAGATAATCTTTCAAGGCTAAAAACTACTGATGAGAATCAAACATAAGGAGTCTTTCATGATGAATTTCTTAATGAACAAATTTTTTCTAAAAGAAAGGATCTTTGGTTTACTGATATACCCAACTATCTAGCCACTATGAAAACTCCTACAAATTGGACTAAGGAAGAAAAGAAATCTTTCTTACGCACGATATCTAGGTACATCTGGAGTAGTCCATATCTCAATCAAATCTGTAAGGATAACATAGCAAGGAGATGTGTGACTAAGAATGAACAACAAGAAATTCTACAAATGTGCCATGATGATTTAGGAGGTGGCCTCTTTGATAGAAAATGTACCTTTATCAAAATCTTTCAAAGTGGATTTTATTGGCCCTCAATTTTTAAAGATGCACATAAGTATGTGCAAGAATGTGATAAATGTCAACAAATGGGTTCTATAACAAAAAGACATGAAATGCCCTTAAAACCAATTTTAATAATAGAACCATTTGATGTGTGGGGTATAGAATTTTTAGGACCATTTCCACCATCTAATGGATGTTAATACATTTTGGTTTGTATAGACTATGTCACCAAATGGGTAGAATCAAAAGCCACCCCAACAAATGATGTTAAGGTTGTTGTAGCATTCCTTAGAGAAAATATTTTAACATGCTTTGGAACTCCATGGGAAATCGTTAGTGATGAGTCACCAAATAAGTAGCCTAATATCGGACCCAAAATATCGGACCCTCAATATCGGATACATGATATCAGACAGACCAAATGATATCAGACACATAATATCAAAACCTATCTTGTTGGATATAAATAAGAGATAGGGGCACTTGGTCTAGGGCATTATTCTTTAGTCCCTTAGCTGAACTCTTGTAGTTTTTCTATTCTAGAGCTAGAATTATTTTTGAGTGCCCATAGTAGGAGTCATAGAGTGAACGGATCTTTATTCGAGCATTGTGTACCTGAGCACGCCTTGTGTCCGGAAATAAAGACAAACTTTTTGATAAACCTTGCAACATTTGGAATAGCTTAATTATTGCATTTCATGTTATTTACTATTATTCAATGCTTTCAATAGTTAATTAATGTTATTTCATAGAATTTTAAATTATCAATTACCAATGAATTAGCACAATCAACACAACCACTTAAAGCATACATGGAACACTTGGTAACCTAGTAACGATTACCGTTTGGTAATTCCTGTAGTGTTACACTAGTTCAGGATGTGCCCGGAGAGTGGGAACGGATGCTGGTGTTAGGATTTTATTCACATTAGAGTTACAAAACCCACTAGTTAATTAAATCTTTTCATTTCACACACTTATATGACCAAGATAGAAAATATAAAAGCAAAACATAAAAAGCATACACCTTAAGTTTACTTAACCATACAATTATGTCTTACAAGTAAGCTTGGGAAGACAAAGACTGCATAACTCATCCTTGTTCTGTGTAGTTGCATAAGCACTTAATCCTTAGATTTTGACCAGATCACACATGAACACTCGTATTTGTATGGTTGGGCATAGGGGTGCCTCGCCGCTCATCATTGGAACTGTTGCTGGGGATTTTGTTGTTTGTGTGCTGATTAAAACTTAGGAAATCCTTCCATTGTTGGAAAAAACCCTTAAAATTAGCTATCCTACAATTACAGGAAAAGGGGTATCGCACACTAAAGAATCAATCATGTCTCCTTCTTCTTATGAGAGTGCTTCATTGACTAGGTCCAACACCATGAATAATTGGAGGTGAGATGCAAATGATGATCCGCCAATGCCCCAACAATTTCGCATGGTATATGCCCATCCTGATGAGTATATACCAGACTTTACCTTTATCCTTCACCAGGATGAACAATTGCAATTACGTGATTTAGAAGGTAACATAGTGTTGCCCCATGATCACTCAATCCCAACCATGCTTCTTTGTGCTCTCACACAAATTGGTATGCAGAACTTACAGTCAGAGTACATTGTGCATGAGAAAGATTCGAGAGATTATTAACCCATGGAGGCATAATGCCAGAGGGATCTACAACAAGAGAGAAATTACAAATCCATGAAGGGGAAGTGGTCTTAGGATGTCCTATATGTCCTAAGTGAAAATGATGGTGGTGAACCTGTCTCGTGACGTTTTCCACAAAATGATGTTCCTCTCATTGAATTTGGTCAAGGAGTTGGGTACCAAAATCTTCACTCAACTATTCATAATCCAAGTTCTAGTACCAATAGACACAAAGGATTTGAAAAAGGAACACAAACACATAACAATGATGGACATTCCAATCGTAACTACGACTGAGGCATGACCACCAAAAAGAAGGTGAAAAGCGCCATCATGGTTCCAGTCCTCCTTCCTCTTCACCTTCATCATCTTCTTCTCCCTCTCCTTTGGGATCTAAATGTAATCGCAAAGGGCAAGACCATGAGGACAAGGGTAAGCAAAATAGAAATCACAAACAAAATAGTAGAGAAAGGGGACAAGGGCATTCCAGAGAGACACATCACGAAAGAAGGAAGAGTAGGGAACACTATAGGCATCATAGATGCCATAGACAGCATGATCACGATGAACCCCTACTCGTCACTTGAATCATGTTAGATATAACAAAGGCTGTTAGGATCACAACAAGGCACCAGAAAGATAATAAGATCAAAAGACTAGACATGAATAACATCCCATGATTTGAAAGGGGATATAATGCTGATCCTCAAAATCATTTACAAGTATTCCATGATGCATGTGCCTTGTAGAATATAGAAAATGAGTGGAAAAAGCTGAAGTTGTTTCCACAAACACTGATTAAGAAAGCAAAAATTTGGTACTAGTTCTTAGAACCAAAATCCATTCATTGATGGAGTACCCTATTGGATCTATTCAACGAGAAGTATCAAATGTACTCCCGAGGTCCAACCTGCGTGAGCAAATCCAAGGATGGAAATAAGAAGGACACGAATACTTGGATGCTACCATGGGCTGATATTATTTATTATTACATCGTTGTCTTGGCCATAGTTACTTGCAGAAGGAACAACTACACCATCTCAAAGATGGGCTTAGGTATGAAACGCAAAGAACCCTTGGGACTTATGCCCAAGGGAGGCTATTAGAGCTCAGAGCCCATCAAATACAAATATTTTTGGAGCAAGTTGCCAAGGAGGAAGGTGAGTTGAGGAAAAGAGAAAGTTTAGAAGAGTACAACAAAGATCCTTCCCTCCAAAAGAAGGAAATTAGATTTTGCAAAGATGAAGAAGAGTCATCACTTGAAGAGATGGTGAATAGAAAGACTTTGCCTATTCAAAAATTTGCATCAGAAGTATTGACAAAGGTGGATCAAATGTGGAACTCCCTAGATGATAAATTTTAAACTATCCTAAAAGTAGTAGAGGATTCTAGAGAACAAAGTAGTGACCGAGAGAGAAGGAAAAAGAAAGAAGATGAGTATGCACGTAACAAGGGTAAGGGCAAGGTTTCCGTCATTGAAGAGGTTGTGGATTCTGACACGAACGATGATGGTAGATGTGAGATTTACCAATATGAACATCCTAAGGGATGTTTCCCAGTGGTGTCACATCTGCCAGAGTCTAGGGTGTATGCACTAGACCCACGATTAAACAGATAGCAAACACCCAGAAGGTTACCTTATCCTCAAGGTAACCTAAGGCAGTTCCACCAACCCTTGACATATTATCTGAGTGGAGTTCCACCATAATTGAATGAACAATATCAATGGTGGCAACACCCAAAATCATGGGGAATGCCACCACCATCTCAACAGTACCCTTACCATCATCCTAACCCATACGAGTATTATGTTCAGTAGCCGATCTCTCCATGTGACTCATGTTGCTCTTCAGCCTCACTACTAGAGCTCCAAGTACTATAGAACTTCTTCTTCTTGGGTTGATGCTCCACATATGTACTATCCTTCTCATCTATCTACACCTCTTCTACCCTTGGCTCCATTACCACCTTCTCCAACTATGCAGGGTGAGCTCCTTTCTCATCCACAGCAACGTAACGCTACAAGGGCTATCAATCTTCAACCTACTATTGGCTTGGACAATTAATCAAAGAAAAGACCTTTCTTTAGAAGCAACAATCCAACCAAGCCCTTACAACCACAAGTGGCTAATTATCCAAATGCCTCATTATAATTTGAATCTTCGGAGCTCCCTTTAAACCAAAAACTGCACTCAACGCGCACTGTTATGTTAAACCATGCCATCACTGATTAGATTAAAGTTGGACATCTTCCTAGGAAATTCTCTAATTCTGGAAGTCCTCTTATTTATTTGCAAATCACTAAAAATGAGCCTTGTAAAGCTCTTTTGGATTCAGGTTCTGGTGTTAATTTGATCTCCCAGGAAATGTATAAAGCCTGGAACCTGCCTCCGCTAAAGAAGAGTAATATTCATTTAGAGTTGGCTAACTAGTCCATCACTATTCCCTTAGGACTAGTGGAGGACATTATCACCACTGTTTGTGGGTGGTCGTATCTAGCTGATTTCCTAGTGATCCAAGTCAACAACTGTAAGGGGGACTTCCCAATCATAATAGGAAGAGCATGGCTAAGTACGATTGATCTTTCCCTAGGAATACGTGATCTTTCCCTAGATATATCAAAAGAAAATGCATTTGGAAATATCGAGAAGAAGAAAGTTCCATGCATCACATATAGTGACACAGGGTGCAACTGTGTGTAGAAGTCCTAGTTTGTACAATGCTTAATATTACCTGCATGCAACAAGTGTGCACATGTAGCTGACATACAAAGATGCCTGTATGCAACAACCACAAGATAGGAAGGCACCTAGTGGCTAACAACTAACCTAGAGAGCAATTCAACTTTATGCATGGAACCAATTGAGAGCTTGACTTGTGCCTATATCGATAACATAGATGTATTAGATTAAGTCCATTGCCAACTTCCAAGTACTAACACTGAAAATATCAACTGGCAAAAGTTGGAAATCCCTAACAAATTTAAGCAAGAGGCTCTAGAATTAAAATCGTTGCCCATTGGTATGGAGTATGTGTTTCTTAAGAATGAAAAATCAATAATCATTAATGCTAAGCTCGCTTGTCAATAAAAAAAGACTACTAAAGATGGTAAAAAATGGTCAAAATTCTTTGCTTAGTCATATCCTAAATTAATCGGAATAGATCCTAAGATATGGCAACATAGAATTTACATTGACCCCTCTATGAAGCCTCAATGACAACCACAAAGATGACCAAACACAAAGCTTAAGCAAGTAGTTAAGGAAGAAATTGAACAACTTTTGAACGCTAGGTTCATCTACCCCATTGCTACAAGTGAATGGGTTAGTCCATTACTCATTGTGCCTAAAAAAGATGGTAAATGGAGCATGCGTATAGAAGTTAGGCTACTGAACATGGAAACATTTAAAGATCATTTCCCATTATCATTCATTGACCAAGTTTTACATACCATTGTAGGGCATCGTTATTATAGTTTTTTGGATGGTTACAATGGGTATAATCAAATCTAAATAGCACCATAAGACCAAGCCAAAACTACATTCATGTGTCCTTCGGGAACATTTGCATATAGGTAGATGCTATTTGGCTTGTGCAATGCTCCAACAATGTTTCAACGTCTGGTTCTCAGTATATTTCAGCAGCAAATAGGGAATGGTGTGGAGGGTTTTATGGATGACTTCTCCACCTATGGAGCAAACTTTGAACAAGCATTGGACTAATTAGAGCAAGTACTGAAGTAATGTATCAATACCAACCTAAGGCTCAATTGGATAAAAAGCCACTTAATGGTCCAAGAGGGCATTGTATTAGGGCATGAAATTTCACAAACAAGGATGGAGGTAGATCCTAAAAAAATTAAAGTCATCCAAGGAATCACTCGTCAACCTGAAACTGTAAAAGATGTTCAATCATTCCTTGGACATATTAGCTATGATAGTTGTTTCATCGAGAACTTTTCAAAGATTACAAAACTGTTGGTAGAACTAATGAAGAAGGATGTACCCTTTGAATGGACTAATGAATGTGAGCTAGCTTTCCAAACCTTGAAGTAGAATCTCGTAGGAACACCCATTTTACAAGCTCCTGACTAGTCCAGACCATTTCATATAATGATTAACGTGGCCAATTTTGCATTAGGAGCTGTACTTACATAGTTAGATGACCAACAGAATTCCCATTACATTCACTATGAAAGTCGAAGTATTGCTGGTGCACAACTCAACTATACCACAACAGAAAAAGAGTTAATGACTGTGGTGTTTGCACTAGAAAAATTTAGGCACTATGTATTAGGCTATAAGGTATTTGTACACATGGATCATAGTGTGATTCGGTTCCTTATGAATAAACCAACGGTGAGCCCTCATATCATACGATGGCTCGTAATCTTGCAAGAGTTCGATCTTACGATGGTCGATCGTAAAGGCACCAAGAATGTTTTTGCCGATCATTTATCTCGATTGCGATGGGACAACAAAGAGGATGAATACCCAGTTTTCAATCACTTTCCTAATGAACTCCTCTTTGCAGGTGTAATAAACAATCAATCACCCATACATACAAATTGGTATAGTAGCATTCTTGATTATCTTCTCACACAAGAAACACCACTAGGGCTAGATGTTAGAGAGAAACAATACTTTCTCCACCGAGTCAAACATTTCATGGAAATCAATGAACACCTTTATAAGGTGTGTTCTGATGGCTTGGTCAGATGGTGTGTTCTTGACGTAGATCAATTGCAAGTTCTCCAACACATTTATGAGGGCCCTTGTGGGGGTCATTACGCTGGGAGATGAACAACCATTAAAATCTTACTTGCAGGATATTATTGGCCTACATTATTTTGGGATGCCCATCATTTTTTCCAATCTTGTAGTGCTACCAATGCGATGGGGGAATGACTACTAGAATGGAGGATCCACAATAATAGATTCAACCCTTAGAACCCTTCGACATATGGGGTCTTGATTTTATGGGGCCTATTACACAAATGTCTAATGGAAAATCATACATTATTGTTGTTGTTTACTATTTTACAACATGGGCGGAAGCAACTAATGTTACTGACTATACATCATCTACCACTGCACGATTTGTTCAACAAAAAATTGTAAACAGGTTTGGCATACCTCGTGCACTTATTTCTGATAATGGTACACATTTTACAGGTGTGACTTTTTGGAAGTTGATGCAACGCTTAGGAGTTGAGCATAAATTGACTACACAATATCATCCTCAAGTCAATGGTCAAGCCAAAGTCACCAATAGGAAAATCACGAAAATTTTGACATCAACCATTAGCAAATATAGGCAAGACTAGAGCACAAAACTAAACGATGCTCTTTGGGCCTACTACTCCACATGGAAACTCCCTATAGGCTATTCTCCCTATGAGTTAGTGTACGACGAACTTCCAACACTTCCTATCCAAGCTGAGCTTCGCACACTATCTACAACATGTGACCTTAACCTTGACCTTAGTTTAGCACAAAAAGAATTGTTAATGAACCTTAACTTGCTAGATGAAAATCAATTAGCCACCCTGTCATCCAATGAACTACACAAGGCCTTCAACAAATAATGTCATGACCTCAGAATTAGGAAAGTCAAATACCAACCAAGAGATAGGGTTCTTTATTAGAATCCCACACATGCACCACAATGAACTAAATTTCAAATGTTGTGGGAAGGACCCTATATCATTCATGAAGCTTTTCCTTCAAGGGCCATGATGATCTATAAACTTGGAAGCCGAGATAAGAAATTATTTGTTAACATCTAGAAAACCAAACCTTTCCATGAGCCTAAGATGGCTAGTACTAATACTACCTTTGTTAATGGACAACCTTGCTCATTATTTTGAATCTCCTTCTTCTCACTTCTCACTCAGTCGTGGGGGAGATGGCCACCAATGCTAGTCATTCTCATCCCTTAGTTTCTTTTATCTTTTTTTTTTACACATTTTTCATATTTACTTGTTTTTTTACACCATCGTTAACATTTTTACTATTTCTTTCTTTATTACATTTTGTTTAATTTATTCTTACTTGTCACATAATAAGTGCTCATGATGATGGGTTGTACTATAATGGTGTTGATTACTAATGTCTGGTATTTACCTTTAACTTTTAATGTTGATACTAAGATATGGTTTCTTTTGATAAAACAGGCAATGAGTCCATGTCATCCATACATCCATTCAACTCTATGGTCTCCCTTTGTTTTGGAAATGTACTGTCCCTTTTCTTAATCAAACCTATTAATGAATTGTTGGCTTGGTATTTTTCAAACCAAGGAAAGATTCAAATGGATTGAAAAAGGTGTGACTTCAAGGGGATTAAACGCATTTGTGCTAGCTATTCTCTTGGGTACTTGGATGTTTTTCATAGGGTTTCTACCATTCTGCTGTCGACTAATAGCAAGAAGTTGAATGGATCAAATAAGTCTTTGCATGGTATGATTCTCATAAAAAAAATTGGTGGGAATTCAAAGCACACCCCTTAGACATAATAAAGGAACATGGGCTACAAGCACTAGTTATGGCACTGGAAAGACATGTTACCCATGCCTGAAGATTCCCTCTAACTAAGTCTCTTTCTCACTTCCTGCTTCCCTATTCTTCTCTTTTTGGGATGGCAGTTGCTCTGTGGAAGCATTCTTGTTGCTTCAGGAAGATAGGTTGGTCAAGTGTGTTGATGCGAGGTCACTAGATGTGGTTAGTTTTAATTTGGATTTGGGCTGAATTTTATTAAGTCACATTAACCACATAATACACAAGGGACTTTACACAACCTTGATTTTGGGATTCCACTCCATTCTCTCTTCTCTTTCCGTACTGCTTCTCGTATTCGACCTCATTGTCAGTTATATGATTAGTCTATATCTTGGTTGGCACATTGTTATTCTTTGGTAAATTCTTGTAGGTTAATTCTTAACTATTATCTCCATATGTCATTCCTAGAGCCTACGAACTCTTTGGTTTATGAGTTTGTCAGGGCATAAAGGGCATGAGCCTGCTTTGGGAAGGACCCACTAGCATTTCTTTTTGGAGCAATTGTTAAGTTCTTTCTCTTAAACATTTCTTGCAATCAACTATTTCTTATTTTACCCCATCCATGACATCCATTTTTGTTTTTTCTCTTCCCTTCTATGCATTTTTATTGGCTTCACTATTGTTATTTCTCTTATCTTCCTTTTTCTTTCGTTTTCCATCCTATTGCTATCGGAGGTTTGGTCTTAGTTGTGGGGTCTTGTCGCAAAATTTTCATTCCATTACTTATCTCACCCCTACACCTTGTTTAGTTATCACTTACAAACCTCTAACCTAGTATCTGCCATACCTACAACCTAGCTAATGTACTTCATATCGAGGTAAGGGATCAATTGTATTATATCTTATCTATCCTTGCTAATTCGTGATTGTGTTGTGTGTGCAGTTGGCGATCACATGAGCAATGGACTGGGATAGGATGAAGCACTCAGGATGGACTAGAGCAAGAGCATTTACAAAAGAAACAAGCTGAGTCATATGGCCATGGATGAACAACAATGTACACATTTTTGACATCGGTAGTAATGCACCTCATTTTCTTTTTTCTCTCTCTCTTCAAGCTATCAAATGAGGGACTGGATGTCATCTATGTATAGTGTTCACCACAATGGTTATGAATACCAATGCTATAATACATAGACAATCTATTAACCAAGCACTTTGAGTCTGTCATTCCATGTCATCGTTAGTTGTCATTCAGTCAATAATTCCATACCTTTCCAATATTTTGTAAGGAACTCAAGGATGAGTTTTTATTCATTCATGGGGGTATGATAAGTCACCAAATAAGCAACCTAATATCGAATCCATGATATCATATATGTGATATCAAACGGACCAACCGATATCGAACACGCAATGTCGGAACCTGTCTCGTTGGCTATAAATAAGAGATAGGGGTGCTTGGTCTGGGGCATTATTTTTTAGTCCCTTAGTCAAACTCTTGCAGTTTTTCTATTCTAGAGTTAGAATTATTTTTGAGTGCCTGCAGTATGAGTCATAGAGTGAATGAATCTTTATTTGAGCATTGTGTACCTAAGCACACCGTGTGTCCAGAAATAAAGATGAACTTTGTGATAAACCTTGCAACATTCAGAATATCATAATTATTGCATTTCATGTTATTTACTATTATTCAATGATTTCAATAGTTAATTAATGTTATTTCATAGAATTTTTAATTATCAATTACTAATGAATTAGCACACTCAGCATGACCAATTTGAGCATACGTGGAACACTTAGTAACCTAGTAACAATTAGTGTTTGATAATCCTAGTAGTGTTACACTGGTTTAGGATGTGTTTGAAGAGTGGGAATGGATGCTAGTGTTAGGATTTTATTCACATTAGAGTTACAAAACTTACTAGTTAATTAAATCTTTTCAATGCACACACTTAGAAGACCAGGATAGAAAATATAAGAGAAAAACAAAAAAAAATCATACACCTTAAGTTTACTTAACCATACAATTGTGCCTTACAAGTAAGCATGGGAAGACAATGACTACATAACTCATCCTTGTTGTATGTAGGTGCATAAGCACTTAATCCTCAAAGTTCGTAGGGGTACCTCACCGCTCATCAATTAGTGATCAAGAAACTCATTTTGTCAATAAAATCATGGAAAAATTTCTTAAGTCTTATGGTATCCAAAATAAAATAGCTACTTCCTATCATCCCTAAACAAATGGCCAATTAGAGAATGCTAATAGAATTATCTTGAATATATTAACAAAAATTGTATGTACTAAAGGAAAGGATTAGTCTAAAAAATTGCAAGATAAACTTTGGGCTTATCAGATTACCTATAAACCAAGTTTAGGATATTTACCTTATCAATTGGTTTTTGGTAAGTTATGTATATTACTTGTTGAACTTAAATATTAATCTTTACATTTAGCCCAACAACTCAACTTTGATGAAGACATGAACCAGGTTGCTTGAATCAACCAACTTCACGAACTTGACAAAATACAGCTACATGCTCTTGACAAACAAAAAATTGTAAAGAAAAAAATGAATATATTACATAATAAGAATATCTTTAAAAAACACATTTCCATATAAAGTTCTTCTCTACAATATAAGATTACATAATTTCTAAGGAAGTTAACAACTAGGTGGGAAGGCCCTTATTTAGTTATCCAACTCCATGATAACGGAAGTGTTCTCATATCACCTATTAATGATTCCTCAACTACATTCTTAGTAAATGGACAAATACTTAAGTTATATCATCAACATGACATTGAGGAACCTAGAGAAGATGAGCTTGTAGAGCTAAGTGATCTAACTTATCCCATAACTAATGAATTACATAACAACAATCCATTAGAAGTATTAACTCTTAAAAGAAACGTTGAACAAGACTCTTATGTCATAGAATAAACTATAAAGTAGTATTTACAGTCTACAACTTTTATTTTGAAAAATATATAGGGCAATAGGAAATTCTATTGTTAGTTGGAACTATAAAGAATTTGGTAGCATCATGTCTAGAATGTAAGGGAGAAGGAAAACTCCTTCTACCTTGAGATAAGTAGGCTTAAACCCAAAATCCAACTAAGGGTGAGCCTTAGATTAATAAGTGTCTTACACATAATAAACTTAATTATTTTTCAGCAATATTCTTAAAGTACAAGTTTCATAAGTTAATGTGGCTAAATAACTTAGTTTAGGGTAATGCTTATTAGTGTTTGGATTCTATTAAATACCTGATTGGATAAGTCATTAAGGTGGAAAGAGTGTGTTATATTGGACCTAATTTCTTCAGTAGCAAAAGACATCTATCAATATCAAGAAATGTGAATAATCCTTACAAAATAAAATTGGCTCCCATAAGAACCTCATTGTTGAAGTTGGTTAGATATTGAATTTCTTCCAAAGAAAAAGAAAAGAGAAAAGAAAAAGAAAAAAAAAAGCAAGAAATAAAAATTAAAAAGAAAAAGAAAAAAAAGGATCCCACAAGAACCTTCAATCATGAGTTGAGCCCCACTCCCATAAGAACCTTACAGTTGGGGCAATGCTCCAAGCTCACAATTTTAAGCATGCTACAAGAACCCCCTTTTGTAAGCAAAGTGTTTAAGGGACAAGCAACAATTACCAATCAAATCAAGGTGCCACTACCTTAGAACTAGGGTATAACATTGGTAGTGAAGGAATGACTCCTCCATAGTTGGTATCTTAATGGGCACCTTCATTTTTAATCATTCCTCTTACTATGTTATTTAGTTATTTTGCTTTTGTTTCTTTGTACTTAGATTATTGTTCTTTTTGTTTTTTTTTTACCTAGTTTTTACTATTTTCTATTCCTTGTTTTCATTTTTGTTGTGTTATCTTCCTATTTTCTCTTGCATGGTCATCTCTCTGACTAGTGATACTTTTGTGCATGGGGGTTTTTTGTGTTTTCCATCATGTCTTCCATAAGTGTTAGTGGTCAAGATCGCTACTATGGTAGCCAATGATGGATACTAACACTTGTTCATCCATTGCCTTTGGTTTCCTCTTAGTCTAGATATATAAAACCCAGGGCAACTTTTGCTTTTGGTATATCCTTTGATCATATCTCTTTTTAATAATTTATATTTGCTAATTAAAGTAGGTATGTTACATACCTTAGCTTAATTAGGGGGAGGGGATAACCAATTAATAAAGAATATGATAGTAGATGATGAGCTGCAATATCGCATACGTGATTTCATATCCACCACGCGATCTCGCATCTTACCTCATCTTCTATAAATAAGTGGCAATGCCCTTGGTTCCAAGGTAATTAGATTTAGAACCTTAGCCAGACTCTTGTAGTTTTTTCCTTCCAGAGTTAGAATTATTTCTGTGTGCCTGCAGTAGGAGTCATAGAGTGAATGGATCTTTATTTGAGCAATTTGTACCTGAGCACAATTTTGTGTACGGAAATAAAGATAAACTTTATGATATACCTTGCAACATATAGATTAAGCTAATTAGTAATTAATGATTGTTTAGTGCTTTCCTAGTTAAGTAATATCTCTCTCAACCTTCAACCCCCTTAGCTAAATACACTCAATACGACCACTTCGAGCATGCGTGTAGCACTTGGTAACCCAATAATGATTAGCATTTGGTAATTCCAGCAATGTTACACTGGTTCAGGATGTGTACAACAAGTGGGAATGAATACTGGTGTTAGGAACATTTAGAAACTAGTTAATGAATAGTTAATGTAAGTTAGCCACTTAGTTCTCTCTCCCTCTCCTTTATTAGCAAAAGACATAGAAAATACAAAAGCTATAAAAATCATATACCTCAAGCTTACTTAACCATACAACCATGACAATACAAGTAAGTTTGGGAAGACAACGATTGATTAACCCTGAGTGTTCCATTAAGGCGCATAAGCACTTGGTCCTTGGAGTTCGACTGGATCGTGCGTGAAATGCTCATATTCATATGGTTGAGTGTAGGGGTACCTCGCCACTCATCAGTAGGATATAACCAATTCGGAAGCCAAGATCAAGTTAGGGAATGAGTTAGATGTAAGTAATGCATCTTGGATTCTTAAATCATAAGAAAGGTTTAAACCTTGAGTTTATAAGACATTCTTGCACATAGTAAAGCAGACCTTATGAGGTGAGGTTAAGTTCAATTAATCTTAGGTAAGACCTTCCTAATTGAGTTATATGTGAACTCATATCCAAGAATAAAAATTTATCATCAAAAGAGGAATAGGTATAATTAGTAAATAAATATTTGGACATTTAGGCAATAGACAAATTTATTTTTGTTTTAATCTTTTTCTTGTTAAATATCTACATGTTTCCAATATGTTAAATTTTGAATACCTAATATATATATATATCTTGGAATAATTCTATTTTCTTGTACATCTATTGATGTTTATTTTATTTTATTTTCGCCTTTATGGGTAAGCACTAGCCAAAGGCTAATTAGAGGTTGTGTTAAACCCCAAAATTGGTAGTTTTAAATCTTAATTACATATTGTTAATTATTTAATTATTGTTTATTTTAGTTATTTTAAATTTTTTTAGTTTATTGTATTTTAGTTTATTATAGTGATGAGTATTAGTTTATTATTATTAGATTATTATTAGTTTATTAGTTTTTATGTACTAAATACTTGAACCAGAGGTGTAGGTTTTGTTACTGGGCAGCCATGTGGGAAACAAGTGGTATGTGTCAATTTTGAAATAAATTCTTTTCTCTAAAGTTAATTCATCATATTCTTTATCCTCTTTGTTATATGTCCTTTTCAGCCACAAATTTCTAGTTTCTGTGTCAAACCTAGTGGATAGATGTGCCAACCTTGCCCCTTCATTGGGCACATTTAGAGCTTCTACTATTGCCTTGATTGATTAAGAAACAAAGAATTCCTCTATGTTAACTGTAGCATCTTCTGCCTTGTTATTCCAAAACTAGTAAGTCTACCCAAGAAACCATTCTCCACTACTTGATAGAATGGGCTGTAGCGGTAATGCTTGGAGTTGTGTACTCACTACCTTAGGAACAAATTCTACAAATGGGCCAAATTTTATTTCCATAATCACTATGGTCAGGAGCATCTTTTCTTGGATGATTTGGAGGCATTCTTATGACAACGTGAGGCATTATCCTTGTACTTGTGGTTCTTCTACTGATCCTTAAGCCAAATGTTTGGTAGCAGGAATTTCTTGATGGATACTCTAAGATTAAGCCTTCTACTTTGCATGTTTTTCTTATGACTCTTGTTCTTTTGTTTTGCTCTTCCAGTGCCTCTTGGTCTCTTGCTTGTTGGTTGAGGAAGTCCTTCTTATGCTCCTCTCTGTGGAACCATCTACAATCAATCAAGGATTGGAGTTACTAAAGTGTTCTCATAAATTCTTAATGGTTCTATACCTTACTCATACCCTTAGTTACATTAAGTTCCTAGTTCATTATGGTTGCAAAGTTAGGAAATTTTCAAAAAAAGAACCCCTTTAGTGCTTTTATATGACCTAAGATAATTGGTATGGTTGATTAGGAGTCCTATTAAAATTTTTTTGGCCTTCATATAAGTGATTTTCTTTAAAAAAATTTGTTATTTTCCTTTAAACGTACCCTTATAATATGTTATGGGTGTTAGCAATTTCAAAAAAATTGAATTATATTTTCCTCACTAGCACCCCCATGACTAAGATGAGCACTCTAGGATCAAATAGATTCGAGAAGTGTGAAAATCAGAGTGATAGTGTGCAGGTTGTAGCTTGGAGAATCTAGGTGGTTAGAGTGTAGTTCGTGGAAGAAAAATGGAAAAATCTCCCTAGGCTTCAAGTGTGAAAATGAAAAAATTTTGCTAAGTGTCCGCCTATATATAGATTTTATGATATCCAATATTGGAGGCAAAAAATTCAAATTTTTCTTAAAGGTTTGATGATTAAAAATGAATTCTTTTGAGTATTTGGAAGGTATGAAGGATTTTTCTTGGCTATGGATGATGCATATTGTTAGAAAATTTGTCATGGATAATGCATAAAGAAGGAATCTTAGGCTACGAAAGTTCATGAAGTATTAATGAGATGGATGAGATGGGCAAGGAGTTCATGTTATTAGAACAGATAGTTTGAATGATACGGGAGGTTTTTATTGATGTTTATTGGTATTGGAAGGCTCAAGATGATGTGGAATTGCTTGGCAGGTATACGAGACAACAATTATACAAGTGGGTCCTTCTCAAAGCAGGCTCTAGCCCTTAATGCCCTTGTATAACTAGGCCTAAAAGTGTCCTTAAGCACTTAAGGAGTTGAATGTAATGCATGCTTGTTTACCAAAACACACATGTTAGTATCAACAAGTTAGGAAGATTACGCTATGTTATATAAACCCACAAGTTATGATTATTCATATAGTGAGAGGAAATGAACTTAAAAGGGATTGTAGAAACTAGGACATGAGGTGTCTTACCATAGGCATAATGAATTTTTGTGTTTTATTAGTGGTTAAAGTAATCATTAGCCTTTTTCTCCAAGATTCAAAGCAAGTCCAAACCACATTTTAGTGACATCACATTGTCTCATCTCTTGGAATTACAACTGTAAGACTACCACTGTTGCAAGGAGTATTATCATCTGATGTGTTTTCCAAGGGAGGAGTTTATTCATGGCATGTTTTTTTTTTCAATTTCTGAGAAGCTACCCACCTTCAAGCATGGGTAATATGTCTTTCCAATGGGAACCCTGGAAATTTAGTCTGTGCATGAGTTTTGTTTTTATCTATGTCAACCTTACTAGAGGACTACCTTTAGGCATGGGTAACATGTCTTTCTAGTGACATGGTAAGGTAGCACTTATTTTACTCATACTCCCATTTTTCATTAGATCTACAAGGATATCATACAACCTAGAAAACATGATAAAACTCACAGTAGTAATCCAAGAAAATCCACAAATCCCCTTAATTGTCACACCCTTTATATTCCCTCTTGGTTCATTTTTTGATCTAGGCATAATGATCACGAGTTTATTCTTAGGTGTACGATGGAAAGAGAATATCATTATAGCCCTAGTAAGAACCTCTTATTAATGGAATGCATAAATGAATGGTGTGGCCTCACTGTTTAAATAATCAATGTCTTATGACTTGATAACATAGAGAAATATTCACTTTATTGGACTACATCTTACCTTATTTGTAATGTGTTTTATTAACAATCAAAATTTATGAAAACAAAATATGAAGAAGATAGTAAGTATTGTAAAAAGAAGTAAAGAATGAAAAATGTCAATGAATTAAAAATTATTAAAGAATTGAAAATTGTGAAAGAATATCAAACATTTAAGAAATGAAAAATTATAAAAGAACAAGAAAATATTAAAGCATTTGAAAATTGAAAATACAAGGAAAAATTTATAGAAGCACCTATGGTCTTAGATTGACACCCACACGACTATCATTAAAATTATTCAAATGGAAGATAGAGTAAGTAGAAGACTATTGGGCAAATTGGGTAGACTCCTTGGAATATTCATAATAGAGTTTGACTTGTTGAATATTGACAAGGATAAACTTGTGTGGATAGGATGGGTGGTAGATATGTAAGGCACTAGATGGATAAGTGGCTTGCAAAATGTATGGTCCCTCCCAAAGTATCTGAAACTTAGCTTTTTGGGGTAAATGACTAGGATTATAATAGAGGACTTTGTCAACCAGTTGTATAGTTACATGCCTTATCCATGTATCATGCCTAATTTTGGAGTAATGTTTATGGATTTCATTACTCATGAGTGCTACAAGCTTGTTTTCATCTAAAAGATTCAAGTTTATGAGGCATTCTCGTTGGGCTAAGCTTAAGTCAAGGTCAAGTTCATTGTTAGTAGCTAGAGTGTGGAGCTCTACCTGGATTGAGAGCATTAGCAACTTGCCATAAACCAATTCATATGGGGAGTACCTTATAGGTAGTTTCTATTATGTCCTATAGGCCCATAGAGAATCATTCAATTTAGTGCTCCAATTTCTCCTAAACCTACTAACTATCCTAGTAAGTATTCTAGTTATTTCGTGGTTAGTAACTTCAACTTGATCATTTGCTTGGGGATGATATGATGTTGTTAGGTTATGGTTCACCCCACGTTGTTACATGAGATTCTTAAATGTAGCACTAGTGAAGTGAGTTCCATTGTCTAAGATAAGCATTCATGGTACTCCAAATCTATTCACAACATGTTGTTGGAAAAATATGGTAGTTGTCTTTGTCGTACAATGTTTTACTATTATTGCCTTTTCCCACTTTGTACAATAATCCATAGTCACAATGGTGTATCCCTATGCCATTCTACATTAGTGTTATGGACCCCATAAAGTCAATTCCCCATATGTTAAAAGGTTCAAGTGGCTATATCTAGTGTTGTGACCCTTCATATCTAGCTGTAACTCCTCCATCTCTTTGGCATTGTTCACAAGATTATGTGAAAGTGTGGGCATCTTTAAATAAGATAGGCCAAAAGTAGCCTACCATCATCAACTTGAGTACTGTTTTGCACCCTACATAGTGACCACCACATGGGCCTTCATGGAAATCCTGTAAGACTCTCTGTTGGTTACAATTTGGCACACACCATTTGATGAGCTCATCTACACAAATATTATATAGATTGCCATTGATTTCCATATATCTCTTTACTTTGTGAAGGAATTGCTCACATTGTTTCCTAGTCCATTTAGTATGAAGCTCTTATGTTAATAAATATATTAGATATTCTATAGTCCATGGCTTTCCTTTTCCTTTTACAGCCTATACTATTTTGATAAATAGATCTTCATCGGGAAATTGGTCTGATAAAGATTATACTTGATTTTTGGCATTCCATGTCAACCTTGATAGGTGATTAGCCATCACATTTTCTGTTCTTTTTTTTTTATCATCATCAGATCAAATTCTTGCAGGATTACAAGTCATATTATAACTTTGGAACTGTTCATTGGTTTGTTCATAAGAAATAAGATGGCACTATGATCAATGTGGACATAGATCTAGTACCCAAGCACATAATGTCTAAAATTTTCAAGTGAGTACATCATGACCATGAGATTTTTTTCTATCATAGTGTAGTTTAATTATCCTTTGGTAATGCTCTTGTTGGCACAGTGAATGTAGCATGGTCTCTTCTGATCATCTAGTTGTGTGAGTACTGCACCAAGTGCATAGTAAGAAGCATTGGTCATGATGTGAAAAGGCTTTGACCAATCTAAAGCTTGAAGGATTGGTGTCTCTACTAATTTCATTTTTAGAGCTTTGAATGCCTTTTCACATGAATTTGTTCACCTGAAGGATGCATCCTTCTTCATGAGTTCTACAAGTGGTTTGGCTATCTTTGAAAAGTTCTCTATGAATCTCCTATAGTATCCCATGTAGCCTAAGAATGATCTCACATATTTCACTGTTTAAGGTCTTTGAGTGATATTCTAGATGACTATGATCTTTTTAGGATCTACCTTTATACCTTTCTCAGATATTTTATGTCCCAACACTATATTATCCTGGACCATGAGGTGGCTCTTCTACCAATTGAGCTTAATATTGGTTTTAACACATCTTTTTAATACCTACTCCAACTAGTCTAGTGCTTGTTTGAAATCCAACTCGTACGTTAAAAATCATCCATGAACACTTCTACATCATTTCCAATTTTCTTTTAGAAGATGTTGAGCACCAATCTCTAAAAGGTAGTTAGCGCATTACAAAGTTTGAAGGGCATCTACTTGTAGGTAAACATTCCCCATGGACTAGTGAACATTGTTTTCTCTTGGTCTTTGAGTGTAATGTGGATTTGACTATATCCACTATACCCATTGAAAAAACTGTAATATTCATCTCCTACAATGGTGTCTAGGACTTGATCAAAAAATGGCAAAGGAAAGTAATCCTTGAATGTAGCAACATTCAACATCTAGAAGTCAATGCAAACTTATCATTTACCCCCCTTCTTTGGAATAATTACTAAGGAACTAATTTATTTACTATCCACAATAGGATAGATGAATCTTGCCTTTAGCAATTTTTCCAACTCTTGCTTAAATACTTCTTTGAGTTTTGGATCGAGCCTTCATTAGGGTTGGCATCTTGGTTTGATTGCAAGATCAGTGTATATTTCATTTGGAAAAATTGCAGATCAATTTCTGTGATCTCATCATAAGACCACACAAAGGTTGTGGGTCATCTATTATAATTTCTAGTAGTTTCCTTTTATAGTTCCTCTATGAGAGTGGCACTAATTATTACTAGCTTTTTGTTATTTAAAAATGCATATTCCAATGTGGCCAGTAGGGCCTTTAGTTCCAACAAGTCTAGTTCTGCAGTGTCTAGGACCTCCAAGTGTCCCAAGTATATCTCTTCTTCTTAATTTATTCATGGGTGGAAGTTTCTTTCTCTTAATTACTCTAATTTATCAATATCTTCAATGTAGGCACTAATAATTTGTTCTTCTAGTTCTATGTATTTATTTGATTCAATCTCTTCATTAGGGAGCAGCCATCGGGCACCTTCTTGCTATGTGACTACTACATACAGACATTTCTACACACATGTTTCTTCCACACATTTGTTGCATGCTTTGGTATCCTCTTGTCTAATAGCCCATATTCCCTGCATACAATTGCACTCATTATCACTATATGCAATACATGAAAACTCTCCATCTTTGTATAATACCAGCTTTGTCTTCCTTGGAAATTTCCAAGGACAAGTCATGAATTTCAAGCTTAGGGTCAACAGTGCAAAACCAAGCTCTTCCAATAATAATTGGAAATTTTTCTTTATTTTTTCCCATATGAATGATTAGAGAATACATAGGGTAGGACTAGCCACTAATGGTTGTAATCACATCATCCACCTATCCTAGTGGAACTGTGATTAACTAGTCAGCAAGCTCTAATCGAACATTACTCTTCTTTAGTGGCAATATAGTCTAGGCCTGATACATGTCTTGGAAGATCAAGTTCATACCTAACTCAAAATGAATTAGATATTTTCATGGTTTTTATCCTGCTATTTGCAGATAAACTAAGGGGATTCCGATATCAGTTCATTTGTGTGGAAGGGATCTTAACTTGATCTATTGCATGATTGTTTGAGTAAGCATGATAGTTATGACATTTGAATTGGACAAAGATAGAAGCTTGTTGTATTGTGGAGGATTGAATGTAGATGGTATGTAAGTGGTTGCATTCCCCATTCGTTGAATCTTTTCTAGACTCATTCAAAAGAATAGTCATTTCTTGGCTTGCGATTCACATGAATCACCTCCTCTTGTGTGCTAACTATCCTAGTAGCATTCTTCTATTGCGATTGTGATGGTAGTTCCCCCTACATGATAAGAGGTGGCACTAGTGGTAGAGTATTCAGGTGTTGGTTGGAAAGACCAACTATTGATGGATGCACATATGCATTTGGATCTATCCTCGATAGCATCAGTTTATGGTACTTAGTGGGGTAGAATTGTTGAGTTTGGACAACAACATTTCTAGGAGATATTGGACATTGTACATAGTATCCATAAGGATTAGGCTATTGATATGGATATTGTTGGCCTAGTGGTGGCATTGCCCACGATTAGGGCTATTGCCACTACTGATGGTACTATCCTTATGGCTATGGTAAAGCTTCATTGAGATAGTATGTTGGTTGGAAGTTTTGCCTGTAGCTACCTTGGGAATAAGGGTAACCTTCTAGGCACTCATTTTTTTGACAAATTTAGGATTAAGTGCATATGATCTTATCTCTTGTAAATGTGTCATCATTTAAAAATATCCCTTAGGATGTTCATACTAACACATGACACATCCTTCCTTATCGATGAAGCTAGTTTTTGAATACTTAGCCACTATAACCACTTTTCCTTTTCGTCCAAAATCTTTCTTCTTTTTCTTATCTTTTCCTTTTCCAAAGGCTTTCTCTACTCTCTCTTTGATAATCTTTAAAGTTTTTGTACATCTCTCATCGACCAAGTCCCACAACTTTACTACCTATGCTGCTACATCGATGACAAATTTTTATATTAGTATCATTTTCTTTTGGATTGCGTGATCCAAGATTTTCTCTTCTTGGGTATCACAAACCATTTCATCTCTCTTTCTAATTGATGAATCTTGTTATACTCCTTAGCTAATTCTCTCTTTCTTAATTTACCTTCTTTCTTTTCCACTTGATCAATTAATCTCTAGATGTGATGGACAGTCATTTTAGATAATTTTCCTTGGGCATACATCCTAAGTATCTCCCTGGTTTTGTTTCACAATCAATCTACAATGTGCTTGAGTTGCTTCCATTGTGAGAATCCATGGCCTAGGCATCTGTGCAGTAGCGAATAGTACCTGCCCATTACCGCATCAAGGGTTTCATAAGTTCCTTGCTTCCATCCTTGGTTTTGCTTCCTTAAGTTAGATACCTATGAGTATGTTTGGTACTTATCATTGAAGATCTCTAGCATGGTACTTCATCTTCTGATTGATTCAAGTTCAAGTGATTGGTACCAACTTTATGCCTCTTTTACAAGTGTTCTTAGGAACAACTTTAACTTTTGCTAGTTTCTTTCAATGTTTTGTAGGGCACAAGCATCATGGAAAGCTTGGAGGTGGTGTTGTAGATTAGCATTATAATTGTTTTCAAACCTTAGCATGTTATTTATATCAAGCCATTTGATACAGCTATTCCTCATGTGCTTGGTTGAAATGTGTATAGCTTCCTATATGTTAATCATGCTTCAGGTTGCCATTAGGGGTTCATCATCTCGATCAAATTCGTGCGCTTGGTTGTAGTAGTGCCCCCTTCTATGCTCATCCCTTTCCTAATTTTTGCAATCCCTACATTTGTGTTGTTCATACTCTTCATCTTTTGAATCGGAATGCCTTGAGTGAAGGTCATGATGGTCATGAGTTCTCCTCTCTTCTCTATCATAGTCTCAATACTTGTATCTTCTTCCATCAGAGTCCATTGATGATCATGATTAGGCAGATGAGGTAGTAGGAGAATGATGTCAACTTGTTCTCCTTTCATGACTCTTGTATTCTCCTTTGTAAGGACAACTAGAAATTCTTAGCCTTGAGTCTTGCTTACTCTTTAAGTTAATAACCTCCCTCATGGGTGTCTCTACTAGAGTGGACTGAAGTTGAACTTTGCTAGGTTCCCCAAGTTTGATGATAAGTGTTTTCGAAGGCTCTTCATGATTTTTGTGGAGTTGGTCTATGATGAATGCATCAGCATCCAGTTCTTCCAAGACAACAAAAGTGTTGACCTAATTTCCCTTGTTATGTACATGTTTGATTTCTATAGCAACATCTTTCCTTATCTAATCCTTTGTGGGTTCATAGGCTCTTGTCATGTGTTGAGTCACATGATAACCTTCCTGGATTTGGTCCAAGTGCATTCCCCTTAAGGAAATTTTGGAGCATACTAAGTGTTGTATGTTTTGGAGGTAGGACTATGTTGTCTTGCATGTCTCTCCACCTCATTTGTCTGTCCTAATGGAAGATGAAACTAAAATCTAGATGATAAGGATCAATGTAAGCATAAGTGCTTCTTGTTTGCATTGACATTTTTCATTCTTCTTCTTTGTCAATTCTATCATTGCTTCTTTATGGTTCCTTACTAGGTAATGTTGTATTCTTGTTTAAAGTCATGTTATGGTTTAAGATGTTTGTTTTAAGTGTGCTTAGTTAGAGTTATGAATTTTAACTTTGTGTTTCAAGTACAACAAACTTTATGTAATCAATTACTCAGCATACATTGACAAGTATCTAGTAACAATGCCAATGATGAGTAGTGGAATAATCCAACACCCAAACATACAAGTCATAGGTGTTCATGCACGACCAAATTTTAATCCGTCGACAAGGCAATGTGATTATGCTAGTAATTGATTAAAGTTTGTGATCGTTATCTTCCCATGTGAGCTAGTAAAATCTATGGGTATGGTTTAACTCACAGTGAGGTATATGATAGTTGATGTTGTAGGGCCATTGCTACTCCTAGTAAAGTGTGAAAATAATTCTAAATCTAGAGAAAATAGTAAACAATCTATTCTAGCCTATGGCGATGGATATTCGGTCTTGGTTTTCCATACATGTCTTGGACTTATGCAGTTACTGCTAGAATTACCAAGTGTACTACTACTAAGTGAATCAAGTGATAACACTATTGGGTTACCAAGTAACTGGACTTAATGCTCAAAACTAGTTGTATCCATACCGCTTAACGATAGTGAAAGTAAAGCGCATGGAATAGTAAACGTTAACTAGGAAAGAAATAATTAGTAATCTAAGTAAAAATGGTAAATATTAATTTAAGTAAACATTAAGAAAACTAAGTGAATGATGCAATGTTAACAAGTAATCTTGATCTTTATTGCTGGTTATGAAATGTGTCCAAGTACACTTCACTTGAATAAAGACTCTGTACAATCACTCAACACCACACTATGGGCATACATTGCTAAGTACTTAAACTAAAATTGGAAAAAAAAACTGAAATAGTTATGCTAATATGTGATGAAATCCATTATGGATCCATGTGCCTAAGTGTTGTATTTATAGCCTGCCATGCATCCTACAATATCACATATATGACAATGTAGCATAGGCTATTGATGAGTGGCGAGGTACCCCTACACTCAACCATATGAATACGAGCGTTACATCGCAATCCAGTCGAACTCTGCATACTAAGTGCCTACACACCTCATGGAACACTTAAGGTTAATCGTTTGTTGTCTTCCCAGACTTACTTGTATTTATCACGGTTGTATGGTTAAGTAAGTCTAAGGTATATGATTTTTATATCTTTTTTGTTTTATCTCCTATGCTAATGAGGTGAAGGGTGAAGAGACTAATTCACTAACCTTAACTAACTAACTAAGCCTTAATTAACCTAGCATCAGCATTCGTTCCCACTTACCATTCACACCCTGAACCAATGCAACCTTGGTTACCAAACACTATTCGTTATTGGGATCACCAAGCGTAACACACGTGCTTGAAGCAGTCGTACTGAATGCACTTATCTATGGGAGAAGGGTTGAGAGAGATTTAATTAACTAATAAATCATTTAAATGATAAATAATAAATAACAATAAGTAAAATCCTATTTAGCCTATTGCATGCACTGCAAGGTTTGTCCAAGAAGTTCGTCTTTATTTCCGTACACAAACTTGTGTTCAGGTACAATATTTGCTCGAATAAAGATCTGTTCACTTTGGAGTTCCTATTGTGGGCACATGGAAATTATTCTATCTCTGGAGAGGTAAAACTGCCAAAGTTTCCTTACAGTCTAGGCCTAGAATAAGATACAAGGGAGAGCCACCTCTTATTTATAGACTTGGCGGCGCACCGTGATATCGCGTACGTGATATTGCGGGGGATGCGATATCATGGCAGACGCGATATCATGTACGCAATATCGTAGCCCATGTGATATCATGTCTCATTATACCCCCATGATTGAATAAAAACTTTTCCTTGAGTTCCTTACAAAATATTAGGACGGTATGGGATTATTGACTCAAATGGAACTAATGGTGAATGGGATGACATGTGAACGGATCATCATTACAAGACAAGACAAAACTAGTGTTCATGATAAAAAGAGTGAACACCTTATACATTTGACATCAGGCCTTATTTGACAGCTAAGAGAGAAGAGAGAAAAGAGAAGAAGTCTGCTGCTGCCAATGCCAAGATTGTGCCTTTCGTTGTCTATCCATAAGCGCACCATCGATCTTGCTCCTTGCATAACTGTTTTAGCACCAATCCATTCTAAGTGTTCCCTCCAGATCCAATCCATTATTGCATGATTTCTATCTGCACACACAACACAGTCTTTTATTAGCAAGGGTAAATGAATCATGATGAGTGGCGAGGTACCCCTACACTCAACCATACGAAACGAGCGTAGCACGCACAATCCGGTTGAACTCCATAGACTAAATGCCTACACGCCCCATGGAACACTTGGGGTTAATCATTCGTTGTCTTCCCAAACTTACTTGTGGTTGTCACAGTGTATGGTTAAGTAAGTCCGAGGTATATGAGTTTTATGGTCTTTTATCTTTTTCTCCTATGCTATTGAGGTTAAGGGTTGAGAAAGCTAACTAACTCTAACTAAGGACTAAGTCAAAATTAACTAGCATCAGCATCCATTCCCACTTACCGTACACACCCTGAACTATGCAACTATGGCTACCAAACGCTAATCGTTACTGGGATCACCACACGTAACGCACATGCTTGAAGTGGTCATACTGAGACACTTAACTAGCCTAAATGTAATGACCAGCTGATTCCTTGACTAGCCGTACACATTCATAAATGCTTGTAATCAAGTTGTACTCATTCCACATTCTAGGAGTTGACGGTGAGAGAATCTAATCGTGATGAGCAGCCGTACACATTCGTCAATGCTCGTAATCAAGTCGTACTCATGCCGTGCTAATGAAGGTAATAAATAACATGTAATAAATAACAAGTAATAAATCTTATTCCATGCACTGCAAGGTTTATCCACAAAGCTCGTCTTTATTGCCGTACACAACTTGCGTTCAGGTACAAAGCTCCTCGAATAAAGATCCGTTCACTTGGGGACTCCTACTGTGGGCACATGGAAAATATTCTATCTCTGGAGTGATCAATCTGCCAGAGTTTCGCTACTTCTAGCCTAGGATGGAAAATAAGGGGAGTGATGCCTATTATTTATAAATTTGGCGATGGACCGCGATATCGTGTATGCGACATCGCAGGGGACGATGCGATATCACGGCTCATGCGAATTGCATCTCATCATACCCCCATGACTGAATGAAAACTCGTCCTTGAGTTCCCTACAATAATATTGGGAAGGTATGGAATTATTGAGGGGAATGGAACTAATGGGATGACATGTGAACGAATCATCATTACAAGACTTCACAAAACTTATGTTCATGACAACAAGGGTGAACACCTTATTACAATGACATCAGGCCTTAGTTGACAGCTGAGAAAGAGAGAGAGAAAGAAGTGTTGCTGCTGCCAACACTTGGATTGCACCTTTGTTGTCCATCCATAAGTGCGCCATCGATCTTGCTCCTTACATAGCTACTTCAGCACTGCTCCATTCCAAGTGTTTGCGCCAGATCCAATCTGTTGTTGTATGATTGCCATCTACACACAAAACACAATCTTATATTAGCAAGGGTAAATGAATCATCATGTAATTGATACCTTACTTAGGTGTAAGTTCATTGGCTAGGTTGTGGTATGGCTAATACGGATCTAGGAATATATTGAGGATGACTACCGAAGGTGTAGGGGTTAGGAAGAAAATCAAAAAATTTAGGGCTAGGAGAAAATCGAAAAAATTAGACCCCGTACCCCCATGACTAATCACGAACCTCCGGTAGCGTTAGAATGGAGAAAGGAAAGGAGTAAGAAAGATAGATAAAAATGGACAACTGAAAATAGTAGTGAAATGGATGTCAAGATGGTAATGAACAAAATAAAATTAATTGCAAAAATTTTAGGGGAAAGAATTTAACTAATTCTCCAAATAGGAATGTTAGTGGGTCCTCCCCAAAGCAGGCTCATGCCCTTAAGGCCCTGACAAACTCACATTCAAAGAGTCCGTAGGCTTTGGGAATGTCATTTGGAACAAGAGTTAAAGTCTTAACCGTAAGAATTTACCAAAAAGAAAATAATGCATCTACCAAAATATATACACTAATGATACAACTGGCAATGAGGTGAACAATGGAGAGAAGGATGGAGAGAAGAAAATGGAATGGAATCCCAAGAATAAGGTGGTGTACAGCCCCTTATGTGTTTTATGATTAATGTGACTTGGCAAGTTTCATTCCAAGTCTGACCTCGAACCAACCACATCCAGTGACTTCGCATCAATGCATTTGGCTAAACCATCCACTTGGATAACAAGAATGCCTACCCCAAGAGTCACCACCATTCCGATGAAACAAAGGAGAGAATGGGAAGTGAGAAGGACCTTAGTTAGAGGGAACATTTTTAGTTCCATAACCAATGCTTGTAGCCCAAATATTTATTCCGTCTAAGGGGTGTGCTTTGAATTCTTACTTTGTGTTTTTTTTTCCTATTTTGTGTTTTTATGCGTGAGAACCACACTGATGAGACGCGGTTTTCACTAGGCCGCGATATCGCATCCCATGCGATATCGCGTCTTCTCCTGCGATATCGCGTACGCGATATCGCGT
>MNCI01005250.1:23676-69489 GCA_015680685.1 Gnetum montanum | reverse complement strand
TTTGGTAAGCTGCAGTTGCATAGTTCAGGGTGTGTCCGGCAAGTGGGAACGGATGATGACACTAGTTAACTTAGACTTAGATCTTAGTTAGAGTTAGTTTAGTTTTCTCAACCCTTTCTCCTGGTAGCATAGAAGATAAGCCGAAAATACTAAAAAAAATCACATACCTCAGACTTGCTTAACCATACACCGTGACACATACAAGCAAGCCTGGGAAGACAACGAACGATTAACCCCAAGTGTTTCTTGTGGCGTTAAGGCATTTAGTCTGTGGAGTTCGACCGGATCGCGCGTGTACGCTCGTATTCGTATGGTAGAGTGTAGGGGTACCTCACCACTCATCATTGGCGCCGTTGCCGGGGACTAAGTGTTTTTTTCTCCAATTTAACATAAGGGATATCACTCACATCGTTGTGAGCTTAAAACGAACCTTAGGGTTAATCAGTTAATATAGAACAAAATAATAACGGTGAAGTTGCACACTAATAGAAATGGCTTCTTCTCACGAAATCAACTCACCTAAGGACAATACAGGAGAAAGTCAGCATCATACACATAACCGCAATCAACCATGTCCTCAACAGGCTAAGGTCACATATACTCATCCCGATGAGTATGTGCCAGATTTTACCTTTGTTTTCCATCAAGATGAGCAACTGCGGTGGAGAGATATGCAAGGTAACATCGTGTTACCCCTAGATCGAGCCGCCCCCAACATGCTTTTCCGTGCCTTGGTACAGATTGGCATGCATGAGCTGTTCGCAGAATACGTTTTGGATGACCATGATACAAGGGACTATCATCCCACAAAAGCCCAACGTATTCGGGATGCAAGGAAGGAGAGCCAACATTCACTACTGAAGGGCAAGGTTTCCCACGTCATTAGTGAAATAGGAGACGAGGAACCCCTCACAATGGGTTTCTTAGAAAATGATGTTCCTCCTCCTCACTCTACTGAAGAGGTTAGGCATCAGGGCCTTAGATCAACGATACACATTCCAGGCTCTGTTCCCCGTGAGCACCAGCTGTTCACG
Source organism: Gnetum montanum (assembly GCA_015680685.1). Lineage (NCBI taxonomy): Eukaryota > Viridiplantae > Streptophyta > Gnetopsida > Gnetales > Gnetaceae > Gnetum > Gnetum montanum. The sequence continues at coordinate 68,455 of MNCI01005250.1, read as the reverse complement.
GCAGGAATAATCACTCGCACTAATGACGGACTCGTTGATCGTCGCAACGGTCGGGACCAAAGCAGCCGAAGAGAAGGCAAGAAACATCGCCATGGTGATGGATCCCCTTCTTCTTCCCCTTCACCACATCATTCACCCTCTCCTTCCACATCTAGGCGCGGCCACCATGAGCATAACGCGGGAAATAAAGGTGGAAGAGATGAAATGCCTCGACAAGAAGGTCGAGAGGAGTTAGGACAAGGGCAAGGACGTAGGGAGAATAGGGAACCACAACGTAGACATCACAGACGTCATGAAAGAGATGATCATGACGAACCCCTATTCGCAACCCGAAGTATGCTTGACATTAGAGAGGCAGTTAGGATTCCCACAAGGCATTTGAAAGACAGTAGGATCAAGCGTTTGGATATAAATAATATCCCACGTTTTGAAGGGGGATACAACGCTGATCCTCAACATCATTTACAGGCATTCCACGACGCCTGTGCCTTGCAGAACATAGACAATGAGTGGCAGAAACTCAAGTTGTTCCCAAGGACACTCACTAAAGAAGCGGAAAGCTGGTACCGGTCCTTAGAACCGGAAACCATCAGGAGGTGGAGTACGATGCTCGAATTGTTCAACAACAAATATCAAACGTACTCCAGAGTGTCTAACTTGCGTAAGCAGATCCAAGGCTGGAAACAAGGAGCTCATGAATCCTTGGATGCTGCCATGGCCCGTTACTACACATTGCTACATCGTTGCCCGGGCCATGGGTACGCTAAGCGGGATCAACTTCGCCACCTCGTGGATGGGCTACGAAATGAAACGAGAAGAACTCTTGGGACTTACGCCCAAGGGAGACTCTCCCAACTAAGAGCCCATGAAGTTGAAGTATTGTTGGAACAAGTAGCGCAAGAAGAGGGTGAGCTACGGAAAAGAGAAAGTGCGGAGGAATACAACCGTGATCCCTCCCTTCGTAAGAAGGGAGTGAAATTCTGTGATGAGGAGGATGAGTCACCACTCGAAGAGTTGGTGAACAGGAAAACTGTGCCGATCCAAAAGTTAACAACGGAGGTATCGGCTAAGGTAGACCAAATGTGGGATTCCTTAGACTCACGAATAGAAACAGTCCTGAAAATTGTAGAAGAGTCTAAGGATGAGCAAAGTAGTGATAAAAGCAAAGACAAGCGGAGAAACTTTAACCCTGCACATAACAAGGGTAAGGGAAAAATCTCTAACTCCGATGAGGCTGAAAATTCTGATTCAGACAATGACGGTGGATGTGAGGTCTGCTATTATGACCATCCTAAGGGATGTTGTCCAATTATCTCACATCTGCAGGAGTCTGGGGTGTATGCATTAAATCCAAGACTTAATCAACGGCAAACACCCAGAAGGTTACCTTATCCACAAGGTAACCCGAGGCAGTTCCACCAACCCTTGACGTATTATCCAAGTGGAACACCTCCGCAGCCCATCGAGCAACATCAGCAGTGGCAATACCCACAGTCATGGGGGATGCCACAGCCAACACATCGATACCCTTACCGGCAGCCTGATCCTTATGGTTATTATGTGCAGCAGCCAGTTTCTCCAGGTGACGCTATGAGTCACACTCCACGCCGTCACTACTACGCTCGGGAGTACTTCAGAAGGACTCCTTCTCCTCCGGGAGACATTCCACATTCTGTCCATCCTCTAACTCCACCCGCACCTTTTCCTCAAGTAGTTCCCATAACACCTCCTGCTCCAACAATGCAAGGGGAATTACCTACCCAACCGCAGCAACGTCACGCCGCGAGATCTGTAAATATTCAGAGTGTAAATATCCAACCGGACACTAGTTCTGGCGATAACTGTACAAAAAGGAGACCCTTTTTCAGAACTAGGAGCCCGGATAGGCTCTCGCAACAACAAGCGGACGGGTATATGTATAGGCCTCTAACTACTAACACTTCGGAGCACCCTTCAGTCCAAGGGAATGTAACGCATACGGTTATGCTAACACATACCGTAACTGACTGGATCAAGGTAGGCCACCTTCCCAGGAAACTAACTGACCCTGGGAGTCCCTTTATTCATTTGCAGATCGCTGGGAATGCGCCACATCGAGCTCTTCTTGACTCAGGTTCCGGAGTCAACTTAATTTCGCGAAAGATGTATCACGCCTGGAACCTGCCCCAACTTAAGAAGAGCAACATTCAACTGGAGCTGGCAGACCAGTCCATTGCCATCCCATTGGGTTTGGTGGAGGACGTTATCACCACTGTGTGTGGTTGGTCCTACCCAGCAGACTTCCTAGTGATCGATGTTAACAACAACGAAGGGGACTTCCCAATTATAATGGGAAGGGCATGGCTAAGCACAGTAGATGCATGCCTTAGGATCCGTGATCTTTCCTTGGAAATCTCCAAGATAAACATATGTGGAAAGATCGAGAAGAGGATAGTTCCATGCATCACATACAGTGATTCATCGGGTGATGACACGGAGGAAATGTCTCCATGTCACAGGTGTGCCCAGGAAACTCTGCAACAAAGATGCCTGTATGTAGCAACCACACAAGAAGTAGTAGACACCCCGTGGTTGACAGCTTCTCATAAGAGCAAACAAATATGCATGGAACGAACTGAGGAAACTCATGCCAACAACCGTGGCATAGATACATTGGAACGTGAGCGTCGCCAACTTCCAACCCTGAATTTAAGATCATCAATTTGGAGAAGTTGGGCACTGCTTAGAAATTCAAATAGGCGCTCACTACTTCGGATCTCTCCCTCACAACTCAGTCATGGGGGAGATGGCCACCTATGCTAATCATATGGGGCCCTCAGTTCTTTTTCAGTTTTTGTTTTACACATTTTTGTTTTACAACGTTTTTGTTTTTCACATTTTTGTTTTACAATTTCTTTAACTTTTCTAATTTTTGTTTTACAAATTTCTTTAACTTTTCTTGTTTTTGTTTTACAACATCGTTATATTTTTCTATCTTTTTGTGTGTGTGTGTGTGTGTGTGATCCATCATGTAAATTCGTCACCCAATAAGTGTTCGGGCCGATGGGATGAACTGTTTTTCATTAATTGCTAATGTTTGGTTTTTACCTTTAAGTTACATTGTTGATACTAAGGTATGTTCTTTTGATATGGCAGGCAATGAGATCACTTCATCCATCCATCCATCAAGTCTATGGTTTCCCTTGGCTTGGAAATGTACAGTTCCCTTCCAATAAGAACTTTAACGAACCAGTGACTGGGCATTTCTCAAACTAAGGAAGGACTCAAGGATTTGAAAAGGGTGTGACTTCAAGGGAACTTGGTGCTCTTGTGTTGGTCATTCACTTGGGTGCTTGGATGTTTTCTTCTTGGGTTTTCTTACCGTTCCGATGTAACCCAATAATCGGAAGCTGAGACAATAAAAATAAAGAAGTCTTTGCATGGTGTGGTCCCCACGCATAAAAACACAAAACAAAAAAAAAAAAAAAAAAAGAAAAAAAAAAAGAAAAAGAAAAGTGAAAAAGCTAAAAAGCTAAATGTGAGGATTCAAAGCACACCCCTTAGACGGAATAAATTTGGGCTACAAGCACTGGTTATGGAACCAAAGTGTTCCCTCTAACTAAGGCCCTTCTCGCTTCCCATTCTCTCTGTTGTTTCGTCGGAATGGTGGTGGCTTCTCGAAGTTGCATCCTTGTTACCCAAGTGGATGATTTAACCAACTGCATTGATGCGAAGTCACTGGAAGTGGTTGGTTTGAGGCCAGAGTTGGAATGAGATTCGCCAAGTCACATTAATCATGAAACACACAAGGGGCTGTACACCACCTTGTTCTTGGGATTCCATTCCACTTCTCTTCTTCCCATCCTTCTCTCCATTGTTCACCTCATTGCCGGTTGTATCATTGTATATACTTTGGTTGATGCTTTGTTTTCTTTTTGGTAAATTCTTACGGTTAAGACTTTAACTCTTGTTCCAAAGGACATTCCCAGAGCCCACGGACTCTTTGAATGTGGGATTGTCAGGGCATTAAGGGCATGAGCCTGCTTTGGGGAGGACCCACTGACATTCCTATTTGGAACATTAGTTAACTTCTTTTCCTTAACGTTTTGCAATTAATTAACATTTTTGTTCATTTCCATCATGACATCCTTTTTATCGATGCCATAGTTGTCCCTTTTTACCTATCATTCCTATTCCTTTTCTCTCTCCATTCTAACGCTACCGGAGGTTCGCGATTAGTCATGGGGGTACGGGGCCTGATTTTTCGATTTTTATCCTAAGCCCCGGATTTTTTCGTTTTTCTTCCTAACCCCTATACCTTCGGTAGTCATCATCTACATTTTCCCAGATCCATATTAGCCATACCACAACTTAGCCAAGGAACCTAAACCGAAGCAAGGTATGATTTACTTAATGATTCAATTACCCTTGCTAATATATGATTGTGTTGTGGGTGCAGATGGCCATCATACAACAACGGAATGGATCTGGAGCAAACACTTGGAGTGGAGCAGCGTTGAAGCAGCTATGCAAGGAGCAGAATTGATAATGCGCTTACGGATGGACAACGGAAGGCGCAATCTAGGCGTTGGCAGCAACAAGACTCTTCTCTCTTCTTCTCTTCTATTCTCTCTCCTCTTTTCTCTCAGCTGCCAACTGTGGCCTGATGTCATTGTAATAAGGTGTTCACCCTTGTTGTCATGAACACCAGTTTTTGTCAAGTCTTGTAATAAAGACCGTTCACATGTCATCCCATTAGTTCCATTTCCCCTAATAATCCCATACCTACCTGATATCATTGTAAGGAACTCGAGGACGAGTTTTCATTCAGTCATGGGGGTATGATGAGACGCGACTTGCACTGGGCCGCGATATCGCGTCTCACCCTGCGATATTGCGTCCCACTGCCATATCTATAAATAAGAGGTGGCACTCCCTTCATTTCCCAATCCTGGCTAGTGTAGCGAAGCTCTGGCAGATTGATCACTCCAGAGTTAGAATTTTTCCCCATGTGCCCGCAGTAGGAGTCCTAGAGTGAACGGCTCTTTATTCGAGCAGCTTGTAACCTGAACCCAAGTTGTGTACGGCAATAAAGACGAACTTGTTTGGATAAACCTTGCAGCACGTGGTTTCATTTATTGCTTTCTTTCCTGCTTTCCTAGTGCGTTCAAGTACGACTTGATTACGAGCGTCTACGGACGTGTACGGCTAGTCAAGGAATCGGCTGCTTGACGCAATGCATGAGTACGACTCAATTACGAGCATTGGATGCTTGGTAACCCAGTAGCGTATTCCAGGATTCTGCGCTTGGTAACTCCCGGGTCTAATGTGTACGGCTAGTTGAGGAATCGGCTGCTCATTGCTAGGCTAGATCGTGTGATAAGTACGACTTAGTTACGAGCACCCACGGGTGTGTACGGCTGGCTAAGGAATCGGCTGCTTATCACACGTAGGCTAAATAGGTGCCTCAGTACGACCACTTCGAGCACTTGCGTTACGTGTGGCGATCCCAGTAACGATTAGCGTTTGGTAAGCTGCAGTTGCATAGTTCAGGGTGTGTCCGGCAAGTGGGAACGGATGCTGACGCTAGTTAATTTAGACTTAGATCTTAGTTAGAGTTAGTTTAGTTTTCTCAACCCTTTCTCCTGGTAGCATAGAAGATAAGCCGAAAATACCAAAAAAATCACATACCTCAGACTTGCTTAACCATACACCGTGACACATACAAGCAAGCCTGGGAAGACAACGAACGATTAACCCCAAGTGTTTCTTGTGGCGTTAAGGCATTTAGTCTGCGGAGTTCGACCGGATCGCGCGTGTACGCTCGTATTCGTATGGTAGAGTGTAGGGGTACCTCGCCACTCATCACACACCATGTAAAGACTTGATTATTTTTATTGTCTCAACTTCCAATAATTGGGTAACATCGGAATAGTAAGAAAACTCAAGAAGAAAACATCCAAGCACCCAAGAGAATGGCCAACACAAAAGCATCAAGTTCCCTTGAAGTCACAACCTTTTCAATCCTTGAGTCCTTCCTTAGTTTGAGAAATACCCAATCACTGATTCGTTTAAGTTCTTATTAGAAGGGGACTGTACATTTCCAAGCCGAGAGAGACCATAGAATCCGGTGGATGGATGGATGAAGTGGTATCATTGCCTGCCATATCACAAGAAACATACCTTATATTAACATTGTGACTTAAAGGTAAAAACCAAACACTAGCAATCAATATGAAAATAGTTCATACCATCAATCCGAACACTTATTGGGTGACAAACTTACAGGGTGGATCACACACACACACACAAAATGGAAAAAGTATAATGATGTTGTAAAACAAAAACAAGAAAAGTTAAAGAAAGTTGTAAAACAAAAACTAGAAAAGTTAAAGAACTTTGTAAAACAAAAATATGTATAACAAAAACATGTAAAAAAAAATGTGTAAAACAAAAATCGAAAAAGAACTGAGGGCCCCATATGATCAGCATAGGTGGCCATCTCCCCCATGACTGAGTTGTAAGGGAGAGATCCGAAATAATGAGCGCTTGTTTGAATTTCTAAGAAGTGTCCAACTTCTCCCAATTGATGATCTTAGATTAAGGGGTGGAAGTTGGCGACGCTCATATTCCAATGTATCTATGCCTTCGTTGTTGGCATGGGTTTCCTCAATTCGTTCCATACATATTTTTCTGCTCCTTGTAGTAGTTGTCAACCACGAGGTGTCTACTACTTCTTGTGTGGTTGCTACATACAAGCATATTTGTTGCAAAGTTTCAAGAGCACACCTGTTACATGGAGGCATTTCCTCCATGTCATCACCTGATGAATCACTATATGTGATGCATGGAACTTTCCTCTTCTCGATCTTTCCACAAATGTTTATCTTAGAGATTTCTAAGGAAAGATCGCGGATCCTAAGGCATGCGTCTACTGTACTAAGCCATGGCCTTCCCATTATAATTAGGAAGTCCCCTTCATTATTGTTAACTTCAATCACCAAAAAATTAGCTGGGTAGGACCAAGCACATACAGTGCTGATGATGTCTTCCACCAATCCTAAGGGAATGGTGATGGACTGGTCTGCCAGCTCTAATTGAATGTTTCTCTTCTTAAGTTAGGGTAGGTTCCAGGCATGATACATCTCTCGTGAAATCAAGTTAACTCTGGAACCTGAGTCAAGAAGAGCCTTATGCGGTTTATTTCCAGTGATTTGTAAATAGATTAAGGGACTCCCAGGGTCAGTTAGTTTCCTAGGAAGGTGGCCTACCTTAATCCAGTCAGTTATGGTATGCGTTAATATAACCGTATGTGTTAAGCTCTGATTTTGGATGGAAGGGTGCTCCGAAGTTAGATTGTGGAGGAATGTACATGGGCCCAACCGCTTGTTGTTGCGAGAGTTTTTTTGGGCTTTTGGTTCTAAAGAAGGATCTTCTCTTTTTACAGTTGTCAAAACCAACAGCAAGCTGGATATATACAGCTCTCGCAACGTGACATTGCTACGGTTGAGGAGGAAGTTCCCCTTGCATTGTTGGAGCAGGAGGTGTTACGGTAACTACTTGTGGTGTAAGAGGTGCAGATGGATTTGGAGGATGGTGTGGATATGGAGTGTCTCCCGAAGAAGAAGGAGTCCTTCTAAAGTACTCCTGAACTTGGTAGTAACGGTTGGGGTTTGTGTAACTCATAGAGTCACTTGGAGAAATCGACTGCTGCACATAATATCCATAAGGGTCAGGCTGCCGGTAAGGGGACTAATGTTTCGGCGATCGCATCCCCCATGACTGTGGGTATTGCCACTGCTAATGCTATCCGATGGGCTATGGTGGAGTTCCACTTGGATAATACGTTAAGGGTTGGTGGAACTACCTTGTGTTACCTTGTCGGTAAGGTAACCTTCGGGGTGTTTGCCGTTGGTTGAGTCTTGGATTAAGCGCAAACACCCTAGACTCCTGTAGATGTGAGATAATGGAGCAACATCCCTTAGGATGGTCATAGTGGCAGATCTCACATCCACCATCATCGTCTGTGTTAGAGTTCACAGCCACATCGGACTTAGTGATTTTTCCCTTACCCTTGTTATGTGCAGGGCTTAAATCTCTCCACTTTTTCTTACCTTTGTCACTACTTTGTTCTACCTTAGACTCTTCTACAAATTTTAAGAAAGTTTCAATTTTAGAGTCTAAGGAACTCCATACGTCATCTACCTTAGCTGCTATTTCTATTGTTAATTTTTGGATCGGCAAGGTTTTTCGGTTCACCAGCTCCTCGATTGGTGACTCATCCTCTTCATCACAAAATTTCACTCCCTTCTTTCGAAGGGAGGGATCGTGATTGTATTCTTCTGCACTTTCCCTCTTTCATAGCTCACCTTCTTCTTTTGCTACTTGTTCCAACAAGCTATGTGCTTGATGGGATCTAAGTTGTGAGAGTCTCCCTTGAGCGTAAGTTCCAAGGGTTCTTCTAGTTTCATGCCTTAGCCCATCCACGATGTGGTGAAGTTGATCCCGCTGAGCATACCCATGGCCTAGGCAACGATGTAACAATGTGTAGTAGTGAGCCATGGCAACATCCAAGGGTTCATATGTACCTTGCTTCCAACCTTGGATCTGCTTACGTAAATTGGACACTCTGGAGTATGTTTGATACATTTTGTTGAACAGTTCTAGCATCGTACTCCACCTCCTGATGGTTTCCGATTCTAAGGACCAGTACCAGCTCTCTACTTCCTTGGTGAGTGTCCTTGGGAACAACTTAAGTTTTTTTTCATTCATTTTCTATATTCTGCAAGGCACAGGCATCATGGAATGCCTGTAAATGATTTTTGGATCAGCATTGTATCCCCCTTCAAATCGTGGGATATTGTTCATGTCTACTCATTTGATCCGACTATCTTTTAAATGCCTTGTGGGAATCCTAACTACCTCCGTTATGTCAAGCATACTTTGGGTTGCTAGTAGGGGCTCATCATGGTCATCTCTTTCACGATGCTTGTGATGTCTGCATTGTTCCCTACTCTCCCTACGTCCTTGCCCTTGTCCTCTCTCTCGACTTTCCCATCAAGGTCTTTCGTCCTTCTTACCTTTATCCTCACCTTTATGTTCATGGTGGCTGCACCAAGATGTGGAAGGAGAGGGTGAGTGATGGGATGAAGGAGAAGAAGAAGGGGAACCATCGCCATGACAATGTTTCTTGCCTTCTCTTCGACTGCTACGACCCCGATCGTGGTGACGATCAAAGTGCTCATCCTTAGCATCAGTGGTTATTCCCTTTGTGAACAGTTGGTGTTCATGGGCATCAAAACCATGGTTATGTATCATTGATCGTAGGTTCTGATACCCAACCTCCTCATCATCGTTAGGAGGGGGAACATCTTTTGCTAAAGAACCCATGATAAGGGGGTCCTCATCTCCTATTTCACTAAGGACGTGCAGGACCTTGCCCTTCAACAATGCATGTTGACTCTCCTGCCTTAAGTCCCTCATACGTTGGGCATCTGTGGGATAATAATCCCTCATGTCAAAATCCTCCGCAACGTATTCAGAATATAATTTAGTCATGCCTTTCTGTGCTAAGGCACGAAAAAGCATGCGAGAGATTAATCGTCTGGGGGTAACACAATGTTACCTTGCCAATCTCTCCATCGTAGTCGTTCGTCTTGATGGAGAATAAAAGTAAAATTAGGGATATATGCATCAGGATGAGTATATGTCATCTTATATTGTTTAGGACTTGGCTAATTTTGGTTATGTCTTTTATGTTGCTGACTGTCTCGTGTATGGTCCTTAGGTGGTGAGTTGCTCTTATGCGAAGAAGACATTTTTATTGGTGTGCTAATTCACCGTTATATAATATTTGTCTTGATTAACTAGAAGGTTCATTAAGGCTCACAACAATGTGAGTGATATCCCTTATGTTCTATTCGGTGCACAAACACTTAGTCCCTAGCAACAGTGCCAATGATGAGTGGCGAGGTACCCCTACACTCAACCATACGAAATGAGCGTAGCATGCATGATCTAGTTAAACTCCGCAGACTAAATGCCTACACGCCCCATGGAACACTTGGGGTTAATCATTCGTTGTCTTTCTAGACTTACTTGTGGTTGTCACGTTGTATGGTTAAGTAAGTCCAAGGTATATGTTTTATGGTCTTTTATCTTTTTCTCCTATGCTATTGAGGTGAAGGGTTGAGAAAGCTAACTAACTCTAACTAAGGACTAAGTCTAAATTAACTAGCATCAGCATCCGTTCCCACTTACCGTACACACCCTGAACTATGCAACTATGGCTACCAAACACTAATCGTTATTGGGATCACCACACGTAATGCAAGTGCTCGAAGTGGTCGTACTAAGGCACTTAACTATCCTAAACATAATGAGCATCTGATTCCTTGACTAGTCATACACATCCATAAATGCTCATAATCAAGTCGTACTCATTCCACATTCTAGGAGTTAAGGGTGAGAGAATCTAATCGTGATGAGCAGCCGATTTCTTGATTAGCCGTACACATTCGTCAATGCTCGTAATCAAGTCGTACTCATGTCGCGCTAATGAAGGGAATAAATAACATGTAATAAATAACAAGTAATAAATCTTATTCCATGCACTACAAGGTTTATCCACAAAGCTCGTCTTTATTTCTATACACAACTTGCGTTCAGGTACAAAGCTACTCGAATAAAGATTCGTTCACTTTGGGACTCCTACTGTGGGCACATGGAAAATATTATATCTCTGGAGTGATCAATCTACCAGAGTTTCCATACTTTTAGCCTAGGATGGGAAATAAGGGGAGTGCTGCCTCTTATTTATAGATTTGCAGCGGACCACAATATCGCGTACGTGACATCACAGGGGACGATGTGATATCGCGTACGTGGTATCGCATGGGATGAGATATCGTAGCGACTACGATATCACGTACACGATATCACGGCTCATGCAAATCACGTCTCATCAAATCATAATGCAATTGATACCTTACTTCGGTGAAAGGTCGATTGGCTGAGTTGTGGTATGGCTAATGCGGATCTGGAGATATACTAATGGTGACTACCGAAGGTTTAGGGGTCAGGAGAAAATCAAAAAAATTGGGTCTGGACCCCCATGACTAAGAGCAAACCTTTGGTAGTGATAGAATGGATAAAGAAAAAGAACAAGAAAGATGGAGAAAAAGAAACAACTATAACGTCGATGAAAGGAATGTCAAGATGGAAATGAACAAAATAGGGTTGAGTGCAAAAATGTTAAGGAAAAGAATTTAACTAGTGCACCAAATAGGAATGCCAGTGGGTCCTCCCCAAAGCAGGCTCATGCCCTTAATGCCCTGACAACCCCACATTCAAAAAGTCTGTAGGCTCTGGGAATGTCACTGGGAACAAGAGTTAAAGTCTTAACTGCTAGAATTTACCAAAAAGAAAACAATGCATCAACCAAAATATACACTAATGATACAACCGACAATGAGGTGAACAATGGAGAGAAGGGTGGAGAGAAGAGAATGGAATGGAATCCCAAGAACAAGGTGGTGTACAGCCCCTTCTGTGGTTAATGATTAATGTGATGTAGTAGATCCCATTCCAAGTCTGGCCTCAAAAAAACCACATCTAGTGACTTCGCATTAATAATTTCGGCCAATCCATCCACTTGAAGTAACAAGAATGCCTTCACCCAAGAGCCACTACCATTCTAACGAAATGAAGGAGGAGAGGGAACATTTTTATTTTGAGTTCCATAACCAATGCTTGTAGCCCAAAGAATTATTTTGTCTAAGGGGTGTGCTTTGAATTCTCACTCTTCTCTTTTTTTTTTATGTATTTATACATGAGAACCACACCATGCAAAGAATTTTTTTTATTTTTATTAGCTCAACTTTCCGATAATGGAGCAATGTCAGAATGGGAAGGAAAACTCAAGAAGAAAACATCCAAGCACCCAAGAGAATGGCCAACACAAATGCATCAAGTTCCCTTGAAGGCACACCCTTTTCAATCCTTGAGTCCTTCCTTAGTTTGAGAAATGCCCAGTCACCGATTTGTTGATAGTTCTTATTTAGAAAGGGACTGTACATTTCCAAGCCGAGAGAGACCATATAAATTTATGGATGTATGAATAAAGTGAACTCATTGCCTGCTATATCAAAAGAACCATACCTTAGTATCAACATCATAACTTAAAGGTAAACACCAAACATTAGCAACCAATAGAAAAATAGTTCATACCATCATTAAGAACACTTATTGGGTGACAAACTTACAAGATGGATATCACACACACACAAAGAAATGAAAAAGTAGAACGATGTTGTAAAACAAAAACAAGAAAAGTTAAAGAAATTTGTAAAACAAAAATGTGTAAAACAAAAACAAGAAAAGTTAAAGAAATTTGTAAAAAAAAAATGTGTAAAACAAAAACTAAAACGAATTGAGGGCCCTGAATGATTAGCATAGGTGGCCATCTCCCTCATGACTGAATGGAAAGGGAGAGATCCGAAATAATAAACGCCTATTTGAATTTCTTAGAAGTGTCCAACTTCTCTCGATTGATGTTTTCAGGTTAAGGGGTGGAAGTTGGCGATGCTCATATTTCAATGTATCTATGCTTTCGTTATGGGCATGAGTTTTTCCCCCAGTTCGTTCCATGCATGTTGGTGGGCTACTTTCTTAATCAGCTGTCAACCACTGGGTGTTCTCTTGTTATGTGGTTGTTACATACAGGCACCTTTGTATGTTGTCCTTTGGTGCACACCGGTTACATGCAAGAGATGCTGAGCATTCCTCCATGTCATCATCCTCTGAGTCACTGTAAGTGATGCATGAAACTTTCTTCTTCTCGATCCTTCCATAAATGTTTACCTTAGATATTTCCAAGGAAAGATCGCAGATTCCTAGGCATGCGCCTATTGTACTTAGCCATGCCCTTCCCATTATAATTGGAAAATCCCCTTTATCATTGTTTATTTGGATCACCAGGAAATCAGCTGGGTATGACCAATCACACATAGTGGTAATGATGTCCTCCACCAATCCCAAAGGAATGGTGATGGACTGGTCGGCCAGCTCTAGTTGAATATTGCTCTTCTTGAGTGGAGGCAGGTTCCAGGCTTGATACATTTCTCGTGAGATTAAGTTAACTTTGGAACCTGAGTTAAGAAGAACCTTATGTGGTTCGTTCCCGGCAACTTGGAGGTAGATTAAGGGACTTCCAAGGTCAGAGAGTTTCCTGGGAAGGTGGCCTACCTTGATCTAGTCAGTGACGGTATGTGTTAACATAACCATATGCGTTGAGCTCTATTGTTGGTTTGAAGGGAGCTCGGAAGCCTTGTATGTTGGAGGAGCATGCATAGACTCAACTACTTGTGATTGTGAGAGCTTGTTTGGGCTTTTGGTTTTGAAGAAAGGTCTTCTCTTCTTCTTGTTGTCAAAACCAGCAACGGGTTGAAGGTTTACAACTCTCGTAGCATTACATTGCTACAGTTGAGTGGGGAGTTCCCCTTGCATTGTTGGAGCAGGTGGTAGTGGAACTACCAGCGTAAGAGAGGTGACTGGATTTGGAGGATGGTATGCATGTGGAGTGTCTCCCAGAGGAGAAGGAGTCCTAAAATACTCTTGAACTTGGTAGTGACGTTGTGGAGTTGCGTGACCCATAGAGTCACATGGAGAAATCGGCTGCTGCACATAGTAGCCATATGGGTCTAGTTGTCGGTAAGGGTATTGTTGTCTAGGCGGTGGCATTCCCCATGACTATGGGTGTTTCCACTGCTGATGTTGCTTGATAGGTTGTGGCGAAGTTCCACTTGGATAATACGTTAATGGTTGGTGGAACTATCTTGGGTTACCTTGGGGATAAGGTAACCTTCGGGGTGCCTACCGTCTGTTAAGTCTTGGGTTGAGTGCATACACCCCAGACTCTTGTAGATGTGAGATTATTGGGCAACATCCCTTAGGATGGTCATATTGGCAGATCTCACATCCACCATCATTGTCTGTGTCAGAATCCACAACCTCATCGATGATAGTCATTTTTCCCATACCCTTGTCATGTGCATGGCCTAAATCTCTCCACTTTTTCTTGTCATGGTCACTACTTCGTTCCTCTTTAGACTCCTCTACAATTTTCAGGACAAGTTCAAGTCTATTTTCTAAGGAGTCCTGTATCTGATCTACCTTAGCCGCCACTTCCGTTGTTAGCTTCTGAAGCAACAAGGTTTTTCTATTCACCAACTCTTCGAGTGGTGACTCATCCTCTTCATCGCAGAATATCACTCCCTTCTTTCGGAGGGAAGGATCATAGTTATATTCTTCCACACTTTCTCTTTTCTGTAGCTCCCCTTCTTCTTTAGCTACTTGCTCCAACAATCGATGAATTTCATGGGATCTAAGTTCTGATAATCTCCCTTGGGCATAAGTCCCAAGGGTTCTCCTAGTTTCATGTCTTAGCCCATCTACGAGGTGGCAGAGTTGATCTCGTTGTGCGTAACCATGGCTCGGGCAACGATGTAGCAACGCATAATATCAGCCCATGGTAGCATCCAAGGGTTCCTGATTACCCTGCTTCCATCCTTGGATTTGCTTACGCAAGTTGGACACTCTGGAGTACGTTTGGTATTTATCGTTGAAAAACTCTAACATTGTACTCCATCTCCTAATGGTTTTCGGTTCTAAGGACCGGTACCAACTCTTTGCTTCCTTTATGACTATCCTAGGAAAAAACTTTAATTTCTGCCACTCGTTTTCAATATTTTGCAAGGCGCAGGCATCGTGGAATGCCTGTAAGTGATTTTGCGAATTAGCGTTATATCCCCCTTTGAAGCGTGGGATATTTTCATATCTAGTCTCTTGATCCAACTATCTTTTTGATGCCTTGTAGGTATCCTCATAGCCTCCGTAATATCTAACATACTTCGAGTGGAAAGTGGGGGTTCTTCATGATCATCTCTCTCATGATGTCTATGATGCCTACGTGGTTCCCTACTTTCCCTTCTACCATGCTTAGACTCTCTAGACTACCCTTGTCCTCTCTCTCGACTCTCTCATCGAGGTCTCTCATCTTGCTTACCCTTATCCTCACCGTTATGCTATTTTTGACTGTGTCCTGATGTGGAAGGAGAGGGTGAATGATGTGATGAAGGGGAAGAAGAAGGAGAACCATCACCATGACAATGTTTCTTACCTTCTCTTCAATGGCTACAGCCCCAATCATGATGACGATTCGAGTGCCCATCCTTGTCATGTATTTTTGTTCCCTCAATGAACACTTGGTGTTCATGGGTATCAGAACCAGGGTTATGTATCGTGAAGCGTAGGTTCTGATACCCCACCTCCTCACTATTGTTAGGAGGGGGAACATCATTCGATAGAGAACCTGTTATAATTGGTTCACCATCTTCAATCTCACTTAGGACGTGCGGGACCCCTTTGCCCTTCAACAATGTATGGTGGCTCTCCTGCCGCGAGTCCCTTAAGTGTTGCACTGCTGTGGAATGGTAATCCCTTTTGTCGAAATCACCTACAACGTATTCAGCGTATAGTTGTGTCATGCCTATCTGTGCCAAAGCACGGAGGAGCATGTTAGGGACTACACGATCTGGAGGTAACACTATGTTCCCTTGCAAATCTCGCCAATGTAGTTGTTCATCCTTATGGAGGATAAAAGTAAAATCGGGTATATACTCATCGGGATGAGTATATACCACTCGGTACTATTGAGGAACTGGCGGTTCACAGTTATGTGTGTTAGACTACCGACTATTTCTTGTATGATCCCTAGGTGGTGAAGTGCTCTTATGAGAAGAAGAAGAAGACATTGTGTCTTTTTCGGTGTGCTGATTAACCATCATATAATTTTTTGTTTAATTAACCCTAAGGGTTTGTTGAAGCTCCCAACGATTTGGATAATTTCCTATGTTCTACTCAGTGCACAAACAACTTAGTCCCTGGCAACGGCGCCAATGGTGAGTGGCGAGGTACCCCTACACTCAATCATATGAATACAAGCGTTGCATGTGCGATCCGGTCGAACTTCACAGACTAAGTGCCTACACACCTCATGGAACACTTAAGGTTAATCGTTCGTTGTCTTTCCAGACTTACTTGTATTTGTCACGGTTGTATGGTTAAGTAAGTCTGAGGTATATGATTTTTATATCTTTTCTGTTTTATCTCCTATGCTAATGAGGTGAAGGGTGAAGAGACTAATTCACTAACCTTAACTAACTAACTAAGCCTTAATTAACCTAGCATCAGCATTCGTTCCCACTTACCATTCACACCCTGAACCAATGCAACCTTGGTTACCAAATGCTATTCGTTATTGGGATCACCAAGCGTAACGCACGTACTCGAAGCGATCATACTGAATGCACTTAACTATGGGAGAAGGGTTGAGAGAGATTTAATTAACTAATAAAGCATTTAAATGATAAACAATAAATAACAATAAGTAAAATCTTATTTAGCCTATTCCATGCACTGCAAGGTTTGTCCAAGAAGTTCATCTTTATTTCTGTACACAAACTTGTGTTCAGGTACAATATTTGCTCGAATAAAGATCCAATCACTTTGGAGTTCCTACTGCGGGCACATGGAAATTATTCTATCTCTGGAGAGGTAAAACTGCTAGAGTGTCGCTATGGTCTAGGCCTAGAATGAGAAACAAGAAGGAGCCGCCTCTTATTTATAAACCTGGCAGTGCACCGCGATATCGTAGCCCATTGGATATCGCGTCCCATCAACCATGATATCAAAACTACAAGATTGGAGCTACGATATCGGATATTTGATATCGTAGTTTGTCAAAATTTCAATTTATCATCCATAAATGACATTGAAATGTATGGTGATTCCTAGTTATTTATAAAATGAAATGAAATGAAGCTTTATTATGTCCAAAGACCTATAGGATTTATGTGAAAAATATTACATTTTCATGAAAAATAAAGAGACTCTACAAATTGACCAAGCACCAATGGAGACATTAAAAACAAATCATGTAGGTTTTTTGCTATAACATTATAATGTTGTCTCAAATAGGTACTTACATCACAAAAAGAAAAACATGTAACCCATCTTGAAGGGCTTTTGGTCTGCACAACCTATAAATGCATTCTTCTCAAGGGAGTTGAATCCATAACAAATAGTAAAATTAACAAAATTCCTTCTACAATTTATTTTTTAAAATCTATAACTTACTAGTGCTACCTTGTAAAATTGAACCTATAACTTGTGATTGTCAAGCTAAGACCCTTACCACTAGGCTAACACCTCACTGTTATAGGTGAATGTAATTACAATGACTTAACATTGTAACAATATTTATAGGTTGTCAAAAATTATCTCTTTAATTTGCACTCTTGGTTAAGTAATGATGTTTCATGTGAAGAGAATGTTAGAATAGAGAAAAATCATATCCAAAGTTTGAATTAATTCAAATGGCCATAAGAAAACATGTACATTGGTATAAAGACTTATTAAACTACATAAGGAAAAAAAGTATCCTCTTGAACTTGATTCTAGTTAAAAAATAGCCTTTTAGAAGAATCCTAAAGATTTGTTATCTTAGATACTCAACTTTATTGACTATTTGATTCCATCTTATTAAGATGTGTTTAAGAAGAAGAAACATAACAAATACTCAACGAACTTCATAACAGTCTTTGCATTAGTCACGTTAAGAGGAAGACATAGCTAAAAAGATCATGGGAGCAATTTATTATTAAACACTTCAAATTGTTACTAATGTACATATCAAATCTTATCATGAATATCAATAGCATGCTACTCTAATCCATGCTGCATTATAGAATGTATCATCTATTCAAGTAGTATGACCTTTTTAGAAATGGGGATTGGATATCACTAGCAAGATCAAGTCCCCATTGTTGAGAGGTCAAACCTTTATTTTACAAACAATAAACTATATTAATCATTGCATGATACATAATATGATTTATAACAAATTTTATCATCATTATGGATCACCAATGACAATGGTCCTCAATTCAAAAATTATAAAATGTTATCATTTTTTAAAAAGTAGAGTATTAAATAGTATTTTTCAATGTCCTATTAGCCCCATAGTAACAATCAAGCAAAAGTGTCAAATAAGATTATTATCAATATCTTCTAGAAGATGATAATTAATAATCAACAAGAGCCACAACTTACTCATTAGTCTATGGCATAGAGACAATATTGCCTATAGAAGTCCAAATTCCAATATTAAGAGTCCAAATAATCAAAACTATGTATGAAAATGACAAACAAGATGAGCACCTTAGACATCTTGAATTACTAGATAAGTGATGTCAACAAGCTCTTTAGCACTTGATCAAATATTAGTCAAACTTGAGGATGTCATATCACAAGAAGACGAAATTTTGAGAATTTAATGAGGCCGAATGTCTACAAACTCAAAACATTATAAGAACGGCTTAAAGAGAGGTTTGTTGTTTTTTGTACACCGCCATATATCATGAAAAACATATGCTTGTGATAATATATTGCCATTATTTAGACTAAAGCTTTTTTGTTTTGTTGTTATTTTTTTTCAGTTTAAAAGAAATATCCTTTTTATTTTTATTACAAAATGCCTTGTACAAAAAGATTTTAAAAAACTACATAATGCAAAGACAAGTTCCTAAATCCTATCAACATTATGTATTTTAAGAAATAGTATATCTAAAATCATAATATTATCATTGTATTATCATCTGATCTTTGATCAATATTGTAGGTAACATTGTAACCAAAGATCAAAGGAGCAAACACAGTGACCAAAATTTGCAATCAATGTTTTTGCAATGGAGATAAAATAGAACTGTAACTTTCTTGCATGACTATGTCTATTATCATGACTAGTCAAATTTTTTTAATTTAAATATTACAATTAATAATCTTTCCAATTCAATATCTTTAATTTTAATGAGTATTAAAAATGTGATTAAATTTATCTAGATAATTCATTTATCTTACGCATAAAGAAAGTATTGAAAATGGTCTAATGAGGATCTAAGTGTGTCATAACTCCGATTGTTTTCTGCTCCATCTAGTTTTCTACCACTCTTATTTGCTCTCATTCTTAATTGATCCTCGGTGGATAGTTGATCTCCAGATTGTTTTCCTCCACTTTGGGATCGCTTATTTGTAAAGATGTTCCCCTTTGTAACATCCCCAATACACCAAGTCCCCTCTTCCTTCTATATCTAGTTTATAGAAGTTTAAATGTCTTGAAGTTGATTTTGTATTAATGCTTTTTTTCTATTAATAAAACTGGTTTATCCAAATGCCGATTAACATTTAAATGCATGATTAGTTACGATTAATAAACAAACATGACAATGAAAAGATAACCATGTCACGAAGTCCATGGAAGCCCATAATTAACGCTTAAACAACATGACGAGTTTTGATCAGAAAACTGATGCGATCGAGTCGCGGGACTGAGAAACGGACGCGACCTTTCGTAATCTATACCCAAAATAAAAACCTTCATATCATAGTCAATACAAAACAGACAATAACAGCGGAGGAAGTTCCTTGAAGGAGCGACAAGGTGCATTAATTGGTCAAAGTTGTTATCTCTTCAATCTAGAAAGGCAACATGATTTGTTGACCATCAAAATCTGGCTTAGTCCTTACGTTTCCACAATTGGACCTTGAACGTATTTCTCGTGATGGCATGATTGAAGTGGAATTGAAACTTATTTTTGGATAACCGATCTAATGTACTTGTTTCTTTGGGAGTTGGGGCATTTGTATCTTTATCATGAGAGGTAAGTATCACGGGAGACACAGAAGCTCAAGCTCTGCATTCGCATTTTCTCAATAATTCAACCTTCTCCTCTTAGAATATAAAAAAAATGAAAAGAATGGTTGTCACTTGTTAGTTGCCCAAATTACCTTGAGTTGCATGCTTTGATTTTTAGGGGTTCCCCGGGATCTTCCTGGACAAGTCTGTGCTACCCTCACCGGGATTGAAGTGACCTTGCATCGGATTGCATTTTTGTGCTGTTTTGTGTTCCCTGCGGACCTCATATTGATACATAACATATTTATATCAGTAATAGGCAAGAGTTTCCTGATTTAATAGACAGGTGTTTCAAGTACAGTAGGGGCTTTAGTCGGGGAATGAGTAAAGAGTGATTGATTAATAAAAGCATAGCGATCATATTTCAATTTGATAACCATAAAGCTATAGCATATATGCTCTATATAGGCATGGAGGGGTGAAAATTTGAACGTGTAAAAAGCCATGTACGTTACTTCTTGGATGCTTGTGACTTGTGTGTTCATGAGATCTTACTCTTGTTTTTCAGTTGTATTTTCATTCATGCATATTAGTTAAAGAGCTTTTAGTGGTATTGTCTTTTCTACATGCATCTTGTAATTATGCATTGGATGTTAAATATATGGTTCAGAATTTAATTACATAAGAATAACGTGTTACACCCTAGATACCGCACATATGAAATTACCTCGTTTGTCTGGATGTGCTAAATGAGAAAACAATATGGTTGGAAATTTAATTACATAGCAACTAGTGTTAGAGCCAAGGACCATACAATATAGGGTGATTAGAGATTTAAAAGATTATGGGTAAATAATGTTTAATTATGGTGCCATCTGGATATACCTTACTTAAACTATGCAAGATGGAAAATCATACTCAATTTTTATATTATTTAAACATATGTTGTTAAGTCCCACCTCTACCAATCAATGAGCAAAAAAACATAAACATGATAAATAATGACCATTAAATATGCCACGTGAGCAGCGTAGCATTAAAAACATTAAGGAAGTTTATGCTTCCGTATGAGACAAAACCCCCCACACAACTTATGCTTCCACAAAGTTACCTATACGTGCCAAATAAGAGGTATAAATGCTCTAACGCACTTACATCACAATTTCTGCGCATGTCAACTTGTGCACAGTTAGCAAGATCGTAATGTATTTATAGCTACGATCATGGTTGACGGCATATAAGCATGGTTACGGTCTTTATTTGATATTTACTCCCAGTTCCACGCTCGTGATGCTCACGCAGCTTTTCCTTTATGTCACCCATGCTCAACTTGTGATTTTTAGATCACAAAAAATAAATCAACACAAAAAACACAAAAATATATTATGGGGAAAAATGAGAAAAACCCAAGAATAATATATTATGGGGAAAAATGAGAAAACCCCCAAGAGAATTTCTAAAACACAATGAACAACACAATGGAAAAGAAGAAATCATAGGGATGAAAGCCAAACACACTACTTTAAAGGCTTCATTGTAACTATATTTATAGGATGGGATGGACATCCACAGGTAGTGTTAACCAGACGTAAACTAGATATTAACAACAGTAAAATTACAAAGATGAACAATAGTATTATATTTACTATAGTTCAAATATCTATAGTTAAATATTTAACACTACAATTTATTACAACATAACTATTGTACCGTACAATTACAACAAAGATAGTGCTTGTAATCAAAGAGATGACAATATCTAAGCTTATGTGAATGATAGTTGCCTTCACTTTACTCACAATTCTCCCTCTTAAAGGCAAAGATGTTAGACCTTAGATGATGTCACCTTCCATGACACCATAAACATTTTTCAGCAAATAAAGATTTTTGTCATCATTGCCTACTTGGTAAACAAACACGTTCAGAATTGCCAAGAAGTAATGCTAAAGTTAATCAAGTGTTAGAGTTAATACACAGTGATCTATGTGAACCAATTAAAGACTTGCAAACATTCTTATTTGAAGGTGCTACATATTATGTTTTATTCATTGATGATTTTTCCAAGAAAGGTTGGAACTATTTAATGAAACATAAATTTGAAGTGTTTGAAAAATTCAAAGAGTTCAAAGCTCTTGTTGAAAATTATTTAGGAAATAAAAACAAGGTTCTTAGAATAGATAATTATGATGAATTTTGCTCCTATGCTTTTGACATTTTGTAAAGAATATGGCATATATAGGCAAAAGACTATTCCAAGAACTCTTGAACAGAATGGAGTAGCTGAACATTTTAATAAAATGTTGCTGGAAAGGATCAGATGAATGTTGAGTGAAGCTAGTTTTGGTAAACATTTTTTGGGCTGAAGTTGCAATGACTACATCCTATCTCATCAATAAGTCTCCATCCTTTGCAATTAATGGAAAGATTCCAGAAGAAATATGGAGTAGCAAGCTTGTTAATTTGAATTATCTTTGAGTTTTTGGGTGTAAAACTTATGTTCATATTTCAAAAATTGATAGATCAAAATTAGACTATAAGTCTATAAGATGTATTTTCCTTGGTTATGATCATGGTATTAAAGCTTATGAGTTGTACAACCCAAAAGCTAAGAGGGTTATCTATGGTCATGATGTTGTATTTAGAGAGTCTTGCAAACATATTAAGTGCAATCTCTCTAATGATGTAACACCTGATCATGTATCTTTTCAAGTTAATAAAGGAAATTCAGGGGGTCATCCTCCCTCGGTAGGAGATATTACTCCTAACCAACAGGATGGTGTGAATAATATACAAAAAATAAGTATAGGGGAAGATGAGGAAATAGAGTATCAACATGATACTCCATCAACTTCACAACCCTTAAGATGGTCTGGTTGCATAAGAAAATTACCCACTTGATTTGAAGATCAAATTCTAATCACTGAAGCTAAACCACTTACTTATGATGAAGCATGTACATTTCTTTATCATAAAGAATGAAAGCAAGCGATGGTTGATGAAATGTCTCCTATTCATAAAAATAGGGCATGGGAATTGGTTGAACTTCCATTTGATAGAAAACCAATTGGATGTAAGTGGGTGTTCCAAATTAAATTTGGTAACCAGTTTAAAGCATGTCTTGTTGCTAAGGGCTATTTGCAAAAGAAGGGAATTGATTATGATGAATTCTTCTTTCCTGTGGTAAAATTAACATCCATTAGATCATTGCTATCAACAGCAACAGCTTATGATCTAGAACTTGAACAAATGAAGGTTAAAACTACTTTCCTCAATGGTGATCTTGAGGAGGAAATATCTATGCTTCAACCTAAAGGGTATGAAGTGAAAGGAAAAAAGCATACGGTGTGTCAATTGCTAAGATCATTGTATGGGATCAAACAAGTATGAAGGATGTGGAATAAAAAATTTAATGAACACATGTTAAATCTTGGCTTCACTAGAAGTCAAGAAGACTCCTACTTATATGTCAAAAATAAAAATGAGAAACTTTTAATTTTGCTACTATATGTTGATGACATGTTAATAGTAGGAAGTGACATCGATGAAATTAAGGAGTTGAAACAACTTCTTTCTTCTCAGTTTGAGATGAAAGATCTTGGTGCTGTTAAAAGAATTTTGGGCATGGAAATTAAAAGAAACAAAGGTAATAACAAACTTTGGGTTGGACAATTTGCATATGTGCAAAATATCTTAAAAAGATATAATATGCAAGATTGTAAGCCTGTGACAACACCTTGTGAAATTGGGATGAAACTCTTAGTTGAACAATGTCCCAGGAAAGATGATGAAAAAGAGCTCATGATAAAAATTCCATATGCTAGTGATGTCAACAGTTTGATGTATGTAATGGTCACTACTAGACCTGATATTGCATACATTGTTGGAAAACTCAGTAAGTATATGTCTAATCTAGGAAAACAACATTAGATTGTTGTAAAATGAGTTTTTCGATATCTTCATGGTACTATGAACTTTGGTATTTGTTATCAAAGTGATTTATCCATTCTACATGGTTATGTGAATGCTGATTGAGGTGGGGATTTAGATAATAGAAAATCAACTAGTGGATATGTGTTTAATATCTTTGGTGGTGCTATCTTTGGGAAACGCCAATTGTAGTCTTGTATAGCTAAGTCTACTACTAAAGTAGAATATGTTGCTACAAACCTAGCTAGTTGGGAAGCAACATGGCTTCAGAGATTAGTAGTTGAACTTGAAATTCATAAAAAGATTGTGAAAATTGGTTGTGATAACCAAAGTGCAATTTATATATCCAAGAATCCCACTTTCCATAGTAGGACAAGGCATATAGAAATACAACATCACTATATTCAAGAGTAGATAAATGAACAAAGAATTCTTTTTGAAAAAATTAAGACAGAAGAGAATCTTGCTAATATGATGAAAAAATCTTTATCTGCTAAAAAAATGTTATGGTGTCGAACAGCTATTGGTGTCATAAAAGGTGATACCATCTAAGGTTTGGATTAGGCTTCATGGCAACTTTGCCTTCAAGAGGGAGAATTGTGAGTAAACTGAATGAAATTGCCATTCACATAAGCTTAGGTATTTTCATCTCTTTGATTACAAGCATTATCTTTTTTGTAATTGCATGGTACAACAGTTATGTTGTAATAAACTACAGTGTTGAGTATTTAACTACAAATATTTGAAATATAGTTAATGTAAAACTATTGTTCATCTCTGTCATTTTACTGTTGTTAATATTCAGTTTATACTTGGTTAACACTATTTGCAGATGTCCATTTCATGCTATAAATATGATTATAAGAAAGCCTTTAAAGCAATGCGTAGCAATCACCATGAGGTGCATTACTAGAAATGGTGGCCGTAGGGCCCACGCATGTCATGGGAAAGGGTACTCCACACATCTTAACCTTATATTGCAAGCATAGCATGGGTCTACCCTTTCGAGTGGGACACTCTCTACCACATGGCTCAGGGACTTTTCTTAGCCTATCTTCTTCAAGAAAAAGCCAAGGCACTTCACCACTGACTTCAATTTTAGTATATATTCTTGTGTTTTTCTATTGATTTATTTTTTTTACTATTATCATGAACAATCTAAAAATCACAATTGGTATTGGAGCCAATTTCTTTCGTGGCGGTTTTTTTGTGATGTTGCTTGATTTTAGGGTATGGCAAAAATTAAAATTGAAAAATTCTCTAGTAATGATTATGAAGTTTGAAGAATGTACATGGAGGATCTTCTTGTTAGCAAAGATCTCTAGCAAGTAATTACTCATTCAAAGCTTGCTACTATCACAAATTTAGACTAGGAGGCCTTGGATAGAAAGGCATGAAGTAGAATTTGTTTGTGTTTCTCTTGTTCAATGCTGGTTAATGTTTCTGGAGTTCTAACTGTCAAAGATTTGTGGAACAAATTAAAAAATTTGTACCAAACAAAATTATTTGCTAATAGATTGTTTCATATATGGAATTTACACACACTCAAGATGCCTGAAGGTATGTTAATTACTGATCATTTAAGTATCTTAACGATATCATGATGCAACTTGAAGTAGTTGAAGATAAAATGAAAGAGGAAGATCATTATATGTAGCTTTTAGAGTCTCTTCCTCAATCTTGGAATACTTTTGTAATGTCAATGAGTAATTCTATGCCAACTCTTAATTTTGATACTATTGTAGCCAAACTCCTGAGTGAAGAAAGGAGAATTAAAAGGTGTGCCCCTATCCAAAGTGGTCTTTTCCTTGCCAAAAACTCCAACTTAAAGTTGAATAAATGCTCACAGTTTGAACCTCCTAGATCCCAGAAAAATTCCACGAAACCAATATGTTGAAATTATGGAAAGATTAGTCATCTTAAAAAAGATTGTAAAGCAACAAAGAAAGGAAAAGTGTATGCAAATAATAATAATAATGAAATTCTTCCTTCTCATCAAGAGGGAGATTTGTATGTGATGTCATCAGTTGATAACACTGAGAGAGTTTCTTGGTATATTGATTTTGGTGCTTCTTATCACTATACCCCACACCTTGAATGGTTTTGTGAATACTTTGTTTGTAATCTCGGTGTGGTCAAACTAGGTGATGATGCTCCTTATGATGTTGTTGGGTATGGTAAAGTTAAAATCCAATTTAAGGATGGAATCATTAAAACTATATCTCATGTTCGTCATGTACCTAAACTCAGAATGAGTCTATGAGTGAGTTAGATTCTACAGGTCTAACTATCATATTTGGTGAAGGAAAATGTAAAATCTTGCAAGGGTCTTTACCTCTAGCCATTGGTGTAAAGGTGGGAAGACTTTACTAGTTAGAAGCAAGAATGTTGTAGCACAACTTTAACATGGTAGTTGTTACAGACTTGCATTCAAGCATTGATCTTTGGCATAGAAGATTGACACATTTAAGTGAAAAAGATTTAAAGAAACTACATAAAAAAGGTAAAATTAACCTTACAAAAGAATCTCTAAATTTTGGTCATCATTACCTACTTCGTAAACAAACACGTTCAAGATTGCAAAGAAGGAATGCTAAAGTTAATCAAGTGTTAGAGTTAATACATAGTGATGTATGTAAACCAACTAAAGACTTGCAAACATTTTTACTTGGAGGTGCTACATATTATGTTTCATTCATTGATGATTTTTCAAGGAAAGCTTGGATCTATTTAATGAAACATAAGTTTGAAGTGTTTGAAAAATTTAAAGAGTTCAAAGCTCTTGTGGAAAATTATTTAGGAAAGAAAATCAAGGTTCTCAGAATAGATAATTGTGGTGAATTTTGCTCCCATGCTTTTAATAATTTTTGTAAATACAAGCAAAAGACTATTCCAAAATTTCCCGAATAGAATGGAGTAGCTAAATGTTTTAATAGAACATTACTGGAAAGAATCGGATACATGGTAAGTGAAGCTAGTCTTGGTAAACATTTTTGGGCTAAAGTTGCAACAACTACTTGCTATCTCATCAATAGGTCTCCATCGTTTGCAATTGATGGAAAGATTCTAGAAGAAATATGGAGCGACAAGTCTGTTAATTTAAATTATCTTTGAGTTTTGGATGTGAAGCTTATGTTCACATTCCAAAATTTGATAGATCAAAATTAGATTATAAATTTGTAATATGTATTTTCCTTGGTTATGGTCATGGTGTTAAAGGTTATAAGTTATACAACCTAGAAACTAAGAGGGTTATCTATAGTCATGATGTTCTATTTAAAGAGTCTTGCAAACATATTAAGTGTAATCTCTCTAATGATGTAACACTTGATCATGTATCTTTTCAAGTTAATAAAGGAAATTCAAAGGAACATCCTCCCTCAGTAGGAGATATCTCCTAACTAGCAGGATGGTGTGCATAATAAACAAGACATAAGTATAGAGGAAGATGAAAGTGAAGATGAGGAAATCGAGTATCAACATAATGCTCCATCAACTTCACAACTCTTAAGATGGTATGGTCGCATAAGAAAATTACCCACTCCATTGAAGATCAAATTCTAGTCGTTGAAGTTGAACCACTTACTTATGATGAAGCGTGTACATCTCTTTATCATAAAGAATGAAAGCAAGCGATAGATGATGAAATGTTCACTATTCATAAGAATAAGACATGGGAATTGGTTAAACTTCCATATGATATAAAACCAATTGGATGTAAGTGGGTGTTCAAAATTAAATCTAGTGACCAATTTAAAGCACATCTTATTGCTAAGGGTTATTCCCAAAAGAAGGGAATTCATTATGATGAAATCTTCTTCCCTGTGGTAAAATTAACATCCATTAGATCATTGCTATCAACAGTAATAGCTTATGATCTAAAACTTGAACAAATGGATGTAAAAACTGCTTTCCTCAATGGTGATCTTAGGGAGGAAATATATATACTTCAACCTAAAGGGTATGAAGTGAAAGGAAAAGAGTATATGATGTGTTAGTTGCTAAGATCATTGTATGGGCTCAAACAAGCACCAAGGATGTGGAATAAAAAATTTAATGAACACATGTTAAATATTGTTTTCATTAGAAGTCAGGAAGACTTTTACTTATATGTCAAAAATAAAAATGGAAAACTCTTAATTTTACTACTACATGTTGATGACATGTTAATAGCAAGAAGTGACATCGATGAAATTAAGAAGTTGAAAAAGCTTCTTTCTTCTCGGTTTGAGATGAAAGATCTTGGTGCTATTAAAAGAATTTTGGACATGGAAATTAAAAGAAATAAAAATAATAACAAACTTTGGGTTGGACAATTTGCATATGTGCAAAATATCTTAAAAAGATATAATATGCAAGATTGTAAGCCTGTGGCAACACCCTATGAAATTGGGATGAAACTCTTAGTTGAACAATGTCCCAAGACAGATAATGAAAAAGAGCTCATGATAAAAATTCCATATGCTAGTGATGTCAATAGTTTGATGTATGTAATGGTCACTACTTGACCTCATATTGCATACATTGTTGGAAAACTTAGCAGGTATATGTCTAATCTAGGGAAACAACATTGGATTGCTGTAAAACAAGTTTTCCAATATCTTCGTAGTACTATGAACTTTGGTATTTGTTATCAAAGTAATTCATCCATTCTATATGGTTATGTGGATGCTGATTGGGATGAGGATTTAGACAATAGAAAATCAACCAAGGGATATGTGTTCAATATCTTTGGTGGTGCTATCTCTTAGAAGAGCTAGTTGTAGTTTTGTGTAGCTTAGTTTACTACTAAAGTAAAATATGTTGTTGTAAACCTAACTAGTCGAGCTTCAAAGATTAGTGGCTAAACTTAGAATTTATAAAAAAATTATGAAAATTGGTTGTGATAACCAAAGTGCAATTTATATATCCAAAAATCCCACTTTCCATAGTAGGACGAAGCATATAGAAATACAATATCACTATAGCAGATAAATGAACAAAGAATTTTTCTTGAAAAAATTAAGACAGAAGAGAATCCTACTGATATGATACAATATCTTTGTTTGCTAAAAAACTTTTATGGTATCGAATAGCTATTGGTGTTATGGAAGGTGATACCATCTAAGATTTGGATCAAGCTTCACGACAAGTTTGCCTTTAAGAGGGAGAATTGTGAGTAAAGTGAAGGCAACTGTTGTTCACATAAGCTCAAGTATTGTCATCTCTTTGATTACAAGCACTATCTTTTCTGTAATTGTATGGTACAATAGTGATGTTATAATAACTTACAATGTTAAGTATTTAATTGCAGATATTTGAAATATAGTCAATGTAAAAGCATTGTTTATCTCTTTATTACTGTTAATATCCAATTTACATCTGGCATCCCATGCTATAAATATGGTTACAAGGAAGCCTCCAATTGGCTTTTATCCCAATGCTTTCTACTTTCTTGTTCTTTGTTGTTCATTGTGTTTCAGAAATTTTTTCTGAGCTGACATAAGGATCTAGGAGCCTGTTTCTTGCATGGGTTTTTTTTTTTGTGTTTCCCCATCATATATTTTTGTGTTTTCTATTGATTTATTTTTTTACTATTATCACTAAGAATATAAAAATCACAATTATTGAACAACACCACAAAAGAAAAAAAAAACCACCATGACAGAACTTGGCTTCAATACCAATTGTGATTTTTAGATCAATTGTGATAACAGTAAAAAACAAATCAATAGAAAAAACACAATAATATATCTTAAAGAAAAACAAGAAAAACCCAACAAGGAACAGGCTCCTCGATCTTTATGTGAGCTCAGAGAGAATTTCTAAAACACAATGAACAGCAAAGAATGAAAAAAAAAGCATAGTGATAAAAGCCAAACACACTACTTTAAAAGCTTCATTGTAACAATATTTATAGCATAGATGAACACTCGTAGGTAGTGTTAACTAAATGTAAATTAGATATTAACAGCAGTAAAATGACAGAGATGAACAATAATTTTACATTGACTATATTTCAAATATCTGCAGTTGTACTGTACAATTACAATTACAAAAAAGATAGTACTTGTAATTAAGATGAAAATATTTGAGGTTATGTGAACAACAGTTGCCTTCACTTTACTCACACACAACTTTTATGCCAATTTACTTAACTTGCAGGTTTCTTTCTAATGTGTTACAGAACTGGCAAATTACGGAGAACCCCTCGATCTCATCTGCAATCCCAACAAGGCTGATCTCATCTGCAATCCCAACAAGGCTTTTCGGTGCTTTTAATGGATTCAGCAGCAGCATCAGAATTAGGTAGGTCCAAATTTTTTACTGAAGGCATTATAGGAAGACTACGGATACACTGGGGGGAAATAGCTATTATGCTGGATAGAATTTGTGAGCAATGAAATTTCTACTGTGTTGAAGCACCTTCTGAGAAGATACATAGGCGAGTTGGGGTAGTGAATTTGGGCTCTGCAGAATCCTCACAGATCCGAGTAATGGAATCTCTTTATGTTCACCACGCATTGCAGGCCCAGCATTTTTGAGAGCCCCGAAAATCCACTCGGGTTTTTGTCTGAAAGACCTGGAATTCCAACATCCAGGTATTCATTTGCTATTGTTGTCATTTTTTGTTCCCCTTTCGTTTTAGTTAGAGAAACCTGTCTGGTGGCTGGGTGGGTTGGGTTTTTATCTTTTTGTTGTTGAATATGGGTGGCCTCTACCTTTTGTGTTAAAGTTGACTGTGGGCCAGTGGGGTTAATATTATTTATCATGCTCATTAGTCATTACTGAGCTCTTTTTACCGTCTGTGAGTCAAATTTTCATTTAACACATTTTAATTTTTTTACTGTGCAACCTACAAAGCATCCAAGATACTGAAGAGGTCAACACCAGGAGACAACGCTATGTTATGAGCAAATATTCAATTTCGTAAGTTTTAAGACTTAGTGATTTCTGAAATTTAAACTGAATTAACCGTTGGTACAAAATTCGATGACCTAATATACAAGGCAGTTGATATTTCCCCTATTCAGAAACTTGTTTTCATGTAATGAACCGAAACTAAGAACATATTGCATTGAAAATGTGGCAAGTAACATGCACGTTCATATCCTTCCAGAAATTTTAGATTCTCTCTGTTTTCCATTCTGTTATTTAATTCTGGTCCCAAATTGAACTGTGTAAAACCAACCATCATCACGAATTTAATATTTACCGTACATGCGAAAACATACAACCCCAGCGGATTAATCACTATACTTGTAATCATTTTTATAATTGAATAGAACATTTTACACAAATAACTTCAAAGGCACTTCCTCGGAAACCACAAACTTAGACCTTGGCTATTCCAAGAAGGAAAGAGTTTTACGTCAATGTATGTTAGAATACCATCCAACAAGACCTATTTTACACTTCGTCAGCAAGGTATCCAAGTTGGGAAAATTTCGAAGAGAGGCATGTCCTGCCTGCTTGGAGTGTCCCTGATATCCATGGCATTTTCCAAGGATTAGGAAGAATTTCTACGACTTAAACTAAACTTGTGTCCATTTTCTCGTCAAGAAATTAACATGGGTATCTGCTTTGATTTACATTTTCATCTTGGATCTTAATATCACTGGTAATTTTTTTTTGACAGCGCACTCCTGATTGACGTCCAACTATGTGTCGGAGTACATCCGTTGAAATCTGTTCGTGTTACAAAGAGGTTGCATGCTCAGGTGTTGTGTACAAATGACCCTACTTATCTGTTAAGGGTGTTGACTGTTGAGCGAAAATGTTGAATAAAAATCCCTAATTATTAGGGTATAATAACGTTGTATATAGTATCAAAAACTGAGTGAATTTTGGGGATTATGTTACCAGTCCAGGTGTTAACGGAAATTTGGCTAGTAAGCATAATTAGAGTCGGTTGATGGTATAAATGTTTATAACCGTAGAAACTTGCTTGGAAATGCTACTGAACTATGATAAACAAAAAGATTAATTTGCACCTGTATTTTACTCAAATGTGAATAAAAATTTCATTCCAACCGTAATTGCATCGTTTGCACCTGTATTTTACTCGAATGTGAATAAAAATTTTATTCCAACCGTAATTGCATCGTTTGCAGAGAACTATACATCATAATAGGAAACACGAAACACTGTTTCCTTTAACAAAACATTTGTCTTTCACAGAGCCATAGAGTACAATTAAAAAAATTCCATTTACATCAAAAAGCTGAAGAGACAGTTCCAAACATGGTAGAAGCTAATTCATAAATTGCAATGTTGCAGGAATAACGTTTGTTTCGGTTAGAACAGAACAGCACTTAATTCCATTACACGTAATGGGAATGACTGGAACGATATTTCTAATATTTAACTTAGAACTGAAACCACTACAAACTCAAAATATACATACACAAAGCCTTGTTGCGAACAAGTAATTTGAGAGACTTGATACCCAGGAAAAGTTCTAGGAATAATGTTGGAGTTGCTATTTCTCTGCTCAGGTTTTAGCCAAGACAGCCTTGTACTCATTGACAAGTGGGGACAGTTTCTTCCCAGCAACACCAGAGTAGAGCATGTTGAAACCCTTTAAAGGACATGACTAGAGCATGATCTCAGGGATGCACATTCTCTATGAAGGTTATGCATTATGCAAAAGAAACAAATTAAATGAACAGACCTGCAAGCACGTGCATAATAATATCTTTTCTTGCAGCCGCAAGTAATATTTTATCAATAGTAAATCATGATACATTATCAGAACTGCAAGTTTCATTTAATTTTGACTGGATGAATTATTACCATGGGGCTTGCCTATAGCCTTGCTAAAAATTCTTCCAATCTTGGGAATGTGTGGCTTCTTCTTCTTTGAATGGTAATGGAGTTCAGTAGAATGTTCACCCTTTATTACATCCGGAGAAGGAATCTTGAGATTCAACACTTCAGCAAGAGATTCTGTGTGCTTATGTGCAAAGAGTGAAGCCTCATCTTCTGGATCATGTCGATCAGGCAGGGTTGCAAAAGTGACAGCTTTTTTTCTTTCCTCGTGCTCTCTTCTCTTTTGAAGCTCACCCTCAAGTGCTCTTTTGGCTGCAAAAGCCCTTTCTGCATTTTTCAAGGCTTCTTCCTCTGATGACCTCATATCCTCAATTTCCCTGTTCACCTTATCCAATTTAATCAGCAATTCCTGCTCACCTGCTTTAATTGCTTCAATATGTGCCATTGCAACACCCACCTTCAATTCTGCAAGATCATTAGACTCATCAACCTTCCTGTACATGGAATCGTACTCCTCTTGTGACATTATGATTTCTGCACTGGATTCGGATGTGGATACTCGAGCAGCATTGGTCCTCTCTGAAAGCTCTTTGATTTTTGCTGTAGCAGCTGCCTCTGCTGCCTTGGCTACTTCAGCCTCTCTTAAAGCATCCTCCAGCCTAGTCTCTGCACTTTTGATGGCAGCTTTTGTCTCTTCAGCCTCAGAGCGAGCCCTGTTAGCCTCCTCTCTCATGACTTCAGCCTCTTTCTTTGCTTCTTCAACCTCAGAAGCCAGCTGCTGCAATGCTAAAGAAAGACTTGATGCTGCACCCTTGGCTTTTGCCTCTGCTGCCACTGCTGATGCCAATTTTGACCTGCTTTTATGCAGCTCTGCATTAAGGGTTGCCGCTTCTGCTTCTGCCTCCCCTTCTTTCCTTTTGAGGTCTGAAACTTCCTTTCTTACCTTTTCAAGCTCTGCCCTCAAAATATCCAGCTGGGATTTCATAGTATTTCCCTCCTCCGTAACTTTCTCAAGATTGGCTTTAGCTTCCTCAAGTTCTTGAACCTTAGCTTCCACTCGGCTAGCTTCTTCTTTCAGTGCACTTTTATTTTCATTAGCCTTAGAAACTATGGCCTGAGAAGATGTTTTAGCCACGTCTAGTTCCTTCTGTAAACATTCTACTTCAGCCCTTGTGGCAGCCAGCTTTGCTTCCAAATCTCTTGAAGCATCAAGCTCTTGTTTCATGGCAAGTATTTGCCTGTTCAGTTCTTCCAACATCTCTGCAGCTTTCTGTCCCTCAGCTTGCTTTTCTGAAAGAATTGCAGCCTTTTCCCTTCCTGCTTCCGCAGAAGCCACCTTAACAAGAATAAGTGATTCATTAGCATCGGAAATCTCTTTGGAAAGTTCATCTATCTTCTTGAGATTTGACTCTTTTAAGGCTGTGAAACTTTCTGCTCTCTTTAGGGCAGAAATCTGGGCTTCCAAGGCAGCAGCATGTTCTTGTTTAATCTTCCTAAGTTCCTGCTTGGCTGCATCCAATTCAGTCAAAACTAATCTATGCTGTTCCCTGGCCTCATCCAACTCTGACTGCCAAACACCACGGCCACCATCGGAGACCTCTGCATTTGCATTCACAGCCTGAAGCTCCTCTGCCCTTTTTCTTGCAATTTCAGAAGCCTCGGCAGCTTTTGCTGTGGACTCATTAGCCTTTTCCAGTTGAAGGGTCAAGCTTTCAACAACATGCTTAGCCCTTTCTAGATCACGGAGAGCTTGAACCTTTGTGGACTCTGCATTCTTTAGCTGTTCTCTAGCTTTGGATAACTCCCTTTGTATAATATGCAGTTCTCTGTTCTTTGAATTTGAGATTCGTTTCTGAAAAAGAAATCATAAACATGGGTTGAATGCCCAAGAAAAATATTTTGCTTTGTGAATTTTACAAAAGAAATGGCTGGTCATGAAATCTGAATACATTGTACTCTTAATGATCTATGCTTAATTTTGAAATATTGTTCCTACTCGTCAATAAAAAATATAAAAGATCCACGATTCCAAAATTATGCATGTTGTGTAGAATGTAGTATTATACCTCTCCCCCTGGAGATTTATTGATTTTATTAGCATAGATTTGACCTCCAAGAACCTTCTCGCCAAACAATGTTACAGCTTCTTTAACAGATTCAAATGGAGCTGTTGTGTCGATTTCTGCCCTGTGAAATACAGGGTGTGGTGCTGAATTGTGAGATGCAACACTGCTCGCCATGTTTCTAGGATTGTTTGAAATCAAAATAATCCTGTGATTCAGAAAACAAAGAAGCCAAACAGTTATTGGATCCCAATGGTCATCATATCGTTAGGGAAATCGCAACATTAACAAACAGGAAGAAAAACAAATTGGATTGTTCTTAAAAATCTCAAAATTAATTTTTTTTGGGTCACAGATATAGTGATATCAGAGAGACGGTGAAATACTGACATGTTAGAAAGTCATGCTATCCCTTCACAATGTTATGCACGATGATGAAAGCAAACTACTTGGAAGAGGGTGCATCAACGCTGCAGACCCCTGAGATATATACTATGATCCGATGATCCCGCTGCCATCAATGTTTGTGACAGAAATGTTTCAAGAAAACACCCAAAAGCTGAACATCTTACCTCAGCCCAAATCAGAGGTAATGAAATGCGAAAGGTCTGGTTAAGATGATATAACAAAACATGAAAAGAGAATTTCGGTCTTTAGACTTAATGATTAAAATCCTATGTTTAAGGATTTGGGTATATGTTTTTTCCTATGATGCTTGACGTTGCAAAAAAGCATTAACCTCCTCATCATAAGCCTTTGTAACCCAGAGATGGCCCAAGCAATAAGAAACACTAAAGAGTCCTGCCAAGTAATTCTATAGCAGCATAAAAGTTATCGGAATCTAGGCCGAGAAGTTTCTCTGCAGCGGAAAACGAAACAAAACAACACAGAACCCAGGAAAGAATGGCTCTCAGATCAAAACATGAGGATCAAAAACCTGTCAATCAAGGTCAGAGACATAGCCAAAACAGAAAACAATCGCCATACCTATACTTGAGCAGAATCCGCTTCCGTTACAGCTCCTGGCATCTGCAAGAGGAACAGGCCATGTAAAAGCCGACACAGAGCAAAACAACGAACTCTATTCCTGCCAGATGCAGCCCAGACCAACCAAACGGGCTATTCCAGTATCTTCAAAGCATCAAAAAACCAGCAGAAGAAAGAGATGAGATCTGCACAAAATCCTTTTCTTCTTGATAAGGCGCAGAATCCAACCTACAAATTTTACGAATTGAAGGGAACAGCCGGAGAATTGCTCTGCAAACTCCAGACAAGGGGTATTTGGAATGACACGGAAAAAAGGGTAGTCTGACAGACTGTCTTTAAACGATAAGCCTCAGTTAAACACACCCGGCTTGACCGCACTGTAAAACCCAGAGAAGGGACGGCCAATTTCACGATAAAAAATCATCGCCTTTTTTGTGGGTTGTGGCTGTTGGCTGTTTTTATAAGACGGGTAAACCAGAAATTGCTAATTTCTTGTGCCTTGAAGCAAAAGGGGCCGGCATTTCCGGGTCCAGGGAATTTCTCCAGCTATTAAAACAACAAACAAACTCTCAGACCAGTAAAATGGTCCAAACAAGGCAGAGAGGCAAAAAAGGAAAAAAATCTGCAAAAAATTGATGCAGTAAATCATAAAATTATGAGGAGAGGAGTAGAGTACAATTGTTGCAGCAGGTGTCTGTTGGTTGGACAGGATTGCGCCGGATTGGATGGAATTACTTTATCAATCTGATCTGTGCTCTAGTGCTGCTGCTGCTTCACTCAATTCTCTTTCATTACATCCCGTCCCAAATGTTTTTTGTTTTCTTTGCTTCCACTTTACTGACCCTATATTTCAGCCCGGAAATGCTGATCCAGTTGCCATTTTATCAGAGTTGAGATGTTGGGACAAGTGGGGTCTCTAATCCTGGTTCGTGGAAGCAACTATTATCTGCTGCCTGCGTGCCCTGTCCAACTCTGCATCAGTTAACCACAAACACAACACCACCTCATCAAGGGATTTTGGTTTTTGTTTAATTCTGTCACAACCATGATCTATCTTTACAAATCATTTTTTCTTGGCTGCTAAGATCATGATTCCATCCAATCCAGGCCTGCTGTTTCTGGTTATGGCTTGCAAGGCTGGCCATAAACATATTCTGTTTCCCTTTGTTCGGATGCAACCCATCATCTTTTTAAACATGGCCTGGCCTGGCCTGCTGATGCCATCATGAAATTGCTGGCAAAACCGTATTAATCGCTAAAAAGATGGACAGGGGATTTCTTTTTGTCATTTCACCGCTGATGGATTGACCTCCTGCTACTGACTGTACTTGCTTGACTGATGAACATATATCATCAGGAGTGGATAATTCCATTTACGGAAATAGTTAATTGGATAATATCTTTGCTTCCTTGATGGATGGGTTGGTTCGTTGATATTGACACCAAAGCTTGAATTGCATGACTTCTCAATTTCATGACGGGTCTAACAAGGTTATATTTGACTATCACCAATCACCATAGCTTATTGAGCACGTTGGAGGTTCCCAAGTTTAAATACCGTTTAAGTGGAGCTTTTTATTCTGATTTTAATGAATGTTATGTATTTCATTGGAAAGCAAAAAGTGAAACCAACTCTCATAAGTCGATATTTCAATTTTCTTTGTCCCCCTCAGAGTTGGAAATTGACGGTCGGGTTAGCTCTCAAACAAAAATTATTTTACAGTGATTATTAGAAATTGCCTTTTAACATTTATTGTTTCGGTTAACTAATTTTATAAACCAGAACAATTGTTTCGATTAACGAATTTTATAAGCCAGAATAATAACAGTAGAAGAAATCAAACTTTTTTTTAAAGATATTAGAAACTGCAGAAACATTAACAAATAAGATGAAAGCTCTATATGAAAAGTATTTAAAATTAAAAGTTGCTACCTAAATTTAATCATGAAAATTTTTAAAATTTACAAGAATAAACCGACTTTATTTAGAGCTTAGAAATGGTGGTAGGTACAACTTATAAATAGCAGATGATGTTAACGGAAGCTACTTCCAAACCTTTCTAAGGTTGTTTTAAAATTATGGCTTTATAAAAACAGGCGTACGGTCGTCAATTCCCGGCGCTGGCCCTCCATCATACCAGTCATTTCAGTGGTCCAATTGAATTTTGTTGCATGTGCCTTGCAAAGATTCGAACTCGTGACATCTCAACATGGACATGTCCCATCAACTTTAACATTTGCTCGTATATATAACGTTGCATAATCTTTCCAGTAAACCAAATAATCATTTCCCGTTTGAATGTGGAATCCATTCGCTCTTAAACTTTAAAGAATACCATTAAAAAGATTTGATTCATGTACACGCAGTTACATATACAGACAACGAAGCTATGATCCATCGTTCATAGAATCAACTCTTTTAGGAATTTATTGGCCAACGAAATATTTGTGTAAAGGGTATTAAACTACCATATATATATATATATATATATCAATGAATTAGCTGAGATGATTTTAAAGAAGATGATGTTAACCAAGCCTAAATACTAGATGAGGAAATAGGATAACTAAAAATGAAATCATGCATCCATCTGTTTCTCTACCCATTTCCCAATTTAGATTTGTCTTGTGAACAAACTTGACCAAGAGGGTATATCTACCAAAAACACCATGCACAAACAAAGACAAAACAAACTTGACTTAGAGGGTGTATCTAAATTGGGAAATGGGCAGAGAAACAGAGGATGGATGGATGATTCCGTTTTTAGTTGTCTTGTTTCCTCATCCAGTAGTCGTCAGGCTTGGTTAACATCATCTTCTTTAAAATCATCTCGGCCAATTCATATATATATATATATAAGCTAGTGGAGCCATTTGGCAAGCAAGGAATAGAATTTAATTATTTTTTTCAAACTTTCAAAGTTATCAATTATCATTAGAAAGGTCATTGTTATAAAAGCTAAGTTGTGAAAATATTTTTGAAAATTTTAAAATGATCAATTATCATTATAAAGGATAGTGTTATAAAAGTTTAAGTTAAAATATTTTTTGAACTATTTTAATAATATCACTATTTGCATACCAACTAATATATACTAGTAAACATAAATTGGTAGAAATAAAATCTTTTATATTTCATATATGTCGATGAAGGAATATATTACGCACTTACTGCAACAACAAACATTACAAAGATGTAAAATAGAATTGGGAAAAAGGCAAAATATAGTAATAAGTGTAAACTCAATACGCCTAATCTTCCAATTCTACTATTCTACTATGGAGATGCTTAGCATCTGAAATTTTTGTATATCTTTGCACAAAGAAAGGAGGATGAATATTCAAAGAGTCAATGGTCTTGACTCTAGATAATGCAACAAACATTAGACTCGTAACTTCTTGTGAAGCTATATTAATAGTAGCCTTATCTAGTGTCATTCCTTGAGATTTATGAATAGTCATGGCCCATGCCAATCGTAATGGTAACTAACGCGATGCTTCTCAAACCACAAGTACGATTAGCGCATGATGAGGATTACCATTATCAAAGGAACATTCGATGTAGAAGTCAAAATCAACAACAACATATGATGGTAATGCAAGTGGTTGTTTACTTGGACAATACACAATACTGTGAATTGTGCCAAGTGCACCATTCACCAATCTTGCTTCTAGCCAAAGGTTAACTGTCCATGTAACCCTTGCACCTTCACATATAAGAAAAGATTGCTCAGTATCATTGTTGTCATCATTTGAGATTCTAAATCCACAAGGATCTCTATCTACTACACACACACTAACAGGTCTCTGCATTTTTTACAACATCTTCTTATTATGTGATTAGACTTTATCCTTCATATCATACAAATGCATTGATTTTTCAAAACTATCTAATCCACTTGAAGTGGATGGAAGATTTATCCAAGTAGCCAAGAAATTATAGTCTTCGTCAAGGCTTTTTCCTTCTCTAATATGCATCAATACTTCCCTAAATCTTTGTTGTTTAAGATTAGTTTGAAATTGACGAAAAAATACATCTAAAACAACAAATGTATCAAATGATTGCTAAACTCCTAAATATCTAGATTCCTAGATGCATAAGGCACAACATCAAGCATAGGAAGAAGTTGACCCAAATCACCTTTGAGTATAACTGATCTTCCTCCAAAAACTTCATTATGATGCTTGGGAAAAGTTTCTCTTAAGCTTTTATCAATGCTTTGTAATAATTTTTCTCCTACAAAACTCATTTCATCAATTATTATATATCTCACCTGGGAAAGTTGATGTTATATTCTTATCTTTGTAGAGGAAGAGAGTTCTTTGTACACACCTATTCCAATGCTTGAACTAAAATGAATGGTTGCTACATTAATGTTAAATGCAACAACTCCTGTGGGTGCCATGATAAGTAAAACATTATGCTTGTCATGATAGTATTTCATAAAAGCATTACAAAGTGCACCTATGAGAAATGACTTTCCAACATCAAATGTTCCCTAGATAACCATTCATAAGGAGAACAAACTTCATCCATTGATTATGAAAACATCATGTGCCCTACAATTTTATTGTAGCATTTCTTTTTCTTAGCACCCAACTTATTAGAATCATAGGTACCATAGTCACCGTTAATGACAATCATGGACCGAGATGATTTATTGCTGGCAATAAAGCTTGTAGAAAACTTTGCAACATCCTCTCTCAGATACTGTAACGTCCAGTCATGCATCCTATCACCATCCTGTAGGCCAAGCATCTCTAATTCCATTATCTAAAAATGACCTGTTGATAAGAGATGATGATTAAGGATTTCAAAATCATATTCTTCAAGACCTTATACCTGGGGAGTTACATCTACAAATTGTCTTTCTTCCTCTAAAGCTCATTGGAATTCTTCTTTAGTATTAATCTCTGATGCTACATATAGATGTTGAACAGACAAGCACTTTATTTCATTCTCCTCATCATTAGAACCAAGATCTTACTTCATATCTCTAAACAGATAATGCAATGACAACATAGCCCAACAGTATTCAATCCATTTTTGTTCACCTTGTTTCAATGGGATGAGAAATGATGAGTGGCGAGGTACCCCTACACTCAACCATATGAATACGAGCGTTACACGCACGATCCAGTCGAACTCCACAGACGGACTAGTTGTGGCATCTAGACAGTTAGCCTTAGGTCGCAGTTCATTGTCTTCCCACCTGGACTAGTATTAGCTTTATCATGTATGGTTTAGTCGAGAGTGAGGTGTATGATGTGTTTTCTAACCTAATGCTACTCCTGAAGGCAGGGGAAAGTAATATTTACTAATCTAGGAGAGAGAGGGTGAGAGAATCTAAACTAGCCTAAGTGCGATGAGCATTCATTCCTTGATTATCTGTACACATCTTGGACTTCGTGCATGACTACCACTGGGATTACCAAGCGCAGATCCTAGGTACGCTACTGGATTGCCAAGTAGTCACACTTAAATGCTCGTAATCAAGTCGTACTCATTCCGCATTTAACATGAGTTAAGGGTGAGAGGATATTAACTAGGAAAGCAGTAAATAATAATTAAATAAATAATTAATCTAAGTGAATGCTGCAATGATGAAGTAATCTTGATCTTTATTTCTGGTCATGTGCATGTCCAAGTACATCACACTCGAATAAGGATGCTGTACAATTACAATCACCACACTGCGGGCATACACTGGAAAATAATTATATCTTTGGAGGGGTAAAACTGCCAGAGTTTCTCTAAGGTCTAAACCTAAGTTGCCTAAAATTGGGAAAGCTACTTCGTATTTATAGACATTGCGATAGGCCGCAATATTGCATATGCGATATCGCGACTGGCATGCGATATCGTGTACGTGATATTGCGGTCGCCCTAAATGACAACTCATCATACCCCCACGACTGAATGAAAACTCGTCCTCAAGTTATAGTGATTACATAGTGGATAGGTATGGGATTATTAGATGGGAAAATGGGATTATGCCGCAGTGTGGAATGAAAAAAAAACAAAGACACAACACACAAAATGTTCTACATCTACAAAAATTTTGGAACTCATGGAGTTCCAGGTGGTGGTGGCTCCTCCATTGGTGCCTTCCCTTTGTCTTGTGCTCTAGGCTTTGAGGCTTGATGGTGTTGAAGTATGGCCTGGAGCTTCTCCTCTTTGGTCCGAGGGTCTTGTGCTGTCCATGTTAATGTTCCAATGTTTGACGGAGTCGACACTTCCCATGGACAGGGTAGTTGCGGAAACATTTGGTTAGCCTTGACGTACCAAGCTGCGAACACTTGTCTTTCCTCTTCATAAGCCCTGGCTTTATCCTTGTACTCCTGAAAATCTACTAGTCATCAAGCCAAATCCATTGCGACACCTTTCTGTCCTTGGTAGCTGGCTTTTACCACCTCAAGTTTATAATTTGCAACTTCCAGCTTTTCCAACAGCTTTTTATGCTCTACAAATTCTGCTTTGTATTTGATGTGGGTGGTTGCTACCTGCTGCTTGAGCTCTGGCCTCGGGCACCCTGCTGTTAACATGGCAAGGTTGGCATATCTCAGATTTGCCAACTCCATGTACTCTATTAGATCCTGAATCTGCAGGTCCTGACTTTTAACTTCCGCTTGGTGGGCGAAGGCATATGTGTCCAATATGGCCCGCCAGTTAGTGTTTTGAGCACTGATAGTGTTAATTTGGGCCTTGGCCATATGGATCTTCTTTTTAAGGATCTACTTATACATCCCCACCTGATTGCAGAAGTGCTCCTTCAGCTTCTCATGTCATTTAGCCTCATTTTGCCACGCGCTTATCTCAATAGCTGACTTTTGATGAATGGCGCGTACCTCCCCCATCGAGAGGGTTTGATTTTCTTTGGCTAAATGGCTTACATCTGAGTTGAACTAGATGAATTGTTCTGGTAATTGATAGAAGTGTTCCTTGAGAACATTCTTCTACTTTTTCGCAGTGGTCAACCTAAGATTGTTTACAACTAGTTGCTTGTTTTCTTTTTATAAGGCCTTGAGTGCCTTAAGATGCACATGAGTTTGTGCCTATGCTACAGAGGCATCCTAAACAACCTTCTCTTTCTCATCATCCATCCTTTTATTTTTCGCTATTAACTTAGTTAGTTGCTCAGTTCTAAAATTATCTAGCTGATCTGTAGGAACAAATTGCAGAGGGTCTTGCTGTGCTGCTTGTAAGGCCACGAGCTGCTCTTGTAGTTTCTGCACTTCAGCTTCAGCATGCTCGGCCCTCACTTCTGTTAAGATCAGCTTCCACTTTGTGAAAATGAGGTCTAATTGAATTGCTGTAACATCCTAAGGGATGTCAAACTGGGACGTCATTACTTGCCCTATTTGAAGCAATCGATCAAGCACATCCTCATGTTCTGTAGGAGTCATTGAGGTTCTGGCCAAAGTTTTAGCATCCCGTGCTCTTGTGAGATCTTCCGGTGGCATAACAGGTATGTTGAAGGATTCTTTGATGTGGTCTGCGACCACTTCTGCAGCTCCCACGGCATTTTGGTGTTGCATGACCACCACGGTGGCCCCTTCACCAGTATTTAATTGCACCTTGAAAGATGCCACATTTCCTGAAATCTATTGTGACCATCTACTTTCCCCTTCTCCTGTGTGAATAGATACTTCCCCCTTTGTGCGATCCAACAAAACAGTAGGCTAAATGGCATCATTGATGACGCGGAAGAGGTTTGCGTCATCATGGCTTCCCCAACTGACCGTCTCAACGATGGCCCTAAGATGACTCATCGATGGTCTGTAGTCTTGTGACGGCTGTTGATCCTGGCCTGTGTTGGGCCCTGCTTCCTGTTGTTGGCTGGGACTCGTGCTTGGAGGTTGGTTGAGTCCTGCATGTTGAGTCGCAGTTAGTTCAAACATCTATTCTTCTTCTTGTTCTAGTCCCAGTTCTTCACCAGTGCTTTTTCTTGGAGCTGGTGCCTTTAGCAATTCAGCATATGAAGCAGTTTGGGATTTTCGGAGGACATCATTGGTGTACGCCTGAATACCAGCACGTTGGCAAAGCTTTCTGATAAGATAAGGGAAAGGCAGCACTATTTTCCCTGTCTTTCGTTCCTCAAATTGCCTCAGGATCTCTGTTAAATATAGATGGGGTAGGTTAGCGTTAACCTTTCCCATCAGCACTGCACATCCTCTAGCCGCATACATTGATATTTTTGTTAGGCCCTTTGTGGGGAAGAGGTGATATGTTTCAATTTTGAAGTAAATCCTCTCTTTCATTGTCAACTCACCAAATGTTTTATCTCTGCCATAATCCTTCTCCAACCAATCCTTTCACACATCGGGGTCTGAACAGGTGGATAACTAAGCAACTCTAGGCCTTGTATTCGAAAGGTTTAACACCTCCAAAATGGCCTGTGTGGAGAAGTCAACTATCACACCACAAATATTGATAGTGGTGCCTTTCTCCCTATTGTGCCAAAATTGGTACGTCTCTCCTAGGTACCAGGCACTGCTTTTAGAGAAGATAGGCCATAAGGGAGACCCTTTGAGATGATCCCTAACGGCCTCAGGAGCGAACTCTACAAATGATTCAAAGTTCAATTCCACAATTACTGCAGCGAATGTGGACTTCTTGTGGATGGCCTGAACACAATCTTGGGGCAACGTGAGCTGTTGTCCCTAGGCACTGCAGCATCTCCTCCTTCTGCCTGCCCAGACCATACAGTAGGAGGATCTTCTTGATGAATGCTGAATGATTGTTCCTCCTGTTCTACATGTTATTCGGTAGGACCTTGTCTTCCACCTCTCTAAGGTCGTTTGCTTCCACCCTAAAAAGGACCTTCCTGTTGTCCACGTTTCGGGGCCATTTGCAATCACACGGGACTAAGCGTTAGTAAGGTTGTTTTTAAAATTAGGTTATACCTTACTGCTTGCCTTAATTAATGATCTTATGTTATTACGTGTGATATTGCTCAAAAACTGTAATAATGAGTCCTGTGACTTAGGTGGTTTCCCATTTTAGTTTCTCGGTATACCTAGGGATTAAATGATTTTAGGCATAATTATTTGAAGTGTTATAGTTAATTACCCTAAATGATGTCCTTTGGGTGATGATAAATTCCAAAAAAAGTTAGGTGCTTTTCGATAGATGTCCCTTCCCCATGACTAAGTTGAACACTCTGGGTTCAAGTAGGTTCCGATGGAATTAAAATCAGAGCACCAGCGAGCAAGATATAGTTAGAAAAGCAAGGGTCGCTCAATCGCAAGTCGTAGAGAAAAAATTCAAAAACTCCCCCATGTAAATGGCAAAAATGATGCTAAGTGTTGCGGGGGG